>JAJHZJ010000176.1:0-381263 GCA_023548195.1 Bettongia penicillata ogilbyi | reverse complement strand
CTTTTGAGAACTCAGGGGGTTAATGTGAAGTCTATCTTTTAAAAATGGAGACATTATGGATAGTCCTACACATTATGCCACTACCAACTTCATTTTCAAATGCCTGGAAGACAATGTCTGTCAGTGCTAAGAAATAAGCATGGTTTTATAAAGAACAATTCTGTTACAGTCACATGTGATCCTTCTCAATCGACAGAATAATTGGCCCAGTAAATCAAGCAGAAAGGAGCATGAGATGTAGTTTATCATCACTTCAGCAAGAGTTTAAGCCTAAGTTATATGAAATGTTAAGCAACAAGCTGTAAAATGTGGTGGCACAAACTATTAGGTAGATCATCAAATGACTCGTCTATTCAGCTAACTTTAAAATATCAAAAGCCATTTCTGGTTTGATTTCAATTTGGATAATGTCCTAATATGTAATAAATTCAATGTAAAAATATAATGAGTGAAACACAGTTATAATTAATGATAACTGGGAATCAATTCCTATCTCATTGGTGTTGATTATTAGTCAAGGCTTGGATAATTACAATAATAATTATATTCTTATAGGTGCTTTACAATATTTCTACCATTACATTTAATAATATTATGTTTCTGTGCTTGCATAATACTTTTTGACTTTATGAATATCTTTAAACTGGAAGTAGGTAATTATCCCATAGAGATAAATACCCAAATTTGAAATAAACTTTAGATGTAGGAGAAGTGAACATTTATAGAGCTACGTGTGAATTTGGGAGCAAAAATATCTAGAGGTCACTATGAACAATGAAATTAATTCAAGATCACATTATAGAATAGGAAAAGAAAAATCAGGATTTCTCTGGTCCAGTCTGCCTTCCCAAAGCAGCAATTTCTGCCATAATATATTTGATAAATGATATTCTAGTTTCTGGTCAAATGCTTTCAGGGATGGTGAACTCAGTACTGTACCCAATAAGCTAATATGATCCAATGATTAATTGCTTTAATGACTGGACAGACAAGATCCTGCTTCCTTTAATTTTCACCCATTTTTTTTCCAGTTCTTTCCTCTGAATCAATAGAGGTTAAGTCAACACCTTCTTCCAAATGATAGTGCTTTAAGCTGTTTATTGCTGCTCTTTAGTTATTTGGTTGGGTCTGAGTCTTCATGACTCCATGGACAATGACATGTAAGACCCTTCTATCTTCCACTATCCCTTCAAGTCTGTTCAAGTTCCTGTTCATTTTTCCTATGATACTATCTAACCATCTCATCCTCTTTTTTTCCTTTTTACCTTTTGTCTTCAATCTTTCCCAACAGTTACATCTTTCTTCAATGAGTCTTGTCTTCTCATTATGTGGTCAAAGTGTTTAAACTTCTGTAATCTATCTTTAAATTTTTGAAAGGAGGCATAGACAGCTTCTGTTTCTTGAGCAGACACAATAGGCACAGATTTAAAGTCATCTTTTGGCTGTAATCTAATGTCTCAAGATGGTCCAGATGTAATCCTGTTTCTTTAGGAATATAACTAGTCACTTAAATCTTTGGTAATCAATGCCAAGAAGGAAAGTCCTTAATAGACTACTGATAATTGATTGATCTGACAATCAGTCTAGCTCAGATTAGAGAGGTTTATAATCAAAAGATTGACAATGACATGGTGAAATATTGGCTACAGCTACTCATGAAATCATCTAAGAAGATGTGAAAGAATTTCCCACCCTGAAGAAATCATAAGTTTTTTTTATCAATTAAGGATTAATATACTTCAATATTTTATGTCTTAATTTTTAAAGACTTAGCATCTCTGAGCAACACAACGACCAAACCTAATTTGAGAGGACTGGTGCTAAAACATGCTACCCACCTCCAAATGAAGAGGCGATGGGCTCAAAATGCAAACTTAGGTTTATGTTTTTGTTTTTAACATAGTCATGGGGAATTTTTTTTTTGCTTGACTATATATATTTGTAACACTTAAAAAATAATTCTTGCTTTCTTGGGGAGCAGGAAATGGGAGGGAATTCTGATCTGAAAATAAAATATTGAATTTTTAAGATTGTGTTTTATATTTAAACCAGGCTAAATATGTTTCAATTTCTTCAACAATTCCATGGATAAGAGATTTGAGAAGTCACACTGAACTTATTGCATTTGTGTTGTAAGACATTTTAGGATTCATTCGTTTATCCAAATACTTGTCATTAAGAATACAAAATTTGTTGAAAACCTCCATTTTTTTATTCAACACTATGTAACCCACAGTCCTTGCCTTTAAGAAACTTATGGTATAGGTATTAAGAAATTAAAAGGCAGCTAGGTGGTTCAGTGAATACGGTGCCAAGGCTAGAATCAGAAATGCTATTCTTTCTGAGCTCAAATCTAGCTGTGAAACCTGGGCAAGTCACTTAGCCCTTGCCTTATTTTTCTCTGGAAGATGAGCTAAAGAAGGAAATGGCAAACCACTCCAGGGTCTTTGCTAAGAAAACCCAAAAAGGGATCATGGAGAATTGGACACAGCTGAAAAATGATTAAGTAACAACATAAACAAAACAACTCGAAAAAATATGATAGCATATAAGTAAAGAAAATAAACTTGTAAGTGTTGATGGAAAACAGAATAAGGAAAAATATTGTGGTAGAGTTTGCAGAGAAGAGATAAATATTAAGTTAGATTCTGGAGAAATTGTAATTTTTTTTTTTTGCAGATAAGTGGAAAAGTCTATCTAGGCAGTGAGAAAATCCCATGTAGCATGGAGAAAGAGATGGAAGGAAATGTGTCTTCAAGGGAGCTTTGCTGAGGGAGGAGAAAGATGTTGGAAGCCAGAAGAGGAGGCATACATACACATACACATAAACATACACACACACGCACACGCACGCACACACACACATACATATATATATATATATATATATATGCAGAGAGAGAGAGTATGTCTGATCATTCCTTTTCTTACATTTATCAAGTATGTCCTTTATACATACATAGATTATTTTCATAATTTATATATGAAGGAGACATATGCTTTAGTGAGATTATTGATATAATCTTTATTACCTTATTTATCATATAGAAAGTCCAATCCCCCCAATTACTTCACTTTTAAATATCTTGAAAATTGATTTCTCAACACCTTAAAAGTTATCTCACCTCCAACACAGACATCTAGGTGAGGAGTTGAGTCAAATCCAGTTGTTCCACTCATCTCTGTTTTCTCTAGTGTCACTTTTATGTTCTCATCCATCAATTAGAGATGGTTAGTATTAGAGTCCAAAAGGAATGTCTCTATCATCACTGATGGAGAAAATAAAAGATTGTTTTAGAAACATTTATGTAACCAAGCTTCCATGTAAGTCTAAGACATTTTATGTGCTCCTCTATACGTGGAAGAAATGACTCCCAATTCAATGTTGAGGTGATACTACATAGCTTCCTAAGTGATTTACTGAACTAGTGACAGAGCTTCTTGGGGGAAAGACATATGTGATTCCAGGGACTTTTCTGGAAAGGGATATGTGGAGAAAAAAAGTGTTAGAAACATGAGCATTGATGGCTTCTCAACATGTTTCTGATTTCCAGTTCACTTTCATAGAGACTTTAGATTGGGTCACTTTGCATGAGATTGGATTCTCAAATGATTGAGTGAAATCTCATCTAAAGAGCTCTTTATATTCTTACGGAATATCCTAATCATGTATCTGGCATAGGTACAATAGCTATTAGCTCCAGCAGAAAGACGGTAGAGAGTAAAGAGCTCAGTTGCATACTTTTAATGACTCAGAAGCCCGTCAAGGCAGGCTACATCATTTACTTTGCCAGAGACACAAAAGGCTTTATCATAGTCAAACTGAGCACTCTCAAAGTTGGTTACACTCAGACAAGATCAAACACTCACTAACCGTGTGACACTGGATAAATCACTTAACCCTATTTAGCTAATTTCTTCATCTGTAAAATAAGCTGGAAAAGGAAATGGCAAACCACTCCAGTATCTTTGCCAAGAAAACCCCAAATGGGGTCATAAAGAGTTGAACACAGCTGAAATGACTAAATAACAAAAATTCCATAATGGCAAAGAAATAGCAGGCTCCATGTTAGGTAAACTGAGGCATGGTCAAAGCTTACACTTAGACAAATGGTTTTACTCACTAGTTCACTGTTTTTGATGGACTTTTGTGTAACCAGTATTTGATGGGAAAGAATTAAGTTGTTGACTGTTAGCATGAACCTGTGTTTTAATTGCAACCACAGAAGTGACTTTCCTTCTGAACCATACTTATACCTCTAGACTAGCCAATATTTGAGTGGGCATAATTCTAACCTAGATACTCCTCTAGGGGATAGGAAAGGAAACAGGAGAGCCCCAAGCATGGCCCTTCTCCTGTTTCTCTCACGACTGAACTACACATGTAATAATACCTGTCTTTCATAGATAGGCATATCATATTTATTTATATTTTTCACTTTCTCTTTTGCTGTGTTTTTTGTCCTTCATTTTATCCTTAAATATCCTCATGATGATTTTTGCTTGTCCAAGTGTCTTGCCAAACTTTCTACAAATCTGTTTTTCCCTTTTGACATTGCTTCTTTCTGTTTTCTAAAATGATGCTGCTCAAAATCTTCCATGTTTTCCCTCTATTACATTTTATGAACAACTTTATATTCTAAACCAGTGTTATCTTTGGCTGCCATATCTCTACACTTGGCAAGATCAAGTGTCTGCTGGCTGAGACATTTCTAGGTTGCCTCTAAGTTCTCTCTTGTGGGATTTGATTTAAATAAGTCAAAGTTCCTTAGGAAATAAATGTTTTTTATGTCAATATGTGTTCCTTTATCCATTTCCCATTTTGGGGGCATTTATATCTCATTTAAATAGGTCAGGTTGGAATCGGTTGTAACATTAGCAATAATAAATATTCTAAAGCACTCAGTGCTGCTCAAGTTGAAAGTCTTTTTCTGTGAATCAATACTCAATAAAGAAATTCTATTTTGGTAGAGATAGTTAAAACACTTAGAGTTTCATCTTCCGCCCAATGGAAGAGATAATAGGGACTCTACATATTTAAGTCATAGAAATACTAAACATTTTATGAATAAAAACAAAATTGAACTTTGGGACAAGAATTTTATAATATTTGCATGGGTATTCAAGAGTTTTATAATGTATATAAAAAAGACAAAAATCAGTGTGACATTGTCCAAATTTAATGAAACATAGAAAGAAGAAAAGATGATCTTTGATTAACAAAGAAAGTTTTGCTTTTTATTTTGATTCTTGTTTCCTATTCACTCTTGGGATTCTCTGTGAGAAGCTTCAAACACTGTTATCCTACATTTTTACAGCTAAGAGATCCTTCCTAACCCTGCACAGTATGGTTTCTCCAACAAAGCTCTAAATAATAAACAATTCTTTGGATTGACCTAGAAAGCATTGACTTCCAAAATTAGGAAATTAGAACATTAGAAAGCATTGACTTTCAAAATTAGGAAATTAGAACATTAGAAAGCATTGACTTTCAAAATTGCAAAAACAGGACAAGAAACTATGATAAAAGGATTAAGCAATTTGATTATAATGAACCTTGAACAACAGGATTAGATAAAAAACTTTTTTTTAATTTAGAAATGAAACTAGATACATAGGTCAACAAACAACTTTAGATTTTTCCATAGTCCAGGACAATTGTTAATTATTTCAGAAATGAACTAGGACTAAATCCATTAGCAAAAATATTTGCTTCCATACTATTATTTTGGGTCACAGAGTGCCTTTTATATCATAGGAGATCAATAAACAATTGGTTAATGAGTAAGTGAACATTGAATCATTTAATAAGCGTTCTGTTCTATATAAATTGATATAGAGTTTTAAAAGAAGCCAAAAACATACCCTCCTGCATATGGGCATTTAAGATAACTTACTGGAAAAAAAATCAGGATTTTCCCTTACCCAAAGTATGGCAGTCTTAAGAACTATGTGTTGGAAGACCAGGCAAAACTGCAGACTAGAGGGAAGCATTATGGTCCAGCTTTCACTCACAGTTACTCCTATAAAGATTTAGGAAGAGCCCAAGACAGAGCAGAGCTTAAGAAATTCAAGGAGAAAACAGGAAATCAATTTTTTTTTTCAATTCAAGGAGAAGGAATAAGAGCCAGGCATCAGGCAGCTATGTAGCTCTGGCTCAAGATCTGGATTCCAGGTTCAGAAAAGGCTAAGGAGTCCACTGCTGCTAGGTGCAAGGGCTGAACTGAATGTGTGTTTACTATTGTAAAGGAACTGTCACAGATCCATTAGGTACTGGGCCTGACCTTTCAGAGAGCAGGTATAAAGGCTAGGTAGCAGCAAGGGGTCTCTGACTCCTGGCACAAGTTGTTTATATAGCCTAGACTAAGGAAGGGGCCTGTGGCTAGATGTGGGTGTTTCAGAATGCACGTTCAACTCAGACCTGGAGTGATGTTGTGCAGTGAGCAAGGATCAGTCATGGAATCAAACAGCAGCTGTCAGGCACTAACCGTGGAGGGAGTGTTAGATTTAACCAACACACCTGGCATGAGGTCTGGAGCAACATGACTGGGACAGGAAGTTCAGTCAAAAGGGAACCTTTGCTTCTATTCTGAAACTTCATAGACTCCCAGCTTGTTAACACGTACTGTGAAAAGCAAACGGGTTTTCTAGATAAGGGCAACTCTACAATTATATTCCTCGGACTCAAACTAGAGTCTGAAGTTTGCATAGCTGAGACCAGAGGAGAAGTAATCCAACAGCGTAGGGTGCCCTGGATATTCGCAAGTCCCTAGCTTGAACAGCTCCCGAGATCCTTGAAGCACACTGTTTGCAGTTCCCATGGCAAATGACAGCAGGACCCCATAGACTGCAAATCAGGACAATTCAATAATGTAATTCAATTCAATAAATATTTATTAAGTACCTACTATGTGTCAGGCACTGTGCTAATTGCTGGGCATACAGAAAGAAGCAAAAGACAGCTTCTGACTTCAAGTAGCATGCAATCTAATAGGGAGGGGAGATAACATGCCAATAAATGCATACAAAGCAAGGTATATACAAGACAAATAGGAAATAATCAACAGAGGGATGTCATTGGAATTGAGGGTTAGGAGAAGGCTTCCTGTAGAAGGTGGCCCTTTGGTTGAGACTTAAAGAAAGTCAGGGAGATCAGTAGTTAAAAGTGGAGAGAGAGCATGGGGGACAGCCAGAAAGAATGCCCAGAGCTGAGAGATGGAGTGTCTTGTTTGTGGAATAGCTAGGAGGTCTATGTTACTGTGTTATGGGGTACCTGTTGGGAAGTAAGGTCTTAGAATGAAAAGGTAGGATGGGGGCTAGGGGATGAATGACTTCGAATGCCAGGCAGAGTATTTTATATTTGCTCTTGTTTCCTGAATGTGTGTATGGGTGGGATAAGGGAGTGGGGGTGGGATTGAGTGACATGACCAGGCTTGCATTTTAGGAAAATAAAATTATATCTAAGTGGAAGACTCTCTCTCTCTCTCTGTCTCTGTCTCTGTCTCTCTCTCTCTCTGTAGCTCTGTCTCTCTCTCTCTGTCTCTGTCTCTGTCTCTCTCTGTCTCTGTCTCTGTCTCTCTCTCTCTCTCTCTCTCTATATATATATATATGTGTGTGTGTGTGTGTGTGTGTGTGTGTGTGTAATTCTAGTCTCTATGGTGATCAAAGAAATGTATATTTAGAAAAAAAGTTAATCTAGTCATGTAGTAAGATTGAGAGATAACTGATTGATTACGTTTGTATTGGTGTTTCCATGATATGTGAAATGACTGACAATTGTACTTATTAGTAATTTTACTTATAACTGATCTGTGTAATAACGGAGAAACACAAGGTGATCTTGAGTTGACTATACCACATCACCAACAAAGACTTATTGGGGTAGATGATTTAAAGCATATAATTACATTATATTATATATAATTCCTATAATATATATTCCTATATGTATTATATATTCCTATATTATAATATATACTATATATATTCCTATAATATATATAATTCCTATAATAATATAATATAATATTATATACAATTCCTAATTATATATATATAATATAATTAGGAATTACAAGATTGGTAAAAGAAGTAGGCTTGCCATACAGTGCAACTGAAGGATAATAGATATACAAAGTACTATACTGATGCGTCCTTGAAATATGAACAAAACAGATAGCAAAATATTGATGGCTATCTACCTATCCTATCTATCTATCCCTCTATCCAGTAACTCAATAAGCTATTTACCAATCATATCCCATATAATAAGAGGACCATTGAGCCAGAGCAATGCTTAGAGACCATGCCATCCAGCTTTCTCATTTCAGAGATATGAAATGGAAGCACCAGAAAGTAGAATAGCTTATTGAGGATAACACAGCTAGTAATTAACTAAAGCAAATTTTAACCCCATCCATTCATGAATCTAAGTTCAGAGCCATATGTATTATGTCATATGACTTTCCTATTCTGGTCAACATTGTTTCAGTTTACTTGTGTTTCTGTGTTTGGGTTTCTTCCCCTTGTTTGGGCTATTAGGCAAAGTACTTTTGAATAGTCAGATTGGAGGCTCTGTGACATTCTGGTGTTTGATACTGTCATTAACAAGTCCTTCCTAAACATTGGTGACTGAAAGACTTCCCCACCTATAGGGAATCCCTTATCAATTTGGAGTCTACCTAGGCCACCTAGGTCAGTCCTGAATACCTAATGTACCCTACATAAATAAACCAGTATCTACTTGCCAGTGGCCAACTGTGAAAGAATGTATATTCCTGTCCATAGGTGAAGATCAATGAAAGTTTCATGTACTTCCCTTTGGAATCAATACAGCATTGAACCTTGACTTCATGTATTATACTTTACAAAGTTTCCTCTTTTCTTGAATGTTGATCTGTGTGTGTGTGTGTGTGTGTGTGTGTGTGTGTGTATTTGTCTAGGGGAGTCAGGAACACTTAATTTGATTGACTTGACAATTCTCAGCTTACATATTTCTCATAGGAATATTAATCTGTGGTTCTATCACTTAGAAATCTCTAAATATTTTTTTCAGTCCATCATGTTATTAGCAATTCATCTGTTAGAGTCAGTAGAAATTGTGAAAACCTTTGGATAGTATCCTTTTATTATATCTCATTTTAGCAGTTCAGAATCCAGTCACCCTTAGAATCATGCTTTTAACCTTGAACTAATGTTGAGATACTGGACAAATTACAAGTTCATTCATATTTCCAGTTCTCAGTTTCAATAAACTCACTTGGGTTGTGAAATTCTGTTAAATGCCAGGGCTATACTTAAAAATATATTTTATTTAATTAGGAAAAAATGTTACTTTCCTGCTCTTGCAATCAGTACAATAAAAAAAAAGAACATTTGAACAATATTTTACTACATCAGGTTTTTAAATTCAGTGTTTTACTGTTTATTAATAAACTGTTCATTATATTAGCTGATGAAGTAGAACATAGGGCCCTACAGAAGTTAAGGGGAAAATGTAGATAATATAATTTTTAAAATTATGAAGAGAACTCTTCAAGGTCAAACAAAATGCTGAAAAATATACTGTTGTAAGGGAGAGTACCTTATCAGAATGATAGTGATCACATGGATAGGGGTATTAACCAATGCACAAAATCATTCACTATCTCTGTAACTTATATTCTTAGTTCTACTTAAGAAGTTTTAATTAAAGCATTGAGATATTAAGTGACTGACTCCAGGTCACATGACCAAGCAGCACCTGCCAGTGTTGGATCTTGAATCAAGGACCTCCTGTGGGGCCTACTCTCAACCCAGTGTGACGAAAGATCAGGACAATTAAAAATTGGAAGAGAATTGAATTGCATGGCTTCCATGGCTATAGGTAGGGGTGGATGCTTAACAAAACAAGAGACTGAGGAGATTAAGCAAGCTAAATGAGATAATTTTGATTACATGATATTGAAAAAACTTTTGAAAGAAAATTCAACTAAGATAAAAATAGAAGTCACACATTGGAAAGTATATTTACATCAAATATCTCTGGTAAGTATTTATTATTCAAACTATATCTACAACTGAAGTTATATCTACAACAGATAGTTAAAAGATATTCACAAATATTTCTGAAGAATTACAAGTTAATAGAATCACAAGAATATTTCAAATCACAAATAAGGGAAATTTAAATCAAAACAACCTTACATTTTCATCTCACAACCAGAAAATTGACAAAAATGACTAAAATGGGTATATTCAATGTTAGAGGGTTGTGGGAAGATATACATATTAATTCATTGCTAATGTTGCTATGAAGTGGCTCAATTATATAGTGCCAAAAGTAATTTGGCACTATACAAAAATGCCCATACCTTTTAACTCAGAGATTAATTTTCTAGGCATTTACCACAAAGAGGTCAAAGAAAATTACTAAGAAAAGAAGTCTCATATAGATCAAAATATTCAAAGCAGTACTCTTTGTGGTATCAAATAAAATAAAGGAAAAGAAGCAGAAGTCCCTTGATAGCAGAATGACTGAACAAATTGTGGCATACAAAATGTAATACAATACTACTGGGAATCTATGATTGTCTTTAGACTCCCTACAGAATAAATATGAAGTTAAAACTATGATTTAATTTAGCAAAAATATAAACTCAAACTTGGGCTGAGATCCATAATGGGATCTTAAGAGGTCATCTATAATTCATACTCTTACTTCCCCAAAATAACTACAATGAAACTGGATGGGTATTTTTGCATAATGGATAAGTGCTGTACCTAGAGGGAGAATGAACTGGGTTCTAATGCAGCCTAAGATACTAGCTTAGTGACCCTGGAAAGAAAATTAACCTGTATAAGCCTCAGTTTTTTCATCTGTATAATAGGAAAAGTGGAAAAAAAAACCCTACCTCATAGAGCTGGCAATGAGGATTGAATAAGATAGCACATGTCAAACACTTTTCAAAATTTAAAATGTTATATAAATGTGAGCTATTAATATAACATATTCTGCTTCCTCCATTCACATACTGGGGGAATGTTAAAAAAAAAGTAGCCCCACCAAATCGCTTCCTTTGAAATGATATTTTAGAAATGGCATATTTAAACAGATGCACAGTTTAGGAAGTTATTTTATATGATGTGAAGTCAGAGAAAGTATGATTCATAACAGAAAAAAATAATTTGGAAAGTTTCAATTTGGAAATGTTATTGTGAACGTAAATCACCAAAATGCAACATTAGGAAATATCCCCAAATGAATGACATCCAGTGTGGTAAGAGTCAACATATCATAAGTGGAAATCATTAGTGAAAATAAAGCTAAATCCAGATTCCAATGACCTGGGATCAGATTCTAGCTTTGCTAGTTACTCACTATGACCTTGAACATGTTATTTCATTTCTTCAGGACTCAAGGTATTGCTACAGGGATAAAAGTGGAGATGAAGATCTGTTAGGTGGCTTGAAGGGAGGCAGAACTGATGTCTCCAGACTCCTCTCTCTTTTACCCTTCTCAAAGGGACACTTTCCTTGCCCAAATGGGAACCTAGCCAGTTGGGTAACTCAGCTTGTCCTCTCCTTCTTGTTTGGGGAGAGTTCTGAGCTAAAAGTTACAAGACATAGTTCTAACCCTCTCTTTGCTATATGATTTGGGCAAGTTCATAGGATTGTAGATTTAGATCTGGAATCAACCTCAGAGGTCAACTAGTCTACTCCCTTTTACAAGTGAAGTCACTGCAGCCTGGAGACATGAAATGATTCATTCTTCAAGGTTGTCCATGTCCAAAGTCTACAAAACCAGAAATCAAATCTAGACTCTCTTACCAAAAATCCAGACAACATGCATAGGGGTGCTAGAATTATAAAAGGGTAGTGAATGTATGGCATTTTCATGATTTGGAGATTATGATGTGGTGGCATGGTGTGGTTACCTGGTTCCAGGAAAGATAGTGTAAAAGCTTATGTCTCAGAATCACTTGTGATGGGAGGAAGAGGAAGACCAGTGTGATGGTAGTATGGTAGGAAACAGGCATAGCTAATATAGCATAAATAAATCTCCAAAATAATTCCCAGTATCCCTACAATTCTGTATACAAAGAAAATTAATGACACAAAATGATTCATAAAAATCAGAAATACAGTTATTAACACTTGGATTGAGTTAATTTTGAAAAACTGCATGATTCCCAGTTGCTATTTATTACCTAGAGATTTTTTTTAATCTATATTAGATTTACATATTTAGATTTGCAACTTAAACTCCTTAGTGATATAACACCTGGGATGGGGTACTCAACATTACATGTAGTCTTTCCACAAAGGAAAGACAAGGAATAGATCATTTACTAAAGGCTTACTATGTGCTCATCATAGTTCTAAGTGCTGGAGACTTCAATATAAGCAAAAAGAAGATAGTTCTTAACTTTGAGGAGCTTATATTCTAATGGAGAATACTACACATAAAAGAAAACTAAAAGTTGAAGGAGCTGGGAGATGATATGAATGCATGGTGGCAAAGTCTAGAGACTCAGAAACAACTGGGAAGGGAAAGAAACATGATTGACCTGGGCATGAACCTAAAATGGAGTCCTAAAATGTCCTAAAAAAACTAAAATGGAAGGAATTCATATTTGGAAGAAGTGCAATGGCAATCAAATTAGGATATCTTGCTGTATTTGTTTTACTAAAAGTGCCTCTGATTGAATAATATGATTGGGAAGGATCTTCCTCACCCATTGATGAGCCTGCCCATTGTGAAAAGCTTGATGAGGGGAGTTGTTCTGTTGGTTGAGTGTTATCCTTCCTCTTTGAAGAGGACAAAAACGACATCACCATGATAAAGTGAAATTTCAGTGTGTTTGACTGTGACTGATCAGACCAATATGAGCTCAGAATGCTCTAACACAGGTTGGACACAGATATTTTGGGAGAATATTTGGGATGGATATCCCAAATGTGTGCATCCTGCATTTACTTTGTACTGTCTCAATATTGCTTTGCTCAAAGAGCACAACACTCTTTCTTCTGTGGGCACGCCATGCTGAGAGGTCCTGTGCCAGGGTCTCCCATGTTGCACAGTCAAACCCAACGTTCTTGAGAGACACCTTGAGGGTGTCCTTGTATTGCTTCTCACCACCATGTGATTCTTTGCCCCATGGGAATTCTTCATAAAATAATTGCTGGACTGATCTTAAGTCTACGATCAGTCCAGACCTCTGTACCACACATTGCCTTTGTCACTCTCACATCTTGTCTGTGGTTGTTTTGTAGGAGGGTCCCAAGTACCTTTTGTTTTTTTCTATTGAGGCAATGTGTCAGCAGGTCATGCCCTCTGGCTCTAAAAAGTGTATAAATATTCTGAGGGTGAGGTTTTACTTGGGCGTTATTGACTGGAAGTGTTTTTGTTGGTTGCTTTAAGGAGGCTCCCTCCACCCCTTTGAGAATCCAAATGTTTACTTTTAATTTCTCTGTATTTTCTTTGAAGTTCAGGGTTCTGACTCCCCTGAACTAGGTGAATGATGTATGTGCTTAACTAAAGGATTGATACATGTGCTTGATTAAAGTGGTTGTTAACCCCTTAAAAGTTGCCTTTCCTTATACGAATGCAGATCTAAGAACCTGTGATAGGAGGACCCCCTGTGTATATAGGGGTGCATGCAATAAGATGGTGGGATAGAAAATAATCTAATGAGGTATAAATTTCAGAGTTGATTGTTGACCCCTCAAATGTTGTTTTCCTTTTAGAAAAGCAGATCTAAGAATCTGTACATCAGGCCCTCCTGTGTATATCAGCATTCCCTGCTGTTACAAATGGCCAGGTAGGAAATGATGAAGTGAATTCCCTGGGTGCCCTCCTCATCAAAGCATCTTAGAGGAGCTCTCAATGTCCATTCCTCTCTCTCTCTCTCTCTCTCTCTCTCTCTCTCTCTCTCTCTCTCTCTCTCTCTCTCTCATCAGACAGGGAGGGACCCCAGGAGTAAAGGGTCCTGAGGAGGTATAAATTTCAGAGATGATTCCATCTTGCTCAGTTATTTATGGGAAAGTCATGATCCTAGACCTGCTTTTCTCATGCTGTATGCATTGTTTGTCATGCACATACTCTGTTGGATATAGTAAAGGCATGGCATGTAGTATATTTGTGATCTTGCCAGCATCACACCACTGGTCCTGCAGGGTTACCTGGTAGATGGTGCTTTGTTTCCTCCGGACATGAGACTCTTCTCTGCTTCTGGCTTCAACTAAAGTTCCCAATTTATTACCTCTTCCTCAAGAAATAATACTAGGCTATATGGGATCTTTGTTTTTAATCTTAAGCACTGGATTCATACCTCACCTACCCATTCAGGCTAGGAAGTGTCCTTATTTGCTTTTTTCTCATCCTAAAATATGATAATTCGTTGAGGCTTGGATATGGTAAGATTTTCTTCTCCAATGGGGGGAATGTTCTCTGTAGCATCTAAGAGCTAGGGAATGCAGACTAACAAGTTCCCCAAGAAGAACTAAGTCCTTAAAAATATTTTTTTAACCTGAACTTCTTACTCATCAATGTCGATATCTTTGTCCCAAACTTTCACTTGACTTTGGAGTAGAAAGTTTTTATACCTCTGCTTACCATTCATATTGTCCAATGCTACTCAGATATCATAGCAACCACCCTAGCAGACCTAGGATCGTCTGATAACACACGTTTTTTGATCACCTTTGCTAACGGGAAGACAACTTTTAAAGGGGTCAGTGATCTTACTTTAATTACAGATAAGTAGAAAATATAGGCAGAGAAATTAGCAGAGATTCAACAGACAGGGCTCCTAATGTCTGAACAAAGAAGCAGCCATCTACATACCACAGACTGGGAGAGCACAAACCTCTGAGTTGGTGGGAGACGTAACAAATTGTCACTCAGAGTCCTGTCCAGGGAATCATAAGGGAACACCCAAAGCAAAACCTCACCTCAGAGTATATACACACTTTTGGCTAATAGACTTAGAGTCAGAAAGCATCACAACCCTTGTGACTCAATGCCTAATTAGCTTAACACTAAAAGGTATGAAAACCTTCATATAAGCAAGCTTCTCTGTAAGCAAGCCTACCCCTAAGCAAGCTCCTCCTTAAGCAAGTTCCTCCCCCAATGGGCTCTATATGACTTGGAATGTATCACGGCAGAAGACATCCATAATTGACATGTAGTCACATAGGTCGATTGAAGGACAGAGAAGATCTTCCTATTCCATTACCATTACATCAGGTAACATCATTATAAGGGCTTCCCTACTGAAAAATACTCAAAAGTGGTCTGAGGCTGATGACTTACATTAGGTTCCTTAAGCCAGAAATTCTTTTGGTCTCCTATAAAACTGAATGAGTCTGAGGGGAGAGAAGGCACATTAACAAACTCCATTTAGATGAAACAGCTTCCAGGCATTGCCATTATTATATATTATCATCTTTATTATAATTATAGGGTAAGTACCAATTTTTTTCTAGCTTTTGAGTGGGACCCTACAATGTTATATCCCCCTCAGGCTTTATAGTTAAAAACGATTTTTTGGGGGGGAAGAAGGATAAATGAAATGTTTTTATCAGTGTAAAGAACTTCCTATACTGATTCAGATCAGCAATTTGTCTTTGATTTCTAGTCTTAGGGAGACAATGTGGCATATTAGGCAGGCAAAAGGAAGGAAATAAGCATTTTATATAGTACTTATGATGTTGGAGGCATGTACTATGCACTTTGCAAATATTATCTCAGTTGATCCTTACAAAAGTCCTGGGAAGTAGCTACTATTACTATATTACTTTAGGATATACTATACTATAGTTTCTATCCATTATACTATCCCTATTTTACAGGTGAATAAACTGAGGTAGAGCCTGAGGCTAGAACTGAAGTAGTGTTCTTGACTCTAGACCTAGAATTCTATGCACTGAGCCGATTGAGCTTATAGTCTCTGTTACCATTTCCCTTTCCACAATACCATACTACCTTTCAATTATCATATTTCTTTAAAAAACAAAGTCTAAGCTTTAACATTTCCATTTGATCTAATTACACTAACCCTGTGGATCTTTAAGAAATAATAAAGAAAAGTTAAATACCATTGTGTTATGCATTAAGTTTCTGAATGTTTCTATTTATGCTCATCTAACATTCAATTAATACTTTATTATGGTGAACAGCTACAGTGACTTTTTTCTCATATTGTTTGGTTTTTAGTTCTATACAGTATAGGTGGAAAAAATGAAAAGTGAAATGCAGTGTTCTCTTTTGTGTACATTGGGGAAATACTACTACCAGTGAGGAAAATGGAAATGAGAAATGGAGAAATAGAAATGAGATCATTTTCAAGACCCAAGGATGTACAAGATCCCTTCAAGAATCAAAATGTAATAGTATAGATTTTTTTTGGTTATTTATTAAAGGAACTTTACTAATAGTAAGAAAAGTTCTATAATAACAAAGTCAAATGAAGCTAAATGATTTTAATAAGAATCAGATTAGGCCTAGAACTGTGATTGCGTTGGTGGAGGAATTCCCAGTGAGAAAACTTTCTCTATCTGTGCAGGACAACGCCAGCTGTGTATCTTACTTTATTTAGAGGCATGCCTGGGGCACTCAGAAGGAAGAGACTTCCTAAGGATCATGGAGCCTGCATAATTCAGAGGAGGAACTAGAACACAGGTCTTCCTGTCTCTCAGGGCTGCGCTCTATTTGCTAGACCACCTAAAGAATAACATTTAATTTTAAAATACAATCTTTCTCCACTTTTAAAAATTAACCAGAATTGAAAATTCTATGCTAGGCATGGTTGTGATAATAATGATAACAATGTTTATTTTAAGGACTTTTTTTTTAAATGAATTGAAACAATTGACTAAAATTATTGATTTCTGAAAGTTACCTCTAAGCAAAGAAGCCATAAAAATCTCTGTTTTTTGATATTTACATATTCAAATGAAGAATTTCACATGACTATGGAGGAAGTCAACTTTGATCCAGACTGTATGCACCACATGAAATTGCTGATATAAACATATGTTTGTTGCAGGCATGATAATTTATCAAGCAAGTAAGTAAGATATGGAAGAAAAGAAGGAGGAGGAGGAGGAGAAGGAGAAGGAGGAGGAGGAAGAGGACAAGGAGTCAGTAACACATCTTACTAGGAAGTCTTTGCATATGGATCTTGATATATGAAGATTATTATTTTTTAAATCTGACTTTTTTTGTTGTCATTGAGTCATTTTTGGTCCTACTGATCTCTTGATGACCCCCATTTGGGGTTTTCTTGGTACAGATACTGGAATGGTTTGCCATTTCTTTCCTCAGCTCATTTTGCATATGAAGAGATTAAGACCAGCAAGGTTAGGTGACTTACCCAGGGTCACACAGCTAGTAATTGTCTGAAGTCAGATTTGAACTCAGGAAGAGGAGTCTTTCTGATTTCAGACCTGGTACTTTATTCATTGCACCACATAGTTGCAGGAAGTCTTTATATATTATCTCAATGTAGGAAGATCATTTTCTGTAGGGGGTGGGGAGAGGGGAGGCAATCAGAGTTAAATGACTTGCTTAGGGTTAGAGAGTACTAAGTCTCAGAAGACTTTAATTCAGGTCCTCCTGAGAACTTCAGGACAGGAACTCTGTCCACTGTGTCATGTAGCTGTCCCATGAAGATAAAAACATATCATCTGACCTGATTTCCCATGAAGGTGTCACTCCCAAAAGAAGTCAGGGCTCTCTTGAGTCTGTCATTGCTAATACAATAAAAAAAGATACTTCATGCTTTCCACATTTCATTTGCAAGCTTCTGAAAGTACAGAAAAAAGATTTCTTTCAGCAGTTTCTAATAGAAGGTGCAGTTGGTCACTGACAAATTGATCCCATCCCAAAGCTGGCATAGTAGCAGTAAATAAAGAGCATATGGCAATGGCATGTTGATATATTATGATATATTAATGATATATTAACAAAAGTTAAACTAAATTTAACATGCTATTATCCCTTTACAAATATCAAGGAGTTTCTCTTTGATTGAACTGGAAGAGACAATGCCTTTGGCTGAGAAAGACTGACCATAGCCTTAAAGGCTGATCTCGCCAGCTCTGAGTTAGTGCAGGAGGCGAACACCTCTTACCAGAAGTTATCAACAGTTAGAAGGTCCTCCCCTCCACATCCCATCTAACATTCTGCTTCGATGGCGTGAAGTTGAGAAATTCAACCCAAAGAAGCAATCTTATTCAATTCCAGTCAATCAAGGCACTGAGCGGTAATACCCACTTTCCAGATGGATCCAGGCTCAGAAATTCTCTGGTTTCCTGTAAGTCCCAGCTAAATCCTACTTTTTACAGAAAGTCTTACCCAAATCTTAATTCTAGTATCTTCTATTGATTGTTTCCTATTTATCTGCTCCTTGAAGGCAGGGACTGCTTTGTGACTCCATTTGGGCTTTTCTTGGCAGAGATATTGGAGTGGTTCACCATTTCTTTCTTCAGCTCATTTTGCAGATTAGGAAACTGAGGCAAAAAGGCTTAAGTGAGTTCCCAGGGTCGCATAGCTTGTAAGGGTCTGAGGATAGATTTCAACTTAGGAAGAGGTGTCCTCCTGACTTCAGGCCTGGCACTCTATCCACTGTACCACTTGGTTGCCCCTGGTATTGTGCATCATGTTCCTAATAAATTTACCCTTCTCTTTTAATCCTTGACTAGTTGAAAGAAGTGTCCCTTCCTATAGGAGATGTCTTTCTTTTATTTAAACAGTTAAGTACAAGATAGAATTTTCTTTCAACAGACTTTTAATCTAGCTCTTGTTATAAGAATACCCAGAAACAGATACTTGACCTGTAACTGCACATAATTAAATTATAATTCAAATCTAATGGAATTGGTAAACTATCTAATGAATAAAAACAGTTAACTTTTTCATTGTTATGAAAGGATATCATACTGACATGTTTAATTTGGACAGTCACATTAATAAAGTAATTATCAGTGCCACTTCAGAAATGCCATGCACTTTTTAAGAAAAGCTTATCTATTCATTTTTTCTCTTCCATATACTTGTATAATTCTACATAATAAAGTTCAGTTCTTAGAGTAGAAGCTAATATAAACTACTGTGGGATACTGCCATCTTTATGATGCTAAGCTATTTCCTAATGTAGGGGTAACATCCTTATTAAAATCATTTAGCATCTTCTTTATAGGGAACCAGTAATTATTCGTATTCTTTGTTTTTATTACATTTTGGATTGTAAAAATTTGATAAACGTATGACCAGCCTCACCAAAGAGAAATGAAAACCACCATAAAATGCACATAAAGCATGCACTGTAGGCTGGCAGTGCTAGGGTATGAGAAAAACTGTCTCACTACATATACCTCCTACTAATACATTGGAAACATAGATTCCTGGTGCTTAATTCACATGTGGGGGTAGTGTGGGGGTGGTTGTCATGTTCACGGTAAATTGTATTATTGTCTTAATGACATATTCAACAATTTTTTTTTCTTATGTTCCAAAACTGTACTCACCAATATGTTTTACTCTATGACTTATTCAAGCAAAACTTACAATAATTATTTTGCTTTATAAATTATTGAGGTTTTTTGGAATATAGCATCATATGAGCAGGTAAAATTACAACCACATAAGCCCAGAATTATAGAGCTAGAAGGGTCTTCAGAGGGCATAAGGTTTACTCTTTACCTGACCAAGAATCCCTTCTATAACACACCATACAGATTGCATTTGTCCTTTGTTCTCAAAGAGGATCATGACATCAAGGAGATGATGATATGACTTGTAGTTGACTTTGATTTGAGTGAAGTAGGGCTGTGCAAGGTCATCAGCCTCACTTTCTCCTCCAGAGCCATCAGGGTGCAGTAGCCAGATATTCATCAGGGATGACTAGAGATGGCCTAGATGCAATTGGAGACCCTGGCCCATTTAAGCTAAGGTCTTTTCAGGAAACTGAGAACAACATACCCTACAAATAATCCTGACAAGTGAGTAACAATCTAGTACCTCTTCAACTTTTCAATAGATTTAATCATGATGATTGAAAAGAATTTTTTTGCCTAAATTTGCCTTTCTTCAATTTCAATCATTTTCCAATTGGTATCAAATTGAACAAATCTAATTCCTCTTCCATATAACAGATGTTCAAATACTTGAGGATGGCTATCTTGTCCCTACTTGCTTACCTTCTTCAGGTTAATTATCTTGAGTTCCTTCAATCTGATCCCCACATAACATGAATTTGAGGTCTTTCACCATGGCAGTTGCCCTGCTCTAGTGTCTAGACATCTCAATATTCTTTATCAACTGTGCTGCTCAGTACTAAATACATTAGAGATGACCTAGGACAGAATACAGCAGGTCATAGCATTCCCAGACCTAGATATTGACTTGACTTCAGATGTAGCTCACCATATCACCTGAGATGCTGGACTGGAATTCAGAAAAATCTGGGTTCAAATTCTGCTTGTGACACTCTGTTACATTTGCAAAAAAAGGGGGTAATAACACCACTACTGGTATCTATTTTACAATGCTACTTTGATGCTTAGATGAAATAATACCATGCTTTGTAAACTTTAAAGCTCTATTAGTGTTATTAATTCAAAGAAGCCTTTGGATTTTTAGTCTCCCTCTCAGTTGTGTGGAGGTTACCTTAGTCTTGATAGCAGTGGAAGGTTATGCCAATAAAACACAAGCTCAAGTACCTTATCTATAAGATGAGAAGGTAGGGCTGGGTCCCAGCTTTACCCCTGTAAATGAGAGAGCCCTTCAGTTTTAAAACTCATAATATGTTATGTCCAAAACAATGCTTGTTTTCTTTCCTCCTAAATCTGTTCATTATTCCAAATTTACTCTTTGTTTTCCTACCATGGCATCCAATTCTCCCAACTGGAAATCTTGGTGTTATCTGTCTCATCTCTTCATAACCATATAAATTGTATGAAGTATGCAGAGACCTGTAATTTTGGACATGGTCACTGTATAAATTCTTCTTGTTTAACCATATTTGTTACTAACATATCCCCCCTTTCTTATTTTCAGTTATTTGAGAGAGGGGATAAAACTGAGGAGAGGAAAGTGGGCAAAAGTGATCATGCAAAAAGATAACCATTGTAACATTTTTAATGTACATAAGAAAAGAAAGTTTAGAAGGAAACATAGACACAATGGATAATTTTGAAAGAAAAACGTAGAATTTATTATAGAAGGTATTCCAAGAGTCTTAGCTTAAAACTACCATAAGATTTTTAAGCTTTTATAGTTAAGACTGCACGAAGACTTCTTGGATGCTTTAGTTTTTTTAAAAATAAGTAAGCATATGAAATGGAGATTCAAAGTTTCATACAGAGCCCTCTTATGTTTTATTTTGTGTATAAGGGAATCCTCTTTTTGTGAGTATTTACATGCAGAATAAAAAAAATTTAAAAATTCTTCCAATTCTGATAAGTTTTTCTATAGAACTTTCTAAATAAGATAATTACTAGAAAAAAATTCAGTTGTTCAGGTAGCCATCCACAGTTGGGGAAGATAAGGGACATATCTAAGCTCTGTCTACTCCTGTGTTGGTGATGTGAAGTAGATACACACACACACACTCACACACACAATCACACACATCCCAAACACTGGGGAAGTGGAGGAACTCAGAAAAAGCAGGGGTAGCTGAAATAAGCAGAAGTTTGTGAATAGGAGAAGAGAACCAGATATTAAAGTAATGAAGGGGGAGGAAGAATGGCCAAGATATCTATAGATGATAGCTATCAAGATCATGATAATAGCTAACATTTATATTGTGCTTTAAAGTTTACAAAGAGCTTTCTAAATGTGGTGACATTTGAGAGATTCAGGAAATGACTATTCTAGAGCCAACTTTAAAGGAAGAAAGGTGAAGGGGTTGCTGAGTTATGATGGCAGAGGGAGAGTCTAAAATTGGAAAGCAAAGAGTGTGCCAACTCCTCTCCTGTCTCTGTGTCTCAGGAAGCATGAGAGGAGGAGCACTCAGGCTTGGAGACAGCCAAGAGATGTGGTAATCTCTGGATTTGGAATCATGGAGGCTTGAGTTCAAATTCTGCTGCATATACTTCATAACCTTGTGATCCTGAGCTTAACCTTTCTCAATTTCAGCTTCCTCACATAGAAAATGAAGGGGTAGGGTGGGCTTAATGGTCTCTAATGCTCCTTCCATTTCTAAATCTATGATACTAGTTGTCAGTGAATATAAAATGTTGTTAGGGTATGAGAGGAAGATTGTTAGGGACATGAAATGAAAGCTGGAAGAGGATATAAAGGCATCCACCTAATGTTAGGAAAGGAAACTGAAGTACAGAGACTTGAAATGACTAGCCTAACATCCCACAACTAGGTAGTGGTAGTGTGGTGATCTGTACTCACATCTTCTGATTCTAAATGCACTCCTCTTTCTACCCCACTATGGTAGAGATGAATTGTGGAGGGGTCATTGGGAATGGAGAACAAAGAAGGATGTTGGCTAGAGAAGACAGGGCTGACTTCATTGTGGATGATGTGGGCATTTGCCACTATTCCTCAAGCCTGTCTTAGAACTGATGTAGATCCCCAGGCCAGCTGACAAATTTTCATGGTGGCCATAGTCTTCCCCTTCTCTATGGGAAGACAGTTTGGTAGAAGGTTCTGAAACAACAGAGGTCTAGGTGGTTGCAGCTTTGGAGTCTGCAAAATGGGTTCAAGGAGGGTCCCATACAACAGTCCTGCATATGAAAGCTAGAAGAATATCCATTAGGTGTAGTAATACTGCCCCTCAGAATGTCAGCAACTAAAGCAGAGAGAGCCACAGTTGCTCCATATTCATTGACTCATCTCCATCTCCCTAGGATGTTGCAGTCCTCTTCTAGCACCTCACCTCTCAGTGATTTCCTTCATTCCAGTCTATTCACCATGTAGCTACCAGAATAAACTTCCTTATGAAAAGATGTAGTCATATCATTCCTCTGCTCCACATTCTCCCATGGCTGCCTATTGAATTCAAGGTCAATAACTTATACTATTTTACTTCACAGACATAAAACTTCACCTGAACTGAATGGCTCTCTCTCCCTGGAACATATGCTCTATTTTTGCTCATTTATCTATCTTTCATGTAAAAATAAACAATTGTTTCCATATTGCATCAGACTTTACACAAGGCATTTCACTCAATTTAATGGTGAATATCAAATGATACTTTATTTCTCCAAATGTGGTGTGACCTGATGGAGAATCTCAGAATTCATGACAACTAGTGGTCAGATTGCCAAGTTTATAATACATGTTCAAGAGTATGCAGTCATGAATGCATCACAGGTTCACGTGTTTATAAGAAATGTCAATTTATTTTCAGTATTGATTCTTGCTCATAGAGACATTGAATTACCTGTCTGCAAATCTACATTATTTCAATTTATTGAACCTGAAGTTTATGCCATGTGGGAATTGTTTGCAGAGCTTGAACTTGTATTTCTCAACACCATGTTTTTATATTTACAGCTTTCATGTTGCTTAGTTTCAATTTCTCATTTATTTTTACAATAACATATTTCAAGTAGTAGGTGGCAATTAAATAGCCCAGATGGTTCAATGAACAAAGCAGCAGAATGGGAGATCAGTGTCTTTAAGTATCTTACTTTGTTACTTACATTTACTGAGAAGTAGAAGAATGGGTGCCATCTTAGCCTGTATCTTGGACTCTTTTCCACTCTCTCCCTTCGTACACTGTGATCTCATCAACTTCTGTGGGTTTAATGATCACATCTATTCTCCTGGTTCCCAAATTTATATTTCCATCCCTAATTTCTTTCCTGTAGTCCACTCTCATTTTACCAATTGTATGTTGGACATTTCCAAATGAGCATCTCAAATTCAACCTGTCCAAACAGTTCTTATTATTGTTTCCTTCAAATCCCCTCTCCCACATGTTTCATATCTAAATAGTTGCCAGGTCTTATGGATTATTCCTTCCCAACATCTCATATCTTTCCTTTGCTCTCTATTCATTTGGGTACCATGCTAGTTTAAGCCCTCATAATCTCTCACCTAGAATATTTTGAAACCCTTTCTTATCTCCAACCCACCCTTTGTGGAATATTAGAATCACAGAATGCCAGCCTATATCTTGGAATAGGGATTCTTTGCCTCAATTGCTCTCTCTGATCACTGCTATTTTGGGGACCAAATGGTTTCCTGAAAGCACAAATGATTGTTCAGGCTTCCCTCCAGAAACCACAACTCTGCTTTCGCAGCAATCTCACCCTTCTCTGTCCCTTTTCTCTCTCCAACTAAGATGAATAAGCCCATTATTTTCAGGAGATCTAAAGCAGTGCTTCATGGACAAGTATTTTGATAATATTTCAATAGAATTGATTTTCTTCATCATCCTGTGTCATTTATTCTGGGCATTTATAAATATTACTCTGAGGAAGGGGTCATAGATTTCACCAATTGGCTTAAGGGTTCATGACATAAATTAAAAATTCTGATTAAAGGGCAATCCCAGCCAATAGCAAGTGTTCGAATCTAGTATCATAGCTTTAGAGTTAGAAGGAAACTTAGATACCATCTAGCTCAACTCTTTTAATTTACAGATGAGGAAAATGAGAACAAGAAAAGTGAAGTGATTTGATCAAATTCCTACAGGAGGTAAATGGTGGAGCTGGGATTTAAAACCATGTGGCCTTACAGATTAGAGAATGGGTACTTCTTTTCACAGTACGAGTATTTTTAGAGAGTCATAGTGACAGACATTTTTGTGTCACAAAAAAGCACAAAGTACTGAGTGAGGAAAATAAGTAGGCATTAACAAATATATATATAAACTGGGGAATATTATTTCAAACAAAAATAACATCAAAAATGTATGTACTTGTGGGTACATTTTTCTTTTTTTTCTGTTTTATATTAGCTATGTTGAATAGGATGAGATATGAAGCAAAGTGTGTCAATATAGTTTAATTGTGCCTCTGCTAAGAGAAAGCCAATGTGGAGTAGTGATAAAAGTTGACCTCAGAGCCAGGAATGCCTGGGTTCAAGTCTTACCTCTGACATCTTGGCCATCTGACCCTGACCAAGGCACTCTTATCTCAGTGCTCCAGGGAAATCCCTAAGACTTTTAGTTTCAGAGAAAGTACTGACCCAAGAAAACCCCAAATGGGGTGACAAAGAGTCAGACATGACTGAAAAATGACTGAATGAGCACAGCCACTAAGATGTCTGATGAGAGTTAGAACTGTTTTGATTGAAGAGACTGTGCAATAGAGAAATTGTAGCATTCATTGCAAAATTAGAAGACTTGGGTTTAAACCCTACAGCTCCATTAAATATCTGTGGGATTCTAAGGCAATCACTGCATACCTCTGAGCCTCTGTTGTCTTATCTCTAAAACTGAGATAATATAAGATGGTGGAGTAGAAGCAGGGACCAGACTGAGATCTCCACCCAACCCCCTCAAAATATCTGTAAAAATGACTCTAAACTAATTCTAGAGCAGCAGAAGTCACACAATGAAACAGATTTCCAGCGCAAGACAATCTGGAAGGCCAACAGGAAGGGTCTATTACACCAGGCTCAGAGCAGAGTGCAGCCCAACGTGGGCTACTCCAGCACAGATGGCACTGGAACAGGCCTCAGGGTGCTGACTCACTGGCAACTGCACTGGTTTCCAGATTTTTCGATTCAGAAATGCCAAAGACAACTTCAAAGGTCAGTGGAAAACTTTCTCACCTAAGTGATAGAGAAACATGGTCCTGACCCAGGCCCAGCCTCAGGTTCAGGTTCAGGGTGGCAGCAGCCATTGCTTCAGTAGTGTCTGCTTCTGGAGCTCTCAGTCTACAGATGGTGGAGGAATTGAGCATTTGAAGTGAGTCACAGTTCTAGGCGGCAGTTCTAGGGCAAGGAAGAGTACTGGTGTGGCTGAACTGGTGGTAGCTAAGGCAATTCCAAGGCAGAAAAGAGTGCTTGTGGTTGCACACAGACCAGACTTTAGGGCAGGAGAGGAGTAAATACCTCTCCTTTGATTATAGCACTTTGGAGGAACTGAGAATTTATAGGTCCCTAGAGATGTCTCTGAAACACAGCTGCACAAAACCCCTGCAACTTAGGGCAGTACACCAACAAAGAGCTCAAAAGTCAAGTAAATTAACTGAGAAAATGACCAAAAGTGGCAAAAATAAGACTACAGAAGGGTACTTGTTTGATGGAAAAGATATTTTCTTATGATAAGGAAGATCAAAGTATATAAAAGGAGGAAGACGGCAAGGTCAAGGCTCCTACATCCAAGCCTCCAAGAAGAATATGAAATGGTCTCATGGCAAGAAAGAGCTCAAAAAGGATTTTGAAAATCAAATAAGGGAAGTAGAGGAAAAATTGGGAAGAGAAATGAGAGTGATACAAGAAAATTTTGAAAAAACAAGTCAATAGCTTGCTAAAGGAGACCCCCCCCCAAAAATGCATAATAACACCTTTAACTAATACCTTTAAAATTAGATTAACCTAAATGGCATAAAAGGTCCAAAAAGCCAATGAGTAGAAGAATTCCTTAAAAGTAGAATAAGCCAAATGGAAATGGAGGTCCAAAAATTCACTGAAGAAAATGGTTCCTTAAAAATTAGAATGGGGCAAATGGAAGCTAATGACTTTATGAGAAATCAAGAAATTATAAAACAAACCAAAGGAATGAAAAATGGAAGACAATGTGAAATATCCCATTGGAAAAAAAAAGGGACCTGGAAAATAGAGCTAGAAGAAATGATTTAAAAATTATTGTTCTACCTGAAAGCCATGATCAAAAAAAAGGGACTAGACATCATCTTTCAAGAAGTTATCAAGGAAAACTGCCCTGATATTCTAGAAGAAGAAGGAAAATAGAACTGGAGAGAATATACTGATCACCTCCGGAAAATGAAACCAAAAGGAAAACTTCTAGGAATATCATAGCCAAACTCCAGTTCCCAGGTCAAGGAGAAAATATTACAAGCAGTCAGAAAGAAACAGTTCAACCATTGTGGAAACAAAATCAAGATAACAGAGAATTTAGCAACTTCTATACTAAGGGAACAAAGGGCTTGGAATATGATATTCCAGAGGACAAAGGAAGTAGGATGAAAACCAGGAATAACCTACCCAGCAAAACTAAGCATAATACTTTAGGGGAAAAAAAATGGGATTTTAATGAAAGAGAGGATTTCCAAGGATGCTTGCTGAAAAGACCAGAACTGAATAGAAAATTTCACTTTCAATTACAAGAATCAAGAGAAACAGGGAAAGGCAATCAGAAAAGAAAAGTTATAAGAGAATCATTAAATTTGAACTATTTGCATTCCTACATGGAAAGATGGTCTTTGTAACTCATGAGTCCCTTCTTGGCATTAGGGTAGTTAGAGTGAATATGTATGTATATATGTATGCATGATTCCTTTTTGCTGTTTGTTTGGATACATTGATTTGTTGCTATTTACTGCATGTGTTTATTATGAAACTGGCATCTGCTGTGAAAGGGGTAAATTCTTGGAGATATAATTTGAGGTGCCCCTTTCCTGTTAAGGGATAGTGTTCAAGAGCACAACTTGACTTTTAAAATTAATTCCTCTAAACTAGAATTTAAGGAAGCAAATCGGTATTTCCTTGAAGCTAACATTTAAGAGAACAGACAATAATTTGCTCTAAACTAATATGTAAGAAAGCAGATAAGTATAATTCTAGCCTGGTAGCTTTTCTATCAGAGAAGAGCAGAGAGGCCAGTGTCTTTCCCAATATATGTTACTTTCCCTCCTGGCAGTAATCAAAGTCTCCCTCAGAGAAAGATGGAGGGAGGGCACTGTAGAATTATTTATTCTTGGCCTCCTTTGAGCTATATAACAGTCATACTTATGTGGATACATATATCCTACCTAGGCAAAGTATGGTCCCCCACACCTACCAATATGCAAAGGTAAAAGAAAAACTTTGGAAACCTTTTTCTTTGAGAAGTGTGCATATTATAGCTCCACAAAAGTAGAACAGGATGTGTATGCATATGTACCTGAGCTATTTATAAAAACAGTTCCTATTTAAGTATTTAAATGTAGGCCCTCTCTTCCTCCTGTCCCTGCCCTCCAAGCTTTATTTCCCAGAATATTACCAGAGATGTGCTCTATCCAGGGTCATTTTCATCAAAACTTTTAGCATGTTGTGATGTCTGAAAAGTCGCTAATAGAAATCTTCAAAAATATCCACTCCCCCTATCCGCATCTTGTTATGACAACCCAGGTATGAGCAGAAGTACTGATAATGCAGTGAGGGTAAAATAGAAGACTTCTCGGTTTGGGGAAGTAGACATGGTAGACTGATACAGCGGGCAGAGTGTTGTGCTTGGACTCAGGAAAACCTGAGTTCAAATCTTCTCTCAAATACTTGCTACCTGTATAACCCTGGGCAAACCACTTAACCTCAGTTTCCTTATCTGTAAAATGGGATTAATAACAACAGTACCTATCTCCTAGAGGCGTTTTGCAGAGGAAATGAGATGTTAATTGCAAAACACTTACCATAATACAGAGGCACATAGTAAGCACTCTATGAACCTCAGCTATTTTTATCATGTCGGGGGTGGGGTAGGTGCAGTACATCAATACTCATTCTGATGATTCATTCTTAGGATGATTGGAATGAAAAAAACAGAACTTGCCCATCATAAAATTGGTCCCATACAACAGAATAATTTAACCTGCTCCTGCAAAAGTCCTTACAGATCATGACTATAGCTGTGTGTTAGAGAGACTTTTAAATCACTGGTATACCCGCCAAAAAGAAAAAGAAGAAATCTTCAGCATGATGTGCTTTGATGTGAAAAGAGCAAAGAAAATTTAAAAAAAGGAAGAAAAGAGACATTATTCCTAGATGGAGTATCATCCTGATGGAGTGATGGGACCTAGACCCCTGAAAGGAAAAGACTATGTCTTTGAAAGCAACCCATTCCCTAAAATTTCCCACACATTTTAACAGTCCAAATCGCTGGTGCCTCCACTCAAGGCAACTGGCTGGCCTAAATCATCTAATTAGCTGGCTCACCCTAGACTCCTTAGCACTCCTTAATCACATCCAGATGCTTTCACTGTCCCTTTTTGTTTATAAGCATCAGCCTCACCCCTATTGAGTTGCAGATTCCCTGAGAACTGGTGTTAAAATAAACCTTCCTACTTTGATTGGAAGGTGGTTTCAGTGCCTGAATTAATTCCAGACAGAAGTAGCCCTGTACCCTGAAAATTTGGGGTTCTCAGCAAATCCCAAACAGCATCAATTCCTCTCTCCAGAGATATCCATGAGGCCCTAAGTAGTCTGAAGTGTGTCCCATGGACCCAGACACTATTCAGATTTTGCCAGGTTCTTCAGAGATTTGATCTTGGGAAAACATCCTTCTGAGAAAGTAACCCAGGAATCTGGGAGAAGACAAAGCATGGTCATGTCTACTTCCTTGCTTCCCTAACAAAGACCTTGGAATGGGTGTATTGCCCTCCTGCTTCTGAAGGTTGGAATAGCACAAGTCAATCAAACTGGGAGCAGGAATGAGGTATTAACAAGGCTGGAGCTAAAGATCATAGTGAAATGGGAATGAACCATCTGAAAGAAAAAGAGAAGTGAGAGTGAGAAAAGATTCACTGGAACACACTGGGCTCATGAACTAGAAGCAGATGGGTAAAGAAGAAAACCCCAGCTACAACTCATACCACAATCTGCTGTAGCTTTTTGTTTGTCTGCATATTGATACTACCAGTATATTAAATGGTTATTCAAAATAATTTTAATCTAAACTTATGATTTTTTTTCAGGTTTGAGATAAAGAGGCCACAAACCAACCCACGACAAGGAAAGTCTTTTTTCTTGGGCCCAGGGAAGGAAAGGTGATGTTAGTTGACTAAAGATAGTTTTTGTAATATTGATAACTTTGGGGGATGTTATAGAGAATACCATAGAAAGACATTGCACCTCGAATCATAATCTAAGGATATGAGTCTGTGAATGGAATTTTTATGATGTTATGGTTATACCTTAGCACAGCTTTATGTCACTGGCATCTAGCCATGCCCCATGTTAGACAGCTCTTAAAATGATATAGTCCTTGTTACAGAAGGGAACCCCATGCTTTTAATAGGACTCATTGCATATTACAGAGAGTTAAAAGGTGAAGTATCTGTTTAGGAACAAAGTGGTGATTCTTTGCAGAGGTACAGAACTATGTGTGTAGAACATTGGAGATCCTGTCAGATTTGCTTAATGTTTTGCCTAGTTTTGCAAAACTCCTTTCCCCTCCACCCCCTTTTAAATTCTTTGTTACAAGGAATAGTTCACTGGTTAAAGGAAAAGTCTGACATATTTAAAATTGTTTTTATTCAGTAGTTTTAGTTGTTTCTAATGCTTCATGACCTCATTTGAAGTTTTCTTGGCAAAGATACTGAAGTAGTTTGCCATTTTTTTCCCTAGCTCATTTTTGCAGATGAGAAAAATTAGTCAAACAGGGATAAGTGATTTGCCCAGGGTCACAGAGCTAGCATGTGAAACCAGATTTGGATTCAGGTCTTCCGGATTTTAGGTTCATCAGTACGCTATACTATACCATATACCTGCCCCATTTAGAAAGTAAGGCGAAACAAAAACACAAGATATCATTATAAATTCAAATATAAACAGTAATGTACACTCAATACCAAAAGTTTTGGACAGGCCCATGGGAGCTATAGATTCTTAATTCTTTGCACTACCTTCTGATTTGTCAGGAAATGTGAACAGTTTATGTCATCGTGTCATGTATGCAATTTATTCTATCAATTCTCTGGAACTTTGAACATTATAATGAGATTACTAGTGTTAAGAAATTGTTAGGACTCAGGTCTGGTTCAGCCAATGCAATGTGCTTTCTTTATATGTGCTTCAATTAATTATTTAATTAATTTTGTTTTGAGAGTGTTATGAAAAAACTATTGACTATCAAATCTTAGTTAAATATTCTGTGAATTTTGTAATAGAGTGGTTTTGATTCCCTTGACATAACTTCCTTTTCTTTTCCAAAAGTGTTATCTAAGCAATACGATGATAAACAGCAATCATTAAACATTTATTAAATGCCTACTGTGTACTGGACAATGTGCTAAGCACTGTGGATACAAAAAGAGGCAAAAGACAGCCCCTGACTTCAAGAAGCATTTAGTCTAGAGACAACATAGAAACAAATATATACAAAGCAAACTATATACAGGATAAATAGAAAAAAAATTATAGAGGGAAGGCACTAGAATGAATAATGATGTAACATCCTTCTTACAAAAATGAGACAACTGGGTAGCTTATATCGGTACCTTATACTGGACAGCTCATATGTGGAATGCTTGTCTTTTTAAGGAAATGAAGCCAGAAGGTTTTTCTGAAAACAACAATTTAAAAATCTTGTTTTTGAAAAGAAAGTTAGTGTTCTCTTTTAAAAACGCCTACCAAACAGCTCTGTTTACAAATTGGCATTATCACAGCTTATTATCTCAAATGCTGATTGAAATGGTATGACTTTCTTGGTGGGCCTGAAATAGAAATGTAGGCGGTGGATGAAATAATAGTCAGGAAGAATTTCTTGTAAAGGGAAATGTGTGTTCTCTGTGGAATACGAGACCTTCTCATACAAGACAGGCTTATAGGTTCAGAATTGGAAGGAATCTTGGAGACCATCTAGTCCAGTTCTCTGTCTGTCTGTGTGTCTCTATTTCTCTCTGTCTTTCTGTCTCTGTCTGTGTCTTTGTCTCTGTATCTCTCTTTCTCTGTCTCTGTATTTCTGTCTATGTCTCTCTGTCTCTGTCTCTGTCTCTCTCTCACACACGCACTCACACACACACACACACACATAATGAAACTGAGTAACAGAGAGATGAAGTTGACTTATCCAAGATTGTGAAGGTAGTAGGTATGACTTCAACCCAGGCCCTTTGATGACGAGTCAGTTTTCTCACTGTTCCAACAGGTCTCAACATTAATGCTTATACTTTAGTAATGGAACAAATAAATCCTTGTTGATCAAAATTAAAATAAGGCAATCGTTTTTTCTCTTTGGTCCTATTGGGACTGTTTAATTTGGAGTCTCTTGACCTAAACTCCCACATTTGTAAGATAAAAGGACTAGACTAGATGGATTTTAAGATTTCTTTTTTGTTAAAATTCAACAAACTTGTCATTTAAACTACTCTATTGATAAGTCAGTTTTAAACTCTCCCTACCACTTTCTAAATGTCAAATTGCATCAATTATAAATTATAATATCTGCCCCATAGTCTTCTTGGTTTGTTTTGGTTTAGGCCTGTAATTTCCTTCTTTGTAAGGAACTCTTAGGAAATTCTCTTTTTCTGCTAATTGACACTTGCTTCATTATTTATAGTCTTTAAGAGTTACCTGTGGCCTGAGAGCCAAAGTGACTTTGCAAGGGCCATTCTGATAGTATTCCTAAGAAGTAAAGTTTGAACTCAGATCAATCAAGTTTTCTACAAACATTTATAAATCTCCTACTCTGTGCCAAACACTGTGCTAAGCATAAGAAAAAAGAAAGAAAAGTAAAAGAAACAACCTTTTCTCACCAAAAAATATATACCTATCAGTGTAATACACACACATATGTAAATATATACAGAATGAATATATGCAGAATACACACATGTACATATGTGTGTATGTTTGTGTGTTTATACATGTATGTATACATATATTTACCAATTAAATACGTATGTGTGTATACACATATATTTGCTAGTTAAATACAAAGTAACAAGTGAAAGAGATCACTAGCATTTTGGGGGATGAGAAGATGGTACATGAGCTATGTTTTGAAGGAGGTTAGGAATTTTAAGAGGCAAAGGTGAGAAGCAAATGAATTATAGACACAAAGGATAGCCAGTGAAAAACATGGAGATGAGAGGTAATCAAGGAACAGAGAAAAGCCTTGTTTTTCTGAACTAAAGAGTGAGGAAAGGGGAATAATATATAATGAGTCTGGACAGCTAGGTAAGGGATGGGTTGTAAAGGATTTTCAAACAAATGAGTTGACGTTTTTTCCTGAAGCAATAGGAAAATAGTGAAATCCTTTGAGTAGGGGAGTTGATTTCTGCACCTGTATGGAGGCAGAGACACCATCTAGGAGGCTATTACAACAGTCTAGGTAGATGAGAACTAAGAACTAGAACTAAAATAGTGATTGTGTGAGTAGAAAAAGGGTTGGATGCAAGAGATCTTGCTGAAGGTAGAAATGGCTAAATGAGACAATTGCTTGGATAAGTACTGAAGGAAAGTATTCAAGGAAAATATTAACGTGAACCTGGGAGAATGGAAGAATGATGGCTCCTTCCATTTCCCCACACTGCCTTGCTTAGCAATCAAACTCCATGGAATGGAAAATAACTACATTCACACTTCTTTTATATTATTAGTTTAAATTCTACATAGTTCTCGTATTTAATTTAAAGATCAAACTGCATTGTGATTAATACAAACTACGGAAAAAGTCATACTTATCTGAGTAGAAAATTATCCTAAAGCTGTTGATGCAAGTTTTGTAATTATGACTTCTAATACTCTATGAAACTCAGTCATGCTAATGATGTCATCTGGGGAAATAGCTATTGCAAGTCACTCATACATGATTAGAGGTATTGGGGGTGACATGTTTTCCTGTCTCTTTCCCTTTAAAGATGGTGATTTATTCTAATTCTATGTGACATGAAGAGGAAAATTTTGTAGCACACAGACTTTGGGAGCAATAAGTACTTAGGCGCACTTATTACCACACTTTGTTTTGGAGATAATGAGAACATCGCAAGCTGTTTGGGGCTTTTGTCTAAAAATTCCCACCAGAGGCTCTTTCAAAGTCACTCTGGCTTTCTGTGCCTGATTCCTGTGGAGCTCAAGTCTGGTTTTGCTGTAGCTGTCAGCTGTTTCTCAAGCTTGTTGGGGCTTGTGTGTGCTATCCATGGGAACTTAGCCAGTGTTGTGAGAAATAGAGTGACTTTAGGTGTTCTCCCTTGGGGCCATAATTTTGATCAGCTTGTCAGCCCAGAGATTCATCCTTTTGAAATTCAGCACATAGTGACATATGTTAACTTGCCTTGCCCCAACTTGAGCAGAAGTGAAATACAACTAATATTAGGCATATGGTAATGAGGGGAAAAAAAGAAAGAAAAGATAGCAAATGTACTGGCAGAGATAGCATGTCTTTGGAATTTTCAACAAACCAGTAATTGACTATAGGCAAGATTGTAATTGATTGTTTTGATTGTGGTGACTGAGTTGATTGTTTAATTTCTATTGACTATGAAATAATAATTTGAGCAGAATGTTCCTTTACATATTTTTCTCTTATACCAATATAAACAGCATGCATATTGGAATATGAAATAAGTTACAGGCTAGGGAGTTGGGGGGAATCCCAGAAGCCATTCTTTTGCAACCCAGGTAATTAATTACTTTAGTAATTTATGATTTGATCATCATAGCCAATATTTTCACATGCTTCTACTGTATGAGTTTCAGAAAATATTTCAGAAGAATGAAAACTGACAAAGATTTCTTGTTCTAGTTCTTCTTTACTATGTGACCTTGAATAAGGTACATAATCTCTCTGAGCTGTAGTTTCTATAACTTTAAACTGAGTTCAGACCACTAAGGTGTCTTTTTTCTTAATTCTATGATTATATTAATATAAGTAGCCAGTTAATATGTGGTAAGGTTAGTAATAGTGACATAAAAGGCCAAAGAGGATATCGATATATAGATATGCATATATATGTATAAAAGCATATATATACACATACATATATCTCTGAACATATACACACACTTTTGTATATTTGCACATATATATACATATATATATGTATATATATGTATATATATATATATATATATATATATATATATATATATATATATATATATATATATATATATATATAGGATGTGTGTATGTGGCTCTTAAATGGACAAAAAAAGACCCCGAAATACAGGAGCTTTTTATAGAGGGCAGAGAATAGACAGAAGCCAATAGCAGTACCCTGAACAGGGACTGAAGAGTGAAGCCCAGTGGGATACTGAAATCTGTTAGCATTTTGAGCAAAGTTGCATAGAGGGGAATGGAAGCCAGCGGTAGGAACTCTGGAAATTATGGTCAGAATCAAAAGACATCTGATTACCTCATCTTGAATTTGGGAAGGGGCAGATTCATGTTCTAGCATATAGTGCTAAGTCAGAAAATAGGACTGGAAATATGAATAAATGGAAGTAGATGCTAAACACAAGAGAGATATCATGGGTCAAGAGATTCTCAAGAAGTAAACTCAGGAGAAGAAACCAACACCATAAAAGGGAGCATGGTTTTTGGGTGTGGGGAATGAGATGATTTGACTACAAGGATTATAAAAGTATCTGAAAGAAATTGAACAAGAGATTAAAAAAACAAAAGAAGGAAAAAATGGAAAGGAAATACTTTAGAACTATATCCAGGTAGTATGTTTCTTAAATAATTATGTGAGATAACAATGACTATACAAATGAAATCAAAATATTGAAACTATAGATGTTATGTCAGCTTTGAAAAACAACTAGTCTCAAAAAAAAGTCAAGGTAAGGTAATTTAAGAATCGTTTGACTCCTTAAAAATCTTGATTAAAAAGAAACCAGGATATCATAGTCATCTGTGGTGACCTCATGGAAAGATACAGATGAAATTTTCACAATATGGCCAGGCATGGATGGGTTGCAATATGAACCATTGGAAAGAATATCTACATTGACGAAATTCCAGACTCTCATTCATCTACTCCCTAAAGTTCACCATATGTTGTCTAACCCATATATTAGTCATTCCCCACTTTCTCCTGACATCAAGAGAAAACCAGTGGAATGCTATTGCTGTCTACTTATATGCAATTAATCAGAAATATCTCTGCAGCTCAATCATTCTATTAATGTTTATATTATTCTGTGAAGCTTAGACTAAAATTTCTTGCTATTTTATATCTTCCTAGGACTATAAGTGCAATACTTGGCATTATCTTTAATATGCAGTTCAGTAACTCAGCATAATTGATAATAATGTAGTCAAAAACAGCAACCCATCATTGATTTTCTTGGATGTAATCCCTTGGATCCTGTTGCATTTCTTTCCAATAGAAAGTCAGAAAAGGGATGAATAGATCTTGGAAAGAAAACTGTGTCAGGTGAAGGTTAGCCAAGGAGAATACACATTTGGATTAGATTTCATGTGCAGATTGCCATTTTGATTAATCCTTTTGAAATTATAACTGGAAGATCCTGAGGCTCTGGAAAGCTCTGCTCTCTGCCTGTGTACTACAGGTACTGCCATGTGAAATCTCTTGTTTTGGATCAAAACTGTTTTCTGCAAAATTTGACTTCCCTCATTCTATCTTTAAAAATGCATGTGTATTTGCAATGAATGTTTATTCTTATGTATATTACATTTCTTTGGATTACCATTTCCTAAGTACTTTTTACAAGTATTAACTAATTTGATTTAAAGGTTATTATTCCAAAGAGAGTTGGTAGAAATGATGGAAGGGGAGAAAAAGAGGAGAATAGAAGACGGAAAGAAAGAGGAATAGAAAAACAGGAGAGAAAAAAAGGGAGAAGATATTGAATATAGTCACACTCATGTTCATTTTGAAATTGATTTTTTTACAGAATAAAAACATCAACTTTTTAATCTTATATTTTCTTCTCTTTTCTCTTGTCTTCCTTTTCAGTTCTAACTGTTTTTAATGTGTTTCAATAAGGGAAGGAGAGATGAGAAATTAGGAAGCAGTATGGTACTGCGGAGTAAGAGGCACTGATAATTACTGCTTGTGGGAATTTGGACAATTCACTTCAGTTTGGTCTTCAATTTCCTCATCTATGTAACAAGCGGGTTGGATTTGATGACTTTTGAAGTCCTTTCCAGCTCTGTAATGCCATATGAATTACTTGAGGCAAGTAATAATTTTGATTTTTTTTAATTTTGTGGGTATGTGTGTGTATGTGTGTGTGTGTGTGTGTGTGTGTGTGTATGTGTTTATTGACTTTAGGCAGGCTCAGAACATCTGACCTTGACCTGATGAACCCAGATTGAACTGTTTTCTGTCAGGATTGACAAGTCCATAGTTGACAGAAGTCATTTCACATTTGATCACTTGACTGACCTGGCCATGTAGGTCCCCTCCTCATTTTGATCTCTTGGGTATATCACTACTGGACTGTAGCACAAAGGATCTTCATATCGTAACTTTGGGATCATATTTTGGGGGCAGTAGTTCCATATTGCTTTCTAGAATAGCTTCACCATTTCATAGATTCACCAACTGTGCATTAGCATGCTTGTTTTGCCAAAGACCTTTCAACATTTGTTATTTCATTCTTGTCATATTTGCCAGTCTTATGGGTATGAGACTGAATCTTAGAGTTGCCTTAATTTGTACTTATCAGGGATTTAGGGTATTTTTTACATAATTCATTTAGTGACTGTCAATTAATTTTTATAGCCTCTTTTCTTCATGAATCATTATGCCATCCCTAAATAAAAATACTTTAATCTCTTTTTGTTAAATTTGCCTAATTTATTTTTCTTCCCTATCTTCTATATTACTATAACTGTGTTGAATAGTAATGGATAAAATGGACAATCCTGCTTATATGGAATTCCTCTAATAGGTCTCTTTATAATGATTACCTTTGAATTCCAATACATTTTTATTATGTAAGAAAAATTTTCACACTAATACTTTCATGTATTAATGGAGTATTGCATTTTATGAAAAATAATTTCCCAATAAAACCTGCCATGTTTTTGTTTTTCTTTACTTATGTACAAGAACACAGCAATGTGGGCAATAGAAAGTGAAGGGAGATGGATGGGTCTAGAATAGTCAGCGTCAACCTAAATTATCAGTTATTTCTTCATGTTCAGACTCTTCTACTTCTCTTCACACATGTAGGAACATGTCTTTCAACAAGTTTTTTTTTTCCCCAGCTTCCAGATACCTAGTACTTTAGAGATTAGCTCAGCTTTTGTCCTATCTCATGTAGTCTGTAGTTGAAGGTCGAATGATTATCACCACTCATTTCGGTTAATTAGTAAGCTTTCAATAAGTGCTTACTGTGTGTCAGGAAATGCTCAAGATGTAGAAACTAAAATAAATACAAAAAACACAAGAATATTACAGACAGCTTACACACAAACCACAGAGATGACATATGTTTGTATATATGCATACGTAACAACAAGCATCCTGACACACATCCAGAATGTCCTACTGGCACTGGTTCTTAAATCTGCTTTTCGAAGGAAATCAACCTAAAAGAGGGTCAACAATGGACTTTAATTATAAGCAGAGAAATAAAGACCAACAGACAGGGCTTCTAACTCTCTGACCATAAGCAATACATACATCACAGATCAACAGACAGATCCAGCTCTCTGACCATTATATATATGCATAGTTAGTTATGAGAGAGAAAAACACCAACATCTGTGTTTTCAAAGGGAGAACTCATTAATGGCTCTCCAGAGTCTCACTTGGCACATGAACTTTCTTCCCAAGAGCCCCAAAGCAAAACCTCACCTTGGAATATAAACACTTTTCAGGGTCCAAGGATACAACCTTTGTGACCCAGGGCCTCATTAGAAATTAGAAAAGGTGTGAACCTTCCTTCAAAACAAACCTCCCCTAATCAAGCTTCCCTTAATGGGCTCTACCTGAGGCCTATTAATGGGCAGGGAAGATTTTTAACTCTCATTACAGTATATACACACACATTATATATGTATATGTGACATATCTGTCTCTGTGTGTAAATACATGTGTAAATGTTTACATATACACGTATATGTAGACACATATATGTGTGTATATCTCTATCTCTTTATCCATCTATCCATCTATTTCTAGTCTCACACATGTTACATTCAAAACAGAAAGAAGGTAAACTTACAGAGGAAAGCCCAAGTATCTAGCAAGAACAAGAGGCTTCTTTAGAAGAGTAGATGAAATTACTCGAGGACTTCTAGTTCAAACCCCTTAATTTTTTAGGATGAAGATACTATGGTCCAATAAAATTGTAACTTTGCCAAAGGTCACATTGGGATTATCTTCTTTTTTCATCCTAGTTGAGATAAATTCAGTTTAACAAAAATTCTTTTAAAAATGCAAATATTTCTGAAATAAATTCAGGAGTACCATTTGCTTAAATATGAATGTGAATTATTTGGATCAAATTGCTTTCCTCTGAATACCTTTCTAAGGTGAACTACACTGGGAGAATGAGATTATTAACGGATATCTTGGTCATTTTGGAAATTGAAGGACCTTGGAAATTTGAAAAAGTATTTCTAAGTCAGCCTGATTCCTGTATACCATCATCAACAAACATCATGAGGTAGGAAAGGAGCATAGAAGAATGCTTTAATCAAAAGCATGTGCACTGGTTTGGGAATGAGAGGGCCTGGGTTCAAATCTCAGTTCTTTTATTTGCTAAATATGTGAATCTGAATAAGTCATTACCTGTCTTTGTAATTTTTCTACTTAAGGGCAACTACATGACACAGAGCACCAGTGCAAGAGTCAGGAGGAACTGAGTTCAAATCTCCCCTCAGACACTTGACCCTCACTAGCTGCGTGACCTTGGGCAAGTTACTTAGCCCCAGTTGCCTCATCCTGTGTCCTCTCCAGTCATCCTGATGACTATCTGGTCACTGGATTCAGATGGCTCCGGAGGAGAAATGAGGCTGGTGACCTGCACAGCCCTCCCTCACTCAAAACAAAGTCAAGTGCAAGTCATGTCATTATTTCTCTGATGGCATGGTCTTCTTCAGCAATGAAGGATGGACATACATAACTTTTGTAATTAATTTCTTTATTTGTAAATGAGGGGGTTAGAATTGATGATTTCTAAAATCATGTTCAGCTCTGTGTAGAATTCTCCAATTCCAATCTGATATTTAGACTCTAGGTCCTTTGTTGTTTTTTTCTACTAAATCATGCTTAATTTGCAAGAATTATGATGCTTTTTCTGAATTCCCATCTATTGTTATTACATATGAATTTTGTTTGCTCTCGAGATTAGCATACTCAAACTCTCCAAAAGGAGGGAAATTGTTCAAAGAACAGTTGTACTTCGTGTCCTTGGGTGGTTTGTTTTCCTGTTTTCTTCCTGTGTTTTGGAGGGTTCTTTGGGCAAAACATCATAGCACAGGGAAAGCAATGTACTTTCAGCCAACTTATTTTTTAATAGTGTTGCTCTCTCAAGTGTTTAAGCCATTCAGACGGCCTCTCTCGAGTACGTTGGCAAAGTCTCTCATTTATTCTTTATTGCCTCTCCTCTCTGCTTTCCTTCTAAGGGGGACTGCACTGCTGGGTTCTGATACCATGGCCTGGGCACACTGCCATGGGGAATGGGGGAGGGGAGAGGGAAATAGAAGCTTGAACAGCCTTAGGTTACCTGTATTTAGCAGTTCAGTATCTGATTAGAATAGGAAAAACACTCAAGATAATTAGCAGGAGGGAGAGAGTATATGAAGTGCCTTATTAGGCTCCCCTCCAAGGCTCTTCTAGAGCATCACATCTTTAGTATATCTTAAATTTGATGGAGAACTGAGACAATTATAGTGAGTAACTATGAAGAAAGAAAAAACAGATTATCCAAAAATATTACTTGGTTTTTGTTTTTTGTCTAAATCAAGGATTTAATTGGTAAGAACACCCCCTCTCTCAATGCACCTTTTTATCAACCGAGACTATTAAGGAGTCTACTTGGCTACCAAAAGATAAAATCGTTTGGCTAGGGTCACACTGTCAGGAGATATTAGAATGGAGAGTTGAACCCAGGTCTTTCTGATCTTGAACTTAACTCTTTATTCATTATGTCTTTTTTATATGTATACATACATACAAATGTATATATATATATATGGCGGGGAGGGGGATGCCGAAGAAGATAGGTGGGGAAGGGAGGAATGGAAAAGTAGATGCAGAGGTTCTCATGGCTGCCCCAATGACAAAATATAGCCAATTTCTCTAATTTTCTGATTGCAGCTAATGTTTATTTTATGTGCATTTTTTTAACCACTCTACTGGAACTAAGAAAGACAGCATTAAGGGAATGTTAGTTTCTAGGATAAGGCATTTTTCAGTAATTTTCAATTAAAAATAGATGAGAGAAAAGAAAGTCAAGTTTACCAATGACACAACATTAGGGTTTTCCTGTCCCGCAGACTTCCTTGAAATTGGCCACAAGTCCCAGCTTTGTTTTCCGGTCCATGCCGCACTGCTTATCTGGACTAAATTCCCCTCTGAGTAGAGCAGACAAAAATCTCCCAGAAGCTCTGCCTTCTGAGCAAGGCTGTCTCCCCAGGCTGTTCTGAGGCCTGCACAGTGCCAGATAAGGAAAGAGCCCACTTCAAACAGTGAGCCATGAATCAGCCAACCTGACTTCCATCTCCGCATTAAAGCTAAGGCACGCAGCAATTTTAGAAGCTCACTTACATTAAGTGAAATTAAATGAAACAGACTCACTTAATTCTTGTTTATAAAGAGCTCTTGAAGTGCTGTTTTAAGCCAGTTGCTTGGTAATGCCATGAAGCAGAGGTTGATGGAGTTCACGGGGAGAGAAAGAGCCTCTGGGTTTGTTGCACAGACCTATTGGGCTGACTAAGGGAACCGTTTCCTTATGTCTTATTCATACGTTACAACATTATATAATGTGCCATCCATTATCTTTGAACTGGGATGTTCATCCCCTCCCCTTGTGCCAGTGTTATTTGTAAAAGAGGAGGCCCTTTGGGGGATACAAATAGTAGCTTAATTTTTCTAGGAAGCAATGTAACTCAAAGCCTCTCTCATTGTGCTTCAGGAAAATGTTTCTCCATTGTGGTAGTGAAATGTATCACTATTCCTTTAAGGAAGTTTAGCAGAAAACAAAAGCCATTTCAATTTCTCCCCATTTTCATATCTAATGAATAATAAACTCAAAACCAGTATAAAGAGCAGTGCTGTAAAAATCTCTTCTAGATAATTTTTTTCAAGTTTTATTTTTAGAAAATCCCATTCCATTAGTTGTTATAAAAGTCAACCTTATTGAGACAAAGAAGGACCTATGACTACTTTAATAAAGGGACCTTCTTGGATGAGGAGACTCCCTTTACCATGTGGGTCAGTCCTTTCTCTGTAATTTAAAAGTCTTACAGAATTCCTCAGTGAACTGGGGGTGGGTGAAGGGTTTAGTGACTTATCCAGGGTGATGTCCAGTCAGTGAAACCTTGGATCCAGGTATTTCTACTCCTAAAACTGCTCTATCAACTACACCACACTGCCTCAATTCCTTTCTTTGTCTCTCTCTCTCTCTCTCACATACACAGTCATACACACACTCTCTCTCTTTCCTCTCTCCTTTCTCTCTCATATATGTACATATATATGAACATACATACACATATTTACATAAATATACTTGCACACACATGTACAATACATAATACAATATGTTCATATATAAATATGTGCACACATGTATAATGTACACGCCTATATTTATTTATGCATATACAATGCATACCTACATACACATACCTATGTAAGAAGGAATCTCCATGTGGATTCATTAATTTAGGAAGCTCTAGGATAAGAAACTGATTTCACCAGCGCTCTTTCACAATTATTCTTCAATTTAAAATCTTAGAGTGTTGTCTTGAGGAACATCTGATAATCATGAACTATTCAAATCAGATTAAAGTATCACCTGATCATAGATTTCGAGGTGCAGAGAAATTTAGATGTCATTTAATTCAAAGTGCACATTTTATAGATGAGGAGATGAAGGCCTAGAGGGGAGTAGTGAGTATGTGTCAGAGACAGAACATTAATCTAGTTCTTTCTGTCTTCAAGCACAGTCCACTATACTATGCTATCTCTCTTTGTGTTCTTATGTGAATTATTAAAAAATACACATAAAGTCAAAAAGAAATCTATTTCACCCCTAGCGATACAGTATGAACAATATTTCTCTTTTGAAATTTGGGAAGCTATTTACAAAACCACTTCAATTCCAAGGCTTATCTATTTCCTAATTAAGTGATTAGCTAATCAGAGTAATCAATATATGCTAATGACTGGGCTAAAATTCCCAAGTGGATTTAAATCTATGACTGCAAGCTCAGAAGCATCTGTTCTAACGATTAAGTCATTTGTTCTATGTGTATCAGATAGTAGCCCATTAGCTTATTCAGTGATAATCAAAGCTTTCTCTTCTACAGTCTCAAAGTAAAGTGAATAAAACATTTCCCTCATTGACAATTTCTTAATGGATTTATTCATCAGATACAGTGACCCTTGAACCAGATCTTAGTTATGCAATTGGGAAAAAAAATCCAACCACTTTGAGTGTGTCTGCTTTTTGCTTGAAATATTGCCCTCTATGGAAATTATTTTTTTTCCAGTATCCCCAGTATCATGCCCAGAAACTACTTAGCAAAGTTCCATTAAGTATGAATTTCTTCAATGCAAATAATATTTTAAATACTTTCATTTTAACCAAAGGAAAAAAATGAGTATTTAACAAAAATAGTGAGAATTTAAAAAACAATAATATCTGTGTATAAATATCCTTTTAAATTCTATAGAGAGAGAAGGTAGGACCTTCAGAAAGAATAGTGAAGTCAGAATACCTAGTTCAATTAGTGCATCTGGCAGAAGAATTTGGTTACTCCCTGATGCTCTAAAAGACACATAATTTTATCACTGCTGAGTGTCATTTGAGTTAAGAGAGGAAGAGGTATACAAGATTTCATGGAGCTTGGGATCACTGAGAGATGGGCAGAACAGAAAGAAGAGACACTATTTGAAGGAGATTGGATGTGCATTGAAGACAGTCACTGGCTAGCCAAAAGTAGCACCTTCCACTCAGACATCCCTATTGACTGAGCAGATGAGAGGCAGAGACTGTTCCTTTGAGCCCCTCATCTCCTCGCTGACAGCATTGAGAGATTTTCTTTCCTCCTAGAACTGTCTTTCCCCCTTACAGGGATCTTTCCCTGCCTGGTTTTGTTATTGTCAATTTTGATTCATTTACGTAGGAGTTCATTTTACGTTGTTATGCTCATTAGGACTGTGGATGCTTAAAGGAACATGCAGTTCTGACAAAGTTTTCATGTTTTCAGAAAATATATTAAGACTTCACTCCTGGTTTGGTGGTCAGAGAGACCTCCTGGGGCCATATTTTATGAGTCATTTAATTTTATTTTTCATAGCCGAATTCTCAAGGGCAGAATTGGAAGAGACTATGAAGACCGTCCCTTGAGATCAAAGTCTGTACATCTCTATTGGTTGTAATCTCCTGGCATGGTTCTCAGGTTCCCAGCTCGGCTGACTTGTGCTCTCTCTGTTCCTTCATGCCGAGTTTTTTTTTTTGTTTGTTTCTTTTTAAATTTACTCTAAACTTCAATACAAAATAAGAAACGGTAAAATATTACCACGTACAAAGCAGAACATAAGAGAGGCTTCAATATAAAGCAATAAATTTCCATTTCCAGAAAACCTATATAGTAAATACTACACATTATCTTCAAAGCTATTGATTTCTTCTTTGCTTCCTTGTAGGTTTGCTTTTGTCTTCTGCTGTGCACTTTTTACTTTACCCCCTTGCCAAATTTTCTCCATCCCCTCCATTCTTGGCTACATACTGGAAAACTTTAATTTAATCAGTATTATCCATTTTACACTGCAACACTGCTCTCACCTTATAATATACTTTATAGTCAGATACTACCAAATCTAGGTCTTTCACATCTTTTTCCACTGGTTTCCTTGAAGTTCCTGACCCTCTGCTCTTCCAAATGAACCCTTTTTTGACTCAGATAAAATTTTAGCAACTTAATTGGATAGCATTACATAAATAGATTAGTTAAGTGAAATTGTCACTTTTTTATTATATTAGGTTTACCTACCCAAGCAAAACAATATTACTTCAATTATTTAGGTCTAACTTTACATAAAATATGATTTCATTTATATTCACATAATTCCCATGTCTGTTTTGGCAAGTATACTCTCATTTTTTATACTATCTAGTTAGTTTATAAATCTAAAATTATTGATTAATATGGCTAACACATAATATGGCTTCCTTATTTTTCTCTTCTGATTAAACATATTTTAGCTTTAACTTTGTCTAAGACCATGATAACTATCCCTGCCAATTTTTTAGCATAATAGATTCTGCTCCTGGCCTTTATTTTGTGCTTGTATTTCTTATTTTAGTAACATTTCTTGGAATTAACATATTGTTGAATTCAATTTTTTAATCTGCTACCAGTTTCCATTTTATGGATAGAGTGAAGGTATAGGAGAGAAAGCTACATTCTGCCCCAGCCAACTCAGGAGGCAGAACCTGGGCAGTCTAAAGATTTCTGGTTGAGAGGAAAAGAAGAGAGGATGGCAGAGATAGAAAGACAATATGGCAACACCTAGAGGCTATACTATTACCCTAAGGTGACATATTGACTGGTCACCTCATCACTAGCAATGTTCTCTTCGATGGTAGCTTCCTAAGACCCTCTGGGTTTAATCAAGTGGCTAAGAATTATTTAGGAGTATTTCTACCAAGATTCATCCAGAAATTCCAAGTGCAAATCACTCTTTGAAGAAATATAGACCTATATGACCAGAGAAACATTCAATTCTAATTAGAAGGTTGAGCCAGTAATAAAAATAATACTTTAATTAATTCATTCAGTGTTATACCAATCAAAATACTTAGATTTTATAGAGATAGAAAATTCATATGAAGTGATAAGATTAGCTGAGCCCTTTCTGGATATAGATAGGTAGAGAGAGAGTGTGTGTGAGTGAGAGAGAAAGAGGGAAAGAGAGACAGAGACAGAGAGGAGTGAGAGATAGAGACAGACACACAGAGAAAGGGAGACACAGAAGTAAAGAGACAAAGAGAGACAGAGAAACAGAGACAGAGAGATACCAGTGTAACAGACTGATTACACAACATATAGAAGTAAACATATACAGTTATTATCAATAAACCAAATATCCTAGTTACTATGGAAAAGCTTCACTATTTGACAAAATTGCTGAGAAAACTGAAAGCCATTAGGCAGAAACTGGATTTAAATCAAATTCTCTCATCATATAGCAAAATAGGTTCCAAAGGAATACATGACCTAGATATAAAAGGTTACATCTTAACCAAATTAGAGGATGAAGAAAGAATTTATATTTTGGATTCATGGTTGGGGGAGAGTACATAACACAAAAAAGTAAAAAAAAAAAGAATTACAAATAAAGTGGACAATTTTTTGTTATAAAAATTGTCTTTTTTCTTTACAAAAAGAAACTTCTGGAAAAATTGTATAGCAAGTTTCTCTTCTAAAGGCCTTTGTTGCAAGATATAAAAAGAACTGATCACAATTTATTAGACTAAGATTCATTCCCCCACTAATAAATGAATAAAGCATATAAATAGGCAGTTGGCTACAGAAGAAATACAAGATATAAGTACGATAATAAAAGTTTTAAATCACTAATATGGAGGAATGAAAATTAAAACACTTTGAAGTTCTGCCTCCCATCCTTTAAAATGGCAAATATTTCCAAAGAGTAATATTTAAATTACTGTTATGGCTGTGGAAGACACAGAGATTAGAAGAACAGTTGTGGTGTGCAAACCATAATACAAGATCAGTCTGCCTTCTCTTCTGAGTAACAAGAAGAGGAGTAAGTAAAATAATGTAGAAATGGTAGGTTGGAACCAGATTGAGAAGGACTTTAAATGACAAACAAGGGTTTTGTATTTGAATTTAGAGGTCATAGGAACCACAGGAGTTGGGGCATAGTGGGACAGCTCATTTGCTCATCTTTTCCTTGCTCCCAGTACAACTGAGAAAGACTGTACGCAAATGGATTTACTTGGGCAACTGCCTTTAATTTAAAATGCTATGGGGCAAGTATCACCACCTGCCCATCCCCACCTTTTTAAGATGATAATTCTATGTAGAAAGGTGCAATAATATTACTGGAAAAGTATGAGGTAAGGCATAAAAGAGCATTAGAGTGTTTATATTGGTTGAGAAGCCTCAATTTAATGATAATAGGATGATTCCTCCTTTTTACTCTTATGTTATAGGTTTTAATTTTTAAAAATACGCTTTAAAGTCTCATTTTCAGCACGGTAAATCAATCTTCTCTGGAATAAGTGATAACATTTTTATAGGAAGGAGGATACTAACTTCTTCAACTGAAACAAAGTCAGTATGCTTTTTAACTATTTTTTAAATGTCTTGTTTCATATTTATAATTATCTGATTTTCTGAGATCTGTCTAGAGATGTAACAAAAATGAGATTCTAAAAATCAGAGAAGTAAACTTAGCTGGAGATTTTCTGGCATAAGGGGAGAAGAACTAGGCTGTGAGTAAATTGGATTCTAAACCTGGCTCTTCTCCCTAGACTTCAGACACTGGGCAAATTACTCTCTCCCTGAGCCTAAGTTTTCACATTTAAAATTGAACAATATTTGGAAAGTGCTTTCTAGACTTAAAGACTCTATGAAATATATTTCTAATGAAGGATAATACTGACAAGAGTAATATGTGACTTTTTAAAGTTTTTATAAAATGCTTTTAATTTAGTAATCATCAATGCTCTCAACAAACTTGAAATTCTCTTGGGAGGTAGGATGGGTGAAATTGTCTTTACAGATGAATTACTCAAAGAACCCTACGCAGTGAGGGTTATTAGAGATTGCTATTCTGCAGGAACCGTAGGAATGAAATGGGCTAATGAAGCAAAAAGAGGAATTACGTAGAGATCATTAATTACTTTTCAGTAATTCTGGTCTTGTTTGCTTTTTACCTGAGAGAGGAGGAGGCAAGTTTACATTACTTTTCATCAGAAAAAAAAAAATTGGGTTTTTTGCTCAGGATATAGACAGTAGCCTGTCTCCCAACCTTTTATCTGAATCATCATGAGGATTTGTTATTCTTGAGTCGTGTCTCAGTTTGGGAAGTTTCGGTTAGTTCACTGAGTGACTCAGAAAACTAAACCAAACATAATGCCAAGAAAAAGCCACAGAATCACAATTTTTTCCAGTCTTGGCTACTATTTGGCCTGTACAACACTTACTACTAATCTAGTCTGAGAGTAATTCACACTTGGGAGCTTAATTTCAAATGTGCTGTTAGTAAAGTAGGAAAGCCTAGTTCATTCATCAAAGGTTGTTTTTATGAGATCATGTAAGTGGTTTTTTTTTTTTTGTGGGGGGGCTGACTGAAAAATTGAGTTGTTTCCTAACTCCTGAGACACTATAAAAATGATCCTTGTTTATAGATGTATATGTATGTGTGTGTGTGTGTGTGTGTGTGTACGTGTACGTGCGTGTGTGTTTGTTTTCTGTTTTGAAATTGGTTCTGGCATACTTGGTAGTCATGAAAAAAATCAAAAAAGGCTTCCAAATTTTCTTACAACTTATTTTTGTATGAGCCCAATGTGACTTTGCAAACCCACTGCAAAGTGAAGATGTGAATGAGGCAGAATGTGACCTCCGAACCATTTGGGATTGTAGGTTTCAGTCCTAGTTAGGAAGTCTTCCTGTGGCAACAAGGTTGTTAAAAACTAAGTATAAAATTTCAATCACGCTGACTCCTTTACAAAATATGAACTTCTAAGTTAGAAAAAAAATCTCACCAAGATTGAGTCAGTAAACAAATTAGACTTTCATCTAGCGATTTTAAAACTCAATGTTCAGTAAAAGCTTGGGAGTATTTTACAAAACAAAGGATGACAACTACAAATGAACAAAAAAACTAGCAACTTTGAGAAACAGGACCCCTGGCCACAGAGTCAAGGTCTATTTGAGGGACTAAGGAGTGAACTTGTATATGGCCCTGGAATTCAAGACTTGAGTTGTATGTAGGAGCAGATCCTGGGACATCAGCTGAGGAATACGTTCAGCAGATGCTGAAACCCAGGAAGCTATATGAGGATTTGCAAAGAAACAAAGACTTTCATACCCTGTTGGAATTTTGAGTTCCATTGGACAAATCTGTGTCTCATTGCCACAGGACTCTAAGTTGGAAACCACTCTTCCCATGGGCATTCTTTGTGGAAGAATGTCCTTATGATTATGGATAGAATTTTTGCATCTAATATTTTTACTATGATAGCTGAATAAATGCTTTGGCTAATAGCTAATTGCATTTGCTGTTTTTTTTTTTTCATGGGATGCATCCTGGTTGGTGATTTTGAGCAATACACCTTCAGCAGTGGATAGCTACAAGGAATCTCCTTTCAACTTTGAGGCAACAGCTACCTTCTGGATAGAAGCCATGAGGACGAGTTTGAGTTGTCAATAGTCTAGAAAGTCTTCCTACAGAGACAAAAAAAAATGTATTTAAAATCACTAATTTGTGGATCACTCTTCCTCCCCATTCTATTCTCCATACCCACAGACATTCCCCACGGAGAAAAAGAAGAGATGAAATAGTGTGGGGTGCAAAAGAATATTGCCTGTAGCTCCCATCCCCACCCCATACACACATGCAAACGAACATTCCTCATTGTCAAAAAAACCCCAGAGTGATAGCATTCTTTTTGAGAAGTTCACAATTGCTTATTTCTCTGTTTTTTTATCTTTACAGGAATTTGTCATAGCTCCTCTCACACTCCCATTCCCAAATGAAAAAAATATAAAGTTGCATAAAATATGTGCATATTCCAGCAAAACAAATCTGTTATCCATTTATCTATCTATCTATCTATCTATCTATCTATCTATCTATCTATCTATCTATCTATCTATCATCTATCTACCTATCTGTCTTGTCTGTCTGTCTGTCTATCCATCCATCCATCATCTATCTATCACTTTTTCCATTTAAGTCCATTTTAGTGGATTAGGAACATGTTTTATCTTCAGTCCTTTGGATTCATGGTTCATGATGATTATTTTGATCCATTTAAGTCTTTCAATGTTTTTTTTTTCTCTATATATTCTTACTATGTACATTTTTTTCTCCTACTTCTGGTCACTTCAGTCTGCATTAGTTCTTAGTTGTCTTCCTTTTTTTCTTCTGAAACTGTCCATTTTGTTATTTCATTTGGAACAATAAGCCTCCACTATATTTGTATCACATAATTTATTTTATCTACTTTCCCATAGTGAGGCAACCACTTACTTTCTAGTTTGTGGCTACTCCAAAAAGAGTTATAAACATGTTTGTGTTTACATAGTTTTGAGGGGGTTGTTCTTTCTTTGATCTCTTTGTTAGTAGGTCAATCAATACGCAAAAGATAAAGAATTTGGGGGACATAGTTCTAAATTGTTTTCTAGAATGACTGGATTCACCCCTCCACCAACAGTGCACTGGGGTGTCTGTTTCCCTGAGATCCTTCCAATATTTGTCATTTTCCTATTTTGTCATGTTTGCCAATCTGATGGGGAGGAGGTGAATCCTCTTGCTTTAATGTGCATATCTCTATTGATAGGTTGTAGTTTTTTTAATATATGGTTATATTCTATTTTATATAGTTTTAATATATAGTTGTTCATAGCTGGAGTTTCTTCATTCGAAAACTGCCTGTTAATATTCTTTGACAGTCAGGTGCTGTAGTTTTAACCACATGTAATGTATTTAGGGATGGTTTTTCAAAACTAGAAAGAGAGTTCAAACAAATTTAAATAGCTTGCTTCCTTTCTTCCTCTTCCTCTCAAGGTCAGCTCCTTAGCATTGTCCTCTTTAGTCAAAATACTTGACTCTGCCAGCCCCAGTCTATTGGGAGAAATATTTCCATTGAGTAGTTGCCTTTCCAAAGAGAGAAACTTGTTTCTGAAAACTTCTTTTTTCTCTGCTCTTAAGTCTGAGCAATCAGTATTCAAGCTGCCACATGGCATGCTAATTTAATAGGAAGCTCCATTGCAAGCAAATATGTCTCTCCAAGACAATGATTTTAGGTGGAAGGAAGGGCAGAAAGAATGATTAAAATACAAGGTCACATTTTTAATTTTATATGCAACTGAGTGGCTCAGAACACATTTTTATAAGACTCTTCTCATTGGTGGAGATTTATTACTCAATGTTCCACACCTGTATAAGGGAAGGAGTTGATGAGAGTCTGAGAGAGGGTAGATCCTGGTCTACTGGCATTCAGCTTTGAGAAGGAAAACACACTGTTTCAGACTCTCCTCAAGTCCCTGAAGGGAGAGAAAGACTGGGAAGAAGCTGACAGGTAAAGGAGGAAAGCTGTTTGATCATATTCCTATCCCCAGTTTACTACCCTGGTGACTTCTGAGAATTTCCTCTCAGGTAAGATCTTGGATGCTGTTGTTTTAGCTGACATCTTCTATTGGGAATGTTATTTTGCTCCAAGTACAGTCTAGTAGGCAGTCTTCTATGTATACTTTCTCTGCTTTTTATTAGCTATTTGTTTGGATAAATTTGGATAAAATGTACTTATTTTCTCTATATACTTATTATGAAGTTGACATCTGATGAGCAGCAAATCAAGCCTTGGACACTTACTTCTGGGGACACCTTGTGAGCACATTTTGAATCTAAAACTTATTTCCTCTGGGAAAACAATATTTAAGGTAGAAGATAGATATAGTTGTAGTCAGGTACCCTGTCTCTGGAAAGAGCAGGGTGGTCAGCCTCAGCTCCTGGCTTCCCTTCCTGACCTAAACCGCATTTTCCCTTGAACGATAAGAAGATATTCTATAAATATTTATTCTTATCTCTCCTGTATATAGCTATATCTAGACAGACCTTCATAACCAACATGGGCACCCACGACCTCTTACCTTAAAATGTGGGAAACATTGGGAACCTGAACAGGGGTAGCATGTGTTTTATGTAGTTTCTGTTGATTTCCCTTTAAAGGCCCAGAAAAAGCAAAACAAAACACTCTTATAATTTCATCGGTTTTGCTTTATTGGTTTTTGAGGCATGGGGAGCTGGTTTTATACAATTCTTATTGATTCGTCTCTTTCTGACCTAGCATGGTCAGTTGTGGTGGACAGAGAATAGCTGTTTAATTTGAATCACAAACTCCTGCTGATAGTACTTGTAATTGTGATTGAAAATGGGGCCAGGGTAGTAAACACAGTATTGTGGAGTGGGATTAAATGAGGCTGTAAGTATTTCTGAATCATAACATCCAATGAAAACCAACTCTACAAATTAAGCATTAAAAGGACATACTCTGTTTCAAAAAATGAAAGCACTTGAAATACTTTTCCTCTTCATAATTCCCAAGTCAGGAGCTCAGGAAGGTGATCTGCAGGCAATTGGAACAAGGGATAATCTCTGACAACCAGTACCAGGAACTCTTAACCTAGGATCCATGAACTTTAAAAAAAAAATGACAATTATATTTAGTATAACTGGTTTTCTTTGTAATATTACATATTTTTATTTCATTCATTTAAAAATATTATTCCTAGAAGATTTCAATGGATTGACCAAAGAATCATAACATGCAAAAATGTTAAGAATCCCTTCCATAGTTCTTTTATATCTCAAGCTGAAATCAAGATGACTTCCCTACAACTTAAATAGCTTAGCCTAATTATTGCAGGAGCAACTGCTTAGTGTTTAAAATGCTGGGTGGGAGTGCTATATAGAAGTAAAAGGGAGGAAATGCATGAAATGGAAAAAGAAGGAAATGGGGCTCTGGCCACAGTCTGGATAGAAACTCAACCCCTTCCTTGGTAATGTCCCTTCAACATCTCATTCATATTCAATCCATTCATTCAAAATTCACGTAAAACCAGTGCAACTCAGAGTGCAGGGTAAGGGAGTCATGTTCTCTCTGCTTTCTGCAAGTCCAGATGTCCCCAAAGAGGACTTTTTCTTCTTTCCCCAAATTTACTAGTTCTTTTTATTTTCTGTTTTCAACAATCACTTCCATAAGTTCCAAATTTTCTCCCCTTCCCTCTCCCTCCCTCCCCAAAGCAACATGCAATATTGTGTGTGTGTTTTTCCTTCATTGTCGAAGACCATGCCATCAGAGAAATAATGACATGACTTGCACTTGACTTTCTTTTGAGTGACGGAGGGCTGTGCTGGTCACTAGCTTCACTTCTCCTCCAGAGCCATCTGAATTCAGTGACCAGATATTCATCAAGATGACTGGAGATGACCCAGGATGAGGCAATTGGGGTTAAGTGACTTGCCCAAGGTCACACAGCTAGTGTCAAGTGTCTCAAGTGAGATTTGAATTCAGGTCCTCCTGACTCCTGCACTGGTACTCTATCCACTGCACTATCTAGCTGCCCCTATGCAATCTAATTTGGGCTCTACACATATATTCCTATTAAACACATTTTCACATTAGTCATGTTGCATAGAAGAATTAAAATGAATGGGAGAAACTATGAGAAAAACAAAACATAACAAAAGAGAAAATAGTCTGCTTCATTCTACATTCTGACTCCATAGCTCTTTCTCTGGATGTAGGTAGCATTTTGCATCATGAGTCCTTTGAAAACATTTTAGGTCCTTGCATTGCTGTAAAGGGTTAAATCTATCAAAAACAGTCCTCACACGCTGTGTCTGCTACTGTATATAACGTTTTCATGGTTTGACTCCTTTCATTCAGCATCGGTTGATACGTCTTTCCGGGTTGAGGAAAACCTTTTTGTTCTCGTTTTCCCACTGAATGAGTGTCACCTCCTACTTATCTAAACAATCACCTTTGAAACTACCCATAGTTCCAAAAACCAGGAGCCAGAACACTTGTCCCACAAAAGGTAAAACATATTTCCAGCTCCTTGGGAGATGCCCCCAGTGCTCCTAGAAAGCAGCAATTATGAGAGAGTTTAATGAAAGTGTGTTTCCATATGTGAGACCTCTGATGATGGTCTGTACTCAGAAAGGGTAAGCTGTTCAAAAGTGATGTCTTCCAAAGCTGCCTTGTTTGGTAGTGCTCTAGACCAGTACATGGTCTCTCAACTTTTGCGTCCTGACCCTTTCAGTAACCTATTCCTGTCTATTGATCCTTTATTAGAATAATGTTTTTAAGTGTATAAAAACATAGGATTACTAAAGAAATCAATTATATTTAAGTAAAGTTATCTAAAAATCTAAAAAAAATAGCATTTTAGGTTAAAAATCCCTGCTTTAAAGACTATCTAAAATCCAATAGAAGATATCTAATGTAGATTTTTTTCTAAGCTATATCTCAATTCATTTTGATGGAAAAAAAATTAGACATTTCATAGACAGTCTGAAGATCCTACCAGATGAATTCAGCTCTATGAAGTCTGTGAATTATCCTCTCCTCTGATTTGATATATGGAAATATAAGCTCTTTGAATACAGGATATATTCATATCCATCTTTGTATCTTCCCTAGTATATATAGATAGCAGGAAAATTATAAATATTTGTTGAACACACTGTAAAATCAGTAGATATTCCATTGAAAATATTTGATGGGAAAGGAGGCTAAAATTTTTCTAGTTACCTTTGCTTTAAGGTCCAGTTCTCAGGCCTGCAGTTTTAGAAACTCAATTTCAATAATTCCCCCAGGGTTGATCTGGCTTTGTTGAACTGAGTCCTGCTGACCAAACTCTCAAGAGACTGATGATAAACTGCAATGCCAATTCATTTACACTGAGAAATAAATCTGGTCTTCCGTCACTTCCTTACTTCATAAAATGGATATATTAACAATTCTTTCCAGGGCAGAATTTTCATGCATTAGACTGGACACTCAATGCTTTGATGTCCTCAGGGAGAATACTTTCAGGATTCAATGAATTTCAAACTCTCACAAGCTAGCCGGTACCAAATGTGAAAAATAGATTTAGGAAAGGCCCAAGACAAAATTGGAAAGAATTTCAGTTTGATTTCTGGTGCCTTCTCACCTCCGGATTTTTGTACCTTCTTTCCCTCCTATTGTCTAAGCTATTTATCATTCACATTTGGAGAGAATATTTTGAAATTTTCACAATAATGTTTACAGCACTCTGCTAAACCTAAGCCCAGGAGAGATGCTAAATTTAGATAAGAAGAAATCCATCTCCCTGGAGTTTACAGCCTAGGAGAGGTTTTAAACACCAATATATTATCCCATAAAACATCAGGTATGTATAAACCCCCATGGTACTATTTTCCCAAGCTGCACTTGTACTTCCCTATCAGTTGCCCTAGAGAGTGCCTGACTAGCTCTGGGTTCTCTGGGTAATCTTGTGGGAATTATAACCTAACACTGTAGCTCTTAAACTGCTACTGGTGTGCCACTCATTAGCAATCTGACAATATAGGCAATTAGCTTTTGGCAAAGGCAGGACATGGTATAGTAAAAAGATTTGGTACAAAAGTTTTCTACTTAAAACCTGGAACACTAAGGCAATTGTCTAGGACTCTTAAATTGTAGAAAAAAACATAGGTCTCCCTTATAAAAGGGAGTTTCTTTACCTAGAATTCCTTATATAATGGGAAAAAAAATATTCCTTCAAGGGTGGATAAAAACCAAAAAGTCAGATCCAAGGGGAAGGTCAGGGACATCAGGGGAGGAGGAGGTGCAGAGTACATATTAATCACTGTTCTGTTGCATACTTTAGACGGGACTGATATCTCAAATGTCACATAATTTACTTGTTTTAACATGTCTTTTTTTTAAACTTCACTTCCTCTCCAGAGGTCCTCATCTCAGATCTGCCCTTTCATGAACAGTACATCAAGCTCCAAAACTGGTTCTGCTACTTCCTCTCCTCCCCCTTCCTTTCTTTTTCACACAACCAATACTCTCAATTAATGAATGCCCTTGAATATGGCAAACCTATTCCTGTGCATGCCACTAATGATGCATACCTTCATGTATTTTCTTTCCATTGGATATATATTCATTTATAAAGTGTAATATAGGTAAAAGTAATTAGACCCAAAGGATTATTTTGAATAATGATGAAAGTTTAATGACTTGAGAAGCTAGTGGGTAATTTTTTTTTTGAGGGGGGATGTGGTTTCTAACCCATGAGAATCAGACCAAATGCTTTAAGCAAATGACCTTACTTCAGGATTACTCTGAGGATGTTATTGGCCTCTTCCAATATATTTCATTGCACCTGGGCTAATGCTAAAGCCATTGTTCTTATGAATATTATGCAAAAGAAAGAAACAAAATTATCTAACCATTTGGTGTGTCCAATAATTAAATGGATACTTCAAAGACAAAATAAAGAATGAGAGCAAAAAAAATCCAAATTTTTGAAAACTTTCTGGTACTGAAAGTTCCATTTGCATTACAAAAGACATGAATAATATCCCCTATTCTACAGATGAGAAAAATGAGACTCTGGATACTTTTCCTATGAGCAAGCTTGAATACTAGTTGAAGTTTGAGTTTTTATTGTACTTTCCTGCCTGTTGGTGTGTTAATTCAGGTTTGAGTTTTTATTGTACTTTCCTGCCTGTTGGTGAGCTAATTCAGGTATACAGATAAATATAATATACCCTAAAATATGTTGAGGATATGAATAGTACCATGAGGTCAAAAGGATATAGGTCATTTTATTTCTTTTGCTAGGGGAGATGGCATTTGAGCTGATCTTTGAACTTTGAAGGAGAGGGAGTATGTCAACAGGTAGAAATCGAGCATGTTATATATATATGTGTATGTGTATTTATATACATATACATGCATATATATGCACTTCTATACATACACACATACATATACGTACATAAATAGACATGTACATATATGCTAATCACAAAATAAATAATTATATTAGAGGAGGAATGTATATCAAAAACAATGCAAAAATGGATCCATTCTTTATGGGGAATTTCTGGAGTAGAAGAAAGTGCTTTTTCCTCTATATTTTTAAAAGAAATAAGTTATAAAAATACAAATAGGATAATAAGGATGCATTTGTTCAGTGTGTGTTGGTTCTCCTTCAGGTTCATGTCGTGTTATAATTTAAATATTTTCTTAGGTACTATTTCACATTTTCTCTGAATGTAGACATCTAAAAATATCTAAAAGAAAAGTATAATGCAAAATGACACTTGGTATGATGTATAAAATACAGGAGGCATCATGGTAGAGTAGAAAGTGGTCCTGGGTTCAGATTTATATTTCATCTTAATTTTCCATATGATCTTATACTTTTGGTAAAAATGTTTTCTCTAACACTTTATCAAAACTACAGACGAAAACACTCACCATTACAGGACCACATGTGGGTGCTAGGAGAGGTCACTTCCTTTAGATTGAAATGGATCCATTCATTAATGACTGTGCAAAAGATTTCAACTTCCCTTAATTGTACTATCATCTAGTGAACATCTATTCATCTTTTTTCCTTAAAATTCCATGATATATTTGACAGAAGGTCTTGGTAAAATCTAGATAAACTATTTTTATGGTATTCCACTATTCTACTATTCAATTTCATCATCTATAAAATGGGGATGATATTAGCAGCTAACTGAAGAAACTGTTAAAAGGATCAAATGAGATACTATTTGGGAAACACTTTGTGAACAAGAAGGCACCAAATGAGTGTTAAATGATGCTAATAATTATTGGTATATTAGTTTTTTCAAACCACTGTCATAAAAGATTTGTTTGACATGATCATTTTGTTTTAAATACATTCGAGGATGGTCACAGGAATCCAAGTCAAGTTCACTGGCCTAGAGTTTCCTCTTTCTGAAAACTGGGGCAGCATATTCCTTCCCCAGTCTTCTTTCTAATCTTTGCCATATTTTTGATGGCTCTGCAGGCATGACTTTCTTCTTTCAGAATCTAATTATGTAGTTTTTGGGTCCAGCTGACTTGAAATCATCTCCTTATTGAATTTCATTCTCTTCTTTCAAGTTCAAATCTACTTCGCTTTGACAGAGAAAACAGCATCAAGATAAACAATAAAGAACTCACCCTTTTCTCCTTTGTCAATTATCACCATCAAATCCACTCCTGATTGTTCCTGGCCCTTTTGGATACTCGTTTGCTGCCCAAATAACACTTAAAACAATGGTGATGACAACTGCATTTTATGGTTCTATTTTCTTTAGATTCTTTTTCCTTAGTTTCAGCTCATTAAAAGTTTTGGCATTCCAGATGCTTTTTTTCTGTAGGATGATGTCCTGATTTTGTACTCCTCCTCACTTACCTTCCTTCATAGCACCTTGCTGTCCTCATCCCTTGACTAATTACCTTCTGTTTGGAGTTTTACTCTGTTGAATGTAGTGTCTACAAAAAGTCAATTTGTTTTCCTTCAGAAAGTCATATTCAGGGGAAGGATAGAGATCTTTCTTCCTTCGTCCTTCCTTCTGAAAGTGGGAATAGGAGCTAGATTCTGCTATTGTTTCCTTGAACTACGAAATCATCTCAGGTTTAGCAATTCATTGTCCATCAGAGTGTGTCCAATTATTTTTTTTTCTGCTTTCAAAAGGCTGCTCCTTTAAATCATATCATACACATGCACGCACGCACAAATGTATTTGAATTTCCTAAAGGTATCTCTGGGTGTTACCATTAATGATTAAAAGCCTCATTATTTTTTGTTTTTAGGGTGTTTTCATTTAGGGGAATGGGAACCAAATTCCTCTTTCATTAAACTATCTCATACTTATCCTTTTTTATACTGGAAAACTTTTTATTCTAAGTGGAGTGGAATAGCCGGACACAGTTTAGATGGTTCCAATTTTCTTGGCAACATCTAAACCATCATGGTCGAGAGCCTTCTTCTGTCCATTAGAGCAGATCAGTGCATTGACTTTGGCCATGTTGATGTCATACAGGTTCTTTACAGACTACTTGATCTGATGTTTTGTTGCCTTGATGTCCACAATGAAGACTAGGATGTAGTTGACCTCAGTCTTCTTCATAGCAGATTCAGTGGTCAAAGGAAACTTAATGATAGAATAGTGATCAAACTTGTTTCTCTAAAGGACAATTTTTGGAGGGTATTTGGACCGCTGTTGCAGTCTTAGTGTCTTGGGTTGCTGGAAGTTGGGGGACATTCAGATCTTTTTGTGACTAGACACCCTTCAACACCATCTTCTCAGCCTTCAAGCACTTGGACTTGATTTCTGTACTGGGGAGGATAACAATTTCATTCTTTATGTTAGGTGCCATCTTGGGGGAAAAGGCATACATATATTTTTCAAAGCTAAATTGGTTAATGAGTTAGTATGGCTTCCATATCAATCTTTTCTTATTTCTTTTTATGCTCTTTGAATTTATTTCTGGAGAGTTTTCCATCCCTTTCTGAGAACTCTCAAAGTTTCTTTTCTTTAAACAAGTAATATATGATATTTAGAATTAGATTAGTAAAGAATTTGTTATAGGATTTAACAAAAAATTCTGTTGTCAATCACAAAGAGGTATAACCAAAGACAATCCCACTAATAAACTTTTCAAGTTATTAATGAAGAAAATACAGTAGATCTCATCACTTTTTTGGTCAATGTTCATACATTTATACAGTTTTGAAGTTGTCAATACCTTTGAATTCAATTTCCTTCAGGGAAAGCAATGTGGCTTCAAAATAAAATAGCACCTTTCCAATTAATCTATGTCCAGTTAATTTAATGTCATGAAGTTGATAGGACGTTTAATTTCTATCTACTTGGACTGAATTTTGAGTGCTATTGGAGGACATAAGTACTCACCAGAAAATGACTATCCTTTCTAATCCAATGGTTCTAGTTATCATATATTGTTTGCTTAAATAAAAGGAGCTTTGACAATTCTCACAAAGGAAAGAATAAAATTAGAAAGAAAAGCAGGCAGGAAGAAAACAAGAAAAAATATTTAAAAGAGTAAAGAGGGAAAAAAGGAATGCAAACTCCAAAGGAAAGAAGAGAAAAAAAATCAATGACCCAGAAAAATCCTCAGTTTTCAACATCTGAAATTAATGCTCCATCTTACTTATAATTATAGCATAAATGCAAGTAATGCTGAAGTTCGACTAGGTTCGAGTTTTATTCAGTTGGTAGTTTTCTTAGAGGTCTTCTAATCTTCTACCTACTGATTGCCTGCTTAAAAGGAGAAAGCTGGCTATATTATTTTGGTAATCTTTTCTTGACTTCTTAGGGATAATCATAATATCAATGGTAAACCTAGAATAGGAGGGTTTTTGTTTTTTTTTTTTAACAGATGGTGTTAGTTTGGCAACATGGTTCTACTTAGACTTTCAGGGCAGGCCTAATTTGATCAGACGTATTTCAAGAGGGTTCTTTTAAATCAAAGTTAGAACAACTGGATATTCTCACTCAGGGACTTCATTACACAAAATGCAAATTTACCTAGATTCTCTTTTTAAAGCATTTTTCCATTATTCAGGTTGTGATTTAGAACAATACAATTTTATTTAACATGTGTGGGCAAAGACATTTCGTGTCCTTTAGGCATCTGTGAATAGAAGCATTGTTTTCCCTAAACAGAATAAAAAAGTTTGAAGTCTTACCTGAATCAGACTGCATTTGACTTGAAGTTTTAGCACCAGACTTACCCTCCCCTCCAGAGAACCACTTAATCATTCCAGAGCCCACTTAGATGTAATTTGTAAGTTATAATAGCACAGACTGCTGTAGGTAGTTCTGAACTTCATCAACTAAGGATGGTTTTATGGTAGTGTATAGTGTGATTGAATACTTCGAGGGGGCTAATGGCAAGCTAAACCACTTAACCACTGAAAATGATTCATTTGTATAAAAAGAATTTTTATGTCCTATCTCCATTTCATTAATGTTTTTCCATCATGGTGGTGGGAGGGAAGAGGGCCATAATGTACTAATTTCTTCTTAGGTTAAAACACATGCAAAATGTGTTCAAGATAAGTGATAAATGACTAAATACAAAACATGTATTGAGTAAAAATGGGAAGATTGACTACCTTTATATGATCTAAATGTCCAGTCATGATCATTAAGCGTGTATAAACAAATGAAATTATGATGTGAAACCTGAAGGAACAACCGGTCAGTTTCTAATTCTAGGACATGAGTTTCCAATAATTTTTAAAAATAGATATTTAATTATTATCCTTTCTAGATCCATTGATGCAATGTACAGTAATGGAGAATAATTGGAGACTATAAATAAAAATTCATTAACTGTGCATGTTAGGCTTAATACATACAAAGAACTCTTAGACTCATATAGACAGCATGAAGGAGATGGTCTGTCTCAAATCTCTGCAGAGCAGATCAGCTGCATGGACAGTTTCCAGTATCATAAATTTGATTTAGTTAAAATCCTTTCTGATTCCAAATAAGTTCAGAGGAGCTTTTTTAGATGAAGTGGAGCCCTTAGTCTGGAGTTGTCTCAGTAATTCATCCTTGCATAACATGTGTTGATCATTTCTTTTAAAAGTGCTTGGGTATTATACAACATGTAAGGATAAATAAAGGAATTCTATTGCCTAGGTTTAAGCAAAAGTCTCTATATCTCTGATTAACATAGTTTCTCTTTTAACTTTTATTTATGTAAAGATATTCTCTAAATGCATTAAAAACACTTTTGGGGTAATTCAGAAAAAGGGTACATAATGCATTTCCAAGCTGTTTACTCCTTTTTCATAATTCTCTTGCATCACTTTCATTTCTTTTCCCAATTTTTCTTCTACCTCTCATATGATTTTAAGTACTTTCTGATCTCTTCCATGAATTCTTTCTGAGTTTGAGACCACTTCCCACTTTTCTTTTGGGTTTTGTCCAGAGGTGTTTTGATATGGTTGTCTTCTTCTGAGTTTATGTCTTGGTCTTCCCTGTCATGATAATAACTTTCTATGGTCAGATTCTATTTTGTTGCTCTTGCTGTTGCTTTTTGCTCGTCTTTTTTTCCCCTTTTTTCCTTTCTTTTAAATATGATCCCTGCTCCAAGGTTGGAGGGGCTCTGTCTCAGAATTCTTGTACCAGTGGCTGCAGGCCCTAACTGTTTACTTAGTTCTGCTTTAACTTACGTTGTGCTCATACTTCCTTGAGTGCTTCCCCCTCCCCAAGGGGGCCTCTTGTATGGTGCTGTGCTCATGGGGTGGGATGGGAGGTGACTGGCACTACTGGAGGCTTTAGGAATCTGGCAGCTTACCTGATTCTCATCTGGGATCCTAGTGATGGTGCCAGGTATGTGCTAAGGCCAGGTAGGGTTTTTCAGCATTTCCCAGCACTACACCAAAACATGTGACAGAGGATACCTGTTTGCCCTAGTTTGCACTGAAGAATGTGGAGGTATAATTACTGGAGAATGCTTGCCCTACAGGTTCTATACTGAAGCATGTAGTGGTTCTCAAAACTGGAGTCTACTGGTTCTCCTGGTTATGCTGAAATGCCTAGGGGCATTTGCTTGCTCCATCACACTGGGGCTCAGGATTTCCCACTGGTCTGTTTAGGTGGGGCTTGTTTTACTCTTCCAATTTGCGAATGCCTTCCCCTTTTGCTAGAATGAGATGGACTTTTCTTGCTGATCCTTGAAATATCTTGGACTAAAGGTTACTGTTGCATCCCATTGTCCTGCTAACTCTCCTGTCCAGGATTTGTTCTGGAGTGCTATTTTATGGTTGTTTGGAGGTGAATATGGGGGAACTAAAGCAATTTATTCCTTACTCTGTCATTTTGGCTTGGAGAAGTCCCTGCCATTTAATGCCTGTTAATTACTACCCGGAACTCCATTTGAGAAAGTACAGAGGACAACTGTAGGCTAATTCTTCATGACTCTGTTCCTGGATCTCTGGACTTCTACACTGTACCCCATATGCACTTTCCATCTCCCTTTTCCATGTGTTGTCTTGCTCCATTAGAACACAATCTCCTTGAGATTAGGGACTAACTTTTTTACTATATTTGTTTTCCCAGTGGTTAGCAAAGTGACCAGAACATAATAACATAATATGTACTTAATAGTAATGATGGTATCTATCTGTCTATATTGCAAGGTGTTATTTTCTTCAGCATTTTTTTGGGTCTCCTTTAGCAAGGTATTGACCTGGTTTTCATGCTTTTCTTGCATCTCTCACATTTCTCTTCCCAGTTTTTCCTCCACCTGTTTAACTTGATTTTCAAAATCCTTTTTGAGCTCTTCCAAGGCCTGAGCCCACCGGACATCCACCTGGGATGTCTGGGATACAGAGGCCCTGCCCTCCATGTCTTTCCCTGATGGTAAGAATATTTCCTCATCATCAGAATTGAAAGGTGGGAACATTTGCACCCCCTGAAAGTAGCTCTCTATAGTTTTGTGTTTCTTCCCTTTTCTGGGCATTTTCCCAGGCAGTTACTTGACTTCTGAGATTCCTGTCCACCCCTGCCTAGATCCGCCCAGCTAGTGCTTGGGGTCTGAAATTCAAATGGGCTTTCTGCTGCAGGCGCAGCTGCTATTCAATGTGAGCTTAAGTTCTGGTGCTGGGGTGAGGGCAGGGCCACCTCCCAGGCTCAGTTCCCTCAGGGGGTTTATGCAGAGACCTGAGCTTCTGCCTGCTGCTCGGGGAGTCCCGGGCCATCGCCACTGCCTCTGCCACTGCCCCTGCCCCTGCCTCTGCCACGTCTTCCCTAGGGGGCCCGAGCCATGGATACACCCTGCTCCCCTCTCGGCCAGCTCAGATGTCTCTCTCACTGACCTGTAGCATCTGTGGGCGGAGGGACCTTCCCAGCCACTGGAGATTCCGTCCCTGAAGCCTGCTCGGATCTGCTCCTCTCGGCCGCACGACAGGGCTGCTCAGGGGTGGACTCCACTTTCCGGAGTGCGACGGACCCTGGGGACGGCTCTCCAGGGCTCTCTGGAACAGAAATCTCTTCCACTTTGTTTCTGTGCACCTTGCAGTGATCCAGAATTTGTGGGAAGTTCTTCTTACAGGAAATTTATGGGCTGTGGATTCGGAGCTAGCATACGTGAGTCTTTCTACTCCACCATCTTGACTCCACCCCCCATGAAGTGATTTTTCAAAGTTGATGTCTAGTTTGTGGCAAAGTCAGAAATTTGAACTGTGTTCTGTTACCCCATCCAAACCATGTAATTCTTTTTAGTATGGATTAGAGCCCCTTACAAACTTTGTTTTAATTCTCAGATTCTGTGATTAAGTGATATTGTTCTTTGAGGATAATAACTTACATATAGACACAAAATAGAGTGCATAGATATAAAGAAACATTTCCATATATACAATATATGTCAGTATATTGCAATGAATCATTCCTATATTAAAATTCCATATGCATTTATAAATCCTTGCCAATTTCGTTACTATATTTTAAGTATAAATAAAGATTAATTTCCTTCACTGACTTTCGAACCTCTTTTTCCATTTGGTCCACTCTGCTTTTTAAAGCATTCTTCTCTTCATTGTCTTTTTAGATCTCTTTTGTCATTTGGGTTAGTCTAATTCTAAAAGTCCTATTTTCTACAGCATTTTTGAGGTCTTCTTTAGCACGTGTTTGACTCATTTTTCATGATTTTCTTGAATCACTCTCATTTCCCCTCCCCTTTTTCCCTCTACTTCTTTTACTTGATTTTCAAAATCCTTTTTGAGTTCTTTCCTGGCCTGAGAGCAATTCATATTTTTCTTGGAGGTTTTGGATATAGAAGCTTTGACTTTATTGTCTTCTGGTTATATGTTTTGATCTTTCTTGGCATCAATGACATAAGAAAATACCTTTTCACTGAGAAAGTAAGAATCCATAGTTGGGATTTTTCCCCATTTGCTGATTTTTCTGGACAATTATTTAACTTTTGAGCTCTTCATTAACTGGAGGGCTCAAGAGGTAGCTGCTTTTTCAGCAGTGCTTGCTGCCACCCTGAAGCTGGGCTGGGATCCAACTACTCTCCCTTTTCAGGTAGATGAGAGACACTTCCCACTGAAATTCCAAGCTGTCTTTTACATTTGTGGGTTGAGAAATGTAGAAACTGCCACAGTCACCAGTGATTCAGTCCTTTAAAGCATGATCAAGCTTCATCCATGCCAACCTGATCCATTCCAAACTCCACTCACAGCCCAATGCATAGATGTTTCCTGGTGACCTCACAGACTGTCTTGGACTGGAAATTTGCTTAAGTCTGTCACTTTATGACTTCTGCTGCCCTAGAATTTGTTTAAAGTAATTTTTACAGGTTTTTTTGAGGGGTTTAGGGGTAGAACTCAAGAAGGTCCCTACTTCTACTCTGCCATCTTGGCTCCACCCTATTTTTAAGTATAAATAGAACCAAATGAAGGGAGGATGCAGTTAATATATTTGATTTTGTGAATCTGCTTTTTTGGAAAAGATGAATACACTTTCGTTCAAACAGTTCAGTAGATTTGAACCTGACATTTTAATCATATAAATTATGAATTAGAGTAAGCTTATCAATGGTCATTCAAAAAGACTAACAAATTTACAAAATCAGTACTTATTCCTCAATTATACGAAAGTAGACTTGTTAAAATCTCTTGTGAAATTGTTGGTCTTCTGAACTTGCTTCTCAGATGGGACAACTGAAAAGGAAATTTTGTACTGCCTGGAAGAATGAATAATGGAAAATAAAAGAGTATAACAATGGCTTCTTTCTTCTTCTTTTCCTCCTCCTCCTCCTATTTAAAAAGTTGAGACAACTATATTTTAATCTTGACTATTTCACTTTTTCTAAAATATTATAAAATTAATATGTTATTTAATGAACTATTTTCCTTAATTCTATTTTCTTCCCCCCTCCCTGTTTCTTATCTTGACTTTGGTAATTAATAAATTATTCTCTGGAACTATGTTAATATTTCTCAAAAGTATTTGGTAACTTTCCTATGTTTCATAGCACACTTTTGAATAACTTCCAAGAGTCCATTTTTGAACTTCACTAATGGAATTAAAAAACTGTTTTGGTCAAATATTTATGAAATATCTCTTCCTAAATGCTTGACAAAATTATGTGGTATTAGGCATTTTCCTCTTGACTTTTATCCTCATTGACTCTATGAAGAGAAAAGAAAAGCACATTCTTCAAACAAAAAAGAAATTATGCATTTATTACATAATAAAATTAGTTACAACTCTTTCTTTAAGATAAAAGAAAAAGAAGTCCAATGAGATAATAACCTTATGAATTAACAGTGGATAATACTATTATGTTGAAAGGAAACAACAAAAAACTAGTATCAATATTAAACTTAAATCTTCCAACTGTTACAATATCTAAATTCATAAAGAAAAAAAGTAACCTAATTGTATATTAATGGTAGATAATGCTAATATTCCTCTTTCAGAACTGGACAAATCAGAGAGAACAATAGACAAAAGGTAACATATACCATTAAACAAATTGCTGGAGAAATTGAGGCAAAAGTCTATCATTTTCTGAATGGGACTATGAAGGAAATATAACTGTTTATCAGTACAATGTGGAACATTTACAAAAATATGTAATAAAACACAAAGTAAAGGCAGTTTAAATATAAAAAGGCAGAAATATTGAATTAATTAATAGATTAATTAAAATGTGTTTATTGATCATATTATAACAAAAACAGTAATCATTTCAATAAATATAAACAAAATATAGAAACCTGAATGGAGTTTTAGTGGCAATGTGACTTCTGTCCATACTATAGTTTCTTGGAATCACAGGTGAGAGTTGGGTCAACACAAAAGTGGATGAGCAGCCCTGAAAAGGGCTCCACATGGTCTCACACCAGAAGAACTAGTTCTTCCTCAGCACTCTATGTCCTCTTCCTCCAGTATCTTGGAGTTTTAGTGGTGGTGGAACCATATTATTATGTGAAGTGGGTAGTAGCATTTGTGGCCCTCTGAGGGAGAGAAGGTGAGAAGGAAGAGGGAGAATTTTAAAAAAAGAAAAGGAATGAAAAACCAAAAAGCAGTTTTTGGTTGCCTGTGTACTTCCTCCTTTTCTTAAAATCATAATCGCTAACATTTAAATGGTTCTTTAACTGTTGCCAAGCAACTTACATATTTCATTTGGTCCTCAAAGAAACTCTATGAGCATGGTTCAAATAATAGTAATAGCTAGAATTTATAAAGCACCTATTACGTGTATTATGTGCCTGACACTTCAAATGTTTTACAAATGTAATGTCATTTGATCCTCACAACAACCCTGGCATATATATGCTATTACCATCACCATTTGACAGTTGAAGAAACTGAGGCAAACAAGTTAAATAATTTCTCAAAAGTAACATAGCCAGTAGGTGTCTTAAATCAGAGTTAAACTCAAAACTTCCTCACTCCAGGTTTCACACTCAACTCATTGAGCCACCTATCTGCCTGGTGCTATTATCATTACTATTTTAAAGATTAAGAAGATGAACCTAATTGTTTTTAATATTTTGGAGATCACACAGCTATGAAAAATCTTTGGCAGAATTTAAACCCCCGTCTTCTGACTCTAAATCCAGCTCTCTTCAGTGGAAATGTTAATGAAAATGATTTGCCTCTGGATAGAGTTTATAGCATGACACACACAGGAGAGAAGAATGAGATAATAAAAAATGCTTTCCATGCACAACATGCACCTGGATATCCAACAGCATTCCAGCAAAAAAAAAAAAAGCAAAACAAAACATCAAACATATAAATGTTATGTGCATTTGATTTAAGAAATAGAGGTATCTGTGATGGTAGTCCAGAACTAGTTTCTGCTCACTGGAAATTTAAAAAGGATTAGTTTTAAAGAGTGTGGACTTAGTAATTAATTCATCATACTAATGAAATTTTGGGAGTTATGCAACATATCAATGAAGATTATAACTGTTTTGCATCTGCCAAGTTCTAAGCAAGACACTACCTGGAAGATAGAATCAGAACATCAGAAACTCCCTTTTTTCTGTACAGATGATGAACTTCTATACTGCAACTACAATATATCAAAATATATCTTAAAATATCCCAGGAACTGCTGATAAAAATGTATCAGAAGCAGAATAGTTTGAAATGTGAACTAATGATACAAATTAACCCAAAATAATGATCCATAGAAACTCAAGAAGAACACTAAAATTTTAATTTTATTCTCCAAACTACATGAAACAAAAATGTTTAAAAATATGGAAATCTAGCCAAAAAAAAACCGAAAATTAAGAATGTTTGTCTCTTATGGGAGTTGTACCAATTGGTTTTACCAATGCATTAAGCAAGCTTTAAGTGAGGCTACAAATGATGAGTTGATAGTCTACTAATTTAATGAAAGTACCAAAGTTAGTAGGGCAGAGTCGAGAGGGTTCTCCCCTCAAACATCTCTATATACCTGTAAAAAATGACTCTAAGCAAATTCAAGAGTTGCAGAACTCACAGAATGATGGAGTGAAAGAAATATCCTTCCCAAGGCAGCCTGGAAGATCTGCCTGGCTGGGAGTAGAGTGAAGTGTAGCACAGTCCAATGTGTGTCACACTAGCATAGATAGGGTAGGAGTAGGCCCCAGGGGACTGAATCACTGGCAGTTATGACAGTTTCCAGAGAAATGAAAGTGAGGCCAGAAAATCATGAAAAAACAAGTCAACAGCTTGCTAAAGGAGACCTCAAAATAATGAAGAAAATAACACCTTAAAAAAAGACTAACACAAATGGCAAAAGAAATCCAAAAAGCCAATGAAGAGAACACCTTAAAAAGAAGGATTGACCAAATGGAAAATGCAGTCCAAAAGCTCAGTGAAGAAAATAATATTTTCAAAATTAAAATGGAACAAATGGAAGCTAATGACTTTATGAGAAATCATTAAATTATAAAACAGAACCAAAAGAATGAAAAAAATAAGACAATATAGATATATCTTGTTGTAAAAATCACTGAGATAATTGAAAAATTATTGGACTACCGGAAAGCCATGATGAAAAGAGTTTAGACATTATCTTTCAAGAAATTAACAAAGAAAACTGTCCTGATAGTCTAGAACCAGAAGGTAAAATAGAAATTAAAGGCATCCACTATAACTTCTTGAGAGAGATCCCAAAAGGAAACTCCTAGAAATATTGTAGCAAAACACAGAGTTCTCAGATCAAGAAGAAAATTTTGTAAACAACCAGGAAAAAAATTGTTCAAATATTGTGGAAATATAATCAGGATAACACAAGATCTAACAGCTTCTACATTAAGGGATCAAAAGACTTGCGATATGATATTCCAACGGTCAGAGGAGCTAGATCAAAACCAACAGTCACCTCCCCAACAAAACTGAACATAATCCTTGAGGGGACATTCCATGAAACAGAGGAATTTCAAGCATTCTTGATGAAAAGACCAAAGCTTACTAGAAAATTTGACTTTAAGATACAAGAATCAAGAGAAGTATGAAAAGGTAAACAGGAAAGAGAAATCATAAGGGACTTATAAAAGTTGAACTGTTTGCATTCCTACATGGAAAGATGATATTTAGATAGATAGATGGATAGATAGATTGATAGATAGATAGAGGACACAAGGTGAGTTGAACATGAAGGGATGATATTTAAAAATAAAATTAAAGGGTGAGAGTGGAATATATAAGGAGGAGGAGAAAGGGAGAAAGAATGAGGTGAATTATCTCACATAAAAGAGGCAAGAAAAAGTTTCACAAGTTACTCTCATCAGATTTGGCTCAAGGAGGGAATAACATATATATTCAGTTGGGTATCTGACCCTACAGGAGAGTAGGGGGTAAGGGGGATAAAAGGGAAGATGGTAGAAGCGATTTAGGAAGATAGTAGTCACTACCAAACACTTTTGAAACGAGAAATGGTCGAAGTTGAAAACTGAGTAAGTGGAGGGCAAGAGAGGATGGAGAGAAACATAACTAGTCTTTTAAAACATGATTATCATAGAAGTGTTTTGCATGACTACACATGTATAACCTATGTTGTATTGCTTGCCTTCTCAATGACGGTGGGTGGGGAGGGAAGAAGGAAGAAAATTTAGAAGTCAAAGTTTTAAATACAAATGTTAAAAATTGTTTTTACTTACAACTGGAAAATAAGATATATAGACAGTGGGGTATAGAAATCTATATTGTCCTAGAAGAAAATAGAAAGAGAAGGGGACAAGGGAAGGGGGGGGTGATAAAAAGGTGGGCAGACTGGGGTAAGGAATAATCAGAATGTATGCCATCTTGTGGTAGGGGGAGGGAAGAGATGGGGAGAAACTGAAACTCAAAATCTTGTGTAAATAAATGTTGAAAACTAAAATAAATTGATATTTACTCAACTAAAAAATGTTAGTTTGTAACACTGCACAGACTATCAAATATATTATAACATTAGCAGGATTGTTTCTCATCCCAGGATCATTTCTATGTCAAATTCATTGAAGATGAATATGGTTTTTCAATAATGATTAGTTATTTTTACATAGTACTTTATTTTGTTAAAATTCTTTTGTGACACCTTCTGAGGTAGACAATATAAAGTACCATTGCATATTTGGTATTTAATAATATTCTTATTATTGCATAAAATTATTGGTACCATCTATGTGCACACATATACTGTATTTGAAACGTGGTTGCTCCAGCTCAATGATATCTTTTGTATATGTTATTTTATTTCTTGAGTGAACACAAAGTATTGCAGGAGGGAATGTAGGACCCTGACTTTATATTGCAATAAGGTCAGGAAATAGTGTGGAAATAACTCAAGTTCCATATTTATGTTAGGTAATGGATTCAGGAAAGAGGTGGTATGGAAATATAGATAGTCAAAATGCAGTCTCTATATATCTCTCTTCTGTTAAAGGAAGTGCTTTTATACCATTTCTACTTTCTTTCTTGGTCTCAGTGACAAGTAGACCATGAGATGTTCCACCCCTAAACTGAAGTGATGACTGAAATATGATAGACTGTAAATTTATAAGTGAATTCAACTTGATTTCAAAGCTACAAAATCAACAAAGCAACTCCACCCCCATCAATTGTACAGTGTCTTTTTGCATGTGTGATTTCTTCTGAAAACCTGTCAGAGAGACTTGGAAATGTTGTTTTCATCATGATTCAGAAATGATTAGGAATGCAGAAGCAAGTACATTGATAGCAATGATGAATTAATGGACTGTCATGAAGGTATTCTACCTTGAAAAGACTTTAAATGTATTTCTTAGAGATGTTGATTATCCAAGAAAAATATGGGCAAAGCTCTTTCTCCTGCAGTGTCTGTCAGGCTCTCTCTTTTTTTTCTTTCAGCATAAAACTTTTTTGGATATTCTTATGGCCTAATTATTGAAAATCAGAGTCCACTGAATAAGGCATTATTCAAAATATAACAAGCCTTATTTTTATTTTAATTTTTTCCAATTACATGTAAAAACAATTTAAGGTTTTGTTTTTGTTTTTCTTCTTTGTTTACCATTTGAGTTCAAAATTGTATCCCACTCTTCCTCCCTGCCACCCTAATTCAGAAGGTAAGGAATTTCATAAAGGCTATACTAGTGCAGGGGCAGCAAAGTGGCTCTGTGGATAGAGTACTTGGTCTGGAGTCAGAAACATTCCTCTTACTAAACTTAAATCTGGCCTAATTAGCTGTGTGATCCTGGGCAAGTATCTTAACCCTGTTTGCCTCAGTTTCCTGATGTGTAAAATGAAGTAGAGAAGGAAATGGCAAACCATTTTAGTATCCTTGCCAAGAAAACCCAAATTGAGGTCATGAAAAGTCAGACACCACTCAAAAATGACTCACCAACAATAGCAACATGAGTGCAGTCATACAAAATATATTTCCATATTAGTCATACAGTGAAAGAAAATACAGAAAGGAAGAAAGGAAGGAAGGAAGGAAAGAAGAAAAGAAAAGAAAAAAGTATACTTTGATCTGCATTCAGACTACATCAGTTCTTTCTCTGGAGGTGAATTTCATTTTGCATCAGTTCTTGAAAGTTCAGGTTTTCTCTGAAGCTATGCTGTTCATCATTTTATACAGAACAATACTATCCAATCTCATATACCACAACTTGTTCAACCATTTCCCGATTTGTGGGTGTGTCCCCCAATTTTTGATTTTTTGCCATCACTAAAAGATCCTATAAATATTTTTGTATATATATCCTTTTCCCTTCTTTAAAAATCTCTTTAAGAGACAGACCTAGTATTAGTATGTCTTGGTCAAAGGGCAAGTACAGTTTTGTAGCCCCATGGGCAAATTTCCAAGTTATTCTCCAGAATGGTTTCATCAGTTCACAACTCTACTAACAGTGCATTAGCATCCAAATTTTCCTCTTCAATATTTGTCATTTTCCTTTTCTGTCATATTTGCCAATATGCTATAGATGAGGTGGTACCTGGGATTTATTTTAATTTTAATCTTTGCCAAGAAAACCCTAAATGGGGTCGCAAATACGATTGAAATGACTAAACAAAAATAGATCATTAGAAAAGAAGACCCTTCCCATAATTCTATGCCAAATTTTCTTTTAGATTATTTCTAAGAAGAAATTTCCTGAAGTATCCTGCAGATATGATGATCTGCCTGTTAGAAGGGACTGGAATTTTCCCTGTTGTGCAAAATTTCTCAGGGAGAAGAAAGCTCCGGACCTGGCAACCTCACACAGAAGATATAATGGGAACAGTCTAGAGAATGTGAATTAGAACTATATCTAATAGGTCACTGTTAGGAAGACTCATCTAAAGGCCAGATCCAAGAAACTACTGCCCTGAAAGAGGAGAGTCTTCCCTCACTTTTGTATAGTACTGATTTATCAAAGATCCAGTCTCTGTGAGATGCTGCAATCTGTATCCAAAACATTTAAAAGTCACTTTCAACATTCATTGATATTAGTTTCCTTTGGATGGTATGAAAAGTTAGAAAACTCAATGAATTTTATGGTAATGGATTGAATCTCCTGATTTCTTGATGATAAAGTGGATACCTTAATTAGACACAGTGTTATAGAGAGATTCATCAAGAAAATAATATGTCTTTAAGTGTTTTTATAGTGGCTACTATGGTAGCAGACTTAACTGATCATAAAATCCTAAATAGTTATCAACTCTACTGAGACCAAATTGATTGCCTCGAGATAGAAAAAGAGGGGGTCAATACAACCAGTTGAATAATGAGTCAAGAACCTAACACTAGGTTCAAGGGTGGGCTCTCCAATTTTCACAAGAAGCATTATTGTTTAGAAATAGCTGATTCCTTCTTAGTCCAGACAATCATATATTATCACCAATAGCATTATAGTTCTCATGTCTAGGATGATGGGTCTCATCATTAATTTGTTGTTTTCATTAAACCCTCAATCTAATTATTGAGTTTGTTAGAGGGCATATGATGTCTCTAATGGGTAACAGATCCTACAAAAAAACTCTTTGCAATGAGATAACCCAGTCCAAGTCATTCAGTGTAGTGGAAACTTAAATGCCCCCAGGGAGTCCCTTTCAGATCTCTACTCATCAAACTGTGGCAATATAAAGGAGAATTAAAGTAGCCCTGAGGAAGAATAGAAAATGTATATTCCTCCTTCTTAGGTAAAAGCAAACTGCCTCTGAATGGCTTAATTATGGCAATAGTGAAAATAGGAATTGGCAATATTAATAACTACCTTGCCCAGGGCCTGAGCTACATGATCTAACAAAAAGTCAAGAATGGACATAGAAATGGGAACAGCAACTTTCTTTAGTTCTCACTAATATTTTGTAAATTGCCAGCTACCGTCAAATTTCTTAACTTGCTGTGCAATTTAGAGTAAGGAGAGATGGTATAGACAGGTACTCCAGGTTCTTTCATCTCAATTACTAAGAAGACTAGTATGACCCTTTGTTTAACATTAAAATTAACTACATAGAATTCATGATAGTTTCTTGTACCATATCTGTGAGTTTTTCTGTTTTTTTGGAGGGACAGGAATAGATTCATATTATATCCAAGATTCTTTACTAATGAGTCACATTTTAAGGTTTTACAATAAACCTATAAGTGACTTATGCTAAAACAGCGTTACAAGGACATTATTTAGGCTTTTGGAAAATTTGAGTTATGGAACCTACATGCTGAGACTGATAGAGGGTCAAGAAAAGATCCAGTTGAATTTCAAGTTAATCAGGAAAGTGGTAGTGTGATTTCAGATATTGATTGACTCACAAAAAAAGCACATAGTGAAGTAAGGGGGATGTTGTTGCAAAAACACAGTAAGATGTAAAAAAGGAAAAAAAAAGAGTTTTCCATGAGGAAATTTATATACAAGAATTGTAGAAAGGCAAAGAAAATGGGATGACTCATAGAATCAAAGGTTAGAAAAAAATAGTAGTTTAGATTACAAACACAAGTTAATATAATGAGAAATGTTTGCATGCTACATTATAAAATTTAAGATAATTCAAGTATATTTGTCACTTTTATCCCTAAACATCTTTACCCATTTGTATTTTTCTGTTGTGTTCAATAACAGAACAAAATAAACCAAGTAAGTATAGTCTGAAATGGAGATACAGAACAAACATCTCTCTCTCTCTCTCTCTCTCTCTCTCTCTCTCTCTCTCTCTCTCTCTCTCTCTCTTTCTCTTTCTCTCTCTTTCTCTCTCTCCCTCTCGTTCTCTCTCTCACACTCTTACTCATTTTTGCTTGGTAAGTGATTCAGGGACTTTATCCAACAATGAATGCTGACTGCTGCCCGCCGGGTCACCGTAGCCATGCTGCCCACTGCTGCTGCCTGGGGCCAGGGCTAGGAGAGGACCCTGCTCCCTTGTCATGGAGGTGGAAAAGTCCTTTCACTGACCTTTGAAGCTGCCTTTGGCAGCTCTGGGTTGAGGGAGCTGTGAACCATGGCTGCCTGCTCTGGTCGTCCTCCTTGTGCAGCCATATGGCAAAGACTGGGCTGAGTTTTGCTCTGCGTCTGGTGTGACAGACTTTTCCCATCAGCCTTTCAGGTCACCCTGGGCTGGAAATCTCCTCTATGCTATCATTCTGTGGCTTCTACTGCTCTAGAATTTATTGAGAGTCTTTCTTTACAGATATTTTATGGTCTGTGGGGGAAGAGCTAGAGTATGTGTGTCTTTCTTCTCTACCATCTTGGCTCCGCCTCCACCAGAATCCTATGTATTTCTAAAGTAAATGAGTCATTGTTTTATTAGCTATGTGGTGTGACACCAGGAAATCATAAACTCAAAAATATTATTTTAAATGATTTGACATGATTTTCAATCATTCATGTTGCCTGGTTAATATCACATGCAAGTGAAGAAATGCAGGACATATTCTGGACTTAATCACTTAGTCCAAATTCATTACATCTTTTTTTAATCTATGTTAACTAGGAATAAAAAGAATGATTTAGACCTGGAAGGAACTTCCAAGATTGTGTAATCTGGTTCTTTTCTGAAATCTAGAAAGAGTCAATGTTTTAACTTATGTCTCCTAACTTCAGGGGAACCAGTGTGGTGAAGTGGAAAGAGTATTCCATTTGAAGTTTGAAGGAATATGTTGTAATCTTGGCTGAAATCCTTACTGCCTTTGTGATCTTGGGTAAATCACTTTTCTTCTCTAGGTATCAATTTCCTCTTTCTCCTCTACATCACTGTTGAACATCTATAATAAAAGCTAAAGCTACTCAAACCCTTACAAATAGAGGAGTTTTTTTAAAAAATGGTCCATGCCTTTTGGTTTTACATAACTTTTGTTTCTAAATATGTCTCTATCCTCTCCCATACTGGCAAATCTTTGTTGGTACTGGAAAACAAACAGTAAGAAGAAAAAGAGTTCGACAAAGCTAAACAACACAATAACTGAGTCTGAAGGCACAAGCCATGTTCTCCATATATCATCCATCACTTCTGCAAATAAAGGAAAGGATCTTCTCTCTTTTTTTAACCCATTTGGGCCAACTTCTGTCATCATCATTACACTAGGTCACTTTTCATCTTTTCCATTGACATTGTTATAGTCATTGTCTAGATTGTTGATGTGATGGTGCCCACTTCAATTGACATTGGTGTATGTCTTCCCATGTGTTTTTCCTATGTGTTCTTTCTTGTGGCACAATTTCTTCCCACTAATTCATGTACCACAATTTGTTTGATCATTCTCTCACCAGTAGGCCTATCTCTACCTTCTTTTCCATCATTTTGGCCACTACAAAAAGTACTACTATAAATATTTTGGTGACTAAGGGTCTTTCTTTTCGTTGAATGAAGAGTCTTTCGATGCTTGCTGACTTTGTATGCATCAATAATTTTATAACTAGGCTGCTGCACCCCATGATCTCCTCCTCCTCTGGTTATATTGTGCTCTTTCAGGCTTGTATGTTTGTTCAAAATTTCCTCTTATCTAGTCAATATTCCCCTCTGGCTTACCTTCACATTGACTTTCAGAGCTTTTGTTTTGTGTCAATGTTTATCTGTGTTGCATAATTTAACATCAGCTATTTTGGCACCACTCTTAAACTCCACTGAGATTTAGGGGGTGACTGTGATTCTTTCAGCATGACTTAGTTTCATTTGAATACAGGAACTTGTGTCTCCTCTGAAATAAATGATTTGGCTTTGTGAATGGAAAAGGTGTGTTTCTTTGTTTTGAGGGAGACTGCCTTTGCTAAAGCAGGCTTTTTCCAGCACCACCAGTTTTCTATAGATTTGGTGTCTCATACTGTTTCCCATTGTTACCTAGAGACACAAATCACTGGCTATTAATGTAGAGACAAAAAATACAATTATTTTTTGATTCTGAATTAATGCTGCTGGCCTTTATGAATCATACCTAAGTCTATACTTTGCAATGTTTTTTTCTACTGAATAAAAAATTTAAAATAAAGTTGGTGCTTGGGCTCCACAGTACTGGCAAGGACTCTAATATATGGATTTCATTAGATGCATATGCAGAATCTCTTTCATGACACAAACAAATACTGGGAAATAATATGCTTTGTTATTTCCCATTAGTATGAGGAAAAACTGCAAAAGTAAATAAATTTGAATCTGCTTGACCAGTAGGCTTTGTAGAAACCTTGAGACAGACTTCAAAATGGTTTTCAGCCATTGTAAAATTTAATTTGATTGAAGTTTGATGATAATTGGACATCATTCATTATTGTTATAATTAGTGAGTAATAGTTAGAAGACAGTGTGATGAAGTGGAATGAACAAAGACTGTGGAATCAGAGGTCTTGGCTTCAAATCTTGACTCTATGGTTTACTACCTGTGTGATCTTAGAATAGTCATTTAGGTTCTTGGGCCCTCAGTTTCCTCATATGAAAAATGAAAAGTATGGAAGTGATGTCTTCTAAGGTCCTTTTTCAGTAATAAATCTATGGTCATAGCATGAATATTTTATTCTGACTAAAGTAGAAACCTATTAACCCAGGATGAAATAGCTAAGTTGTCTCTGAAAAAACAAAAAATAGTAAATACATTTAAAAAAAATGCAACTTGTAGTCCATTTAGTTGTATTTTGTTTCTGATGAAAGGCAGCCCTAAAAGGGATGTGGTGAACACCAAGGAATCATACAGCACATTTCACAGATTATGTTTGTCTATCAAGGAACAGAATAGTTCTGTCATAGGTTTGTCAAAATAAGTGCAGAGATACAATTACTATATCTATCTTCCTTTTGTATTTCAACTGTCCATCAGTAGAAATGATCCTCGTGTTTTTTGAGGCTAACATTCCTCTCATGTTTTCTTTGAAGGTGCTGTCTGGTGAAGGATATGTAAATAGAAATACAGTTGTCAGAGCTTTTCATTCAATGTGAAATGGAAACATCTATGAAAGCATGCTTTGTTTTTTATGAACTTCTTGATGTTCTAGTATGTGTGTATATAAAATCTCACTGAATTCCGAGCACCTTTAGCATTTTGAAATATAATTAGTTTCTCTCCCCTATTCCCAATACAGAATTTGAAAAAAAAAATCTGTAATAGAAAGATTTGGGCACTGAATTTTTAAAGAAAATTGGTGATGAACGGGTGTTGTAATGATAATATGCACACTTTTTGCTCAGTTTCAATAGAGAAATTTACACTTACTCCTAACACTCAATCTGAACAAAGCCATTTATGGAAAGGAAAAAAAAATCCTGCACATTGCTGTTTTCTTTAAATTATGTCTTGTACTGATCATGGGATTTTCTTTATTTGGTGTTCAAAGATTTGATGACAAACTACCTTGAGGCACCCCAATTTGACACTACAAATGTTGTTGAGATTGTATTTAGCTTCTAAATGGAAATGCTCAATAGGAGGATTAAGACAAGATGCATGGTACTTTGATTGACCACTGGGCCATTCTCCCAATTGTGTGACATTTTTGATAGATGGAAGATCTGTAGATTGTTTCATTTTACTTTTTAAAGTTAGATCTTCCTATCTTATTCAGCCTGGAAATACAAGGGACCACTTGGGAACCTAGTTCCAATCTTATCAGCCTAGAATTTTGACCAACTCTTTCTGATATAGGCTACCAGGCGACCCTATTTCCTAGGGGTCCATTATATTAATGTTGAACTTAGTGAAGACATCTGATCAACTTAATCCACTTGCACCTCAGAATTTATAAACTCAGTAGATCACTAGTCAACTTTAAAGGTACAAGGACTACAGATATGAGTTAGATTAAATGAGTGTTGATTCTGAATGGCACAAGGACAGAACAATCTCACATCTATCTCATGATATAATCTTCATTTAAGGAATCTTTGAATTCTAAATTTTATGATGCTACATGGCCAGCCATCAGATATTGGAACTCAGTGAACTCTGAAATCTGAAGGGTAAAGGGAGATGGTCAGTGATATATGCTTTTAAAATTAGCCTAGTCAGGGAAATGTGAATCTCGGAAATATTACAAGCTCAGGAAATCACTCATGCATTATTCACCTATAGCTTTTATATTTAATTTACATTTTTAGTTGCAAGAAATTATCTTTTCCTATGATGGACTTACATTTTTATTCTCTTTGGGTAAACTGCTTCTTTAACAAGAACCAAGGGTATCACTTAGAGGGTTATGTTGCCAAAAGCATAGGGAAAAGCTCGCTTCAGTCTCAGAGATCATTGTATTGAACAAAGGCATCCTTCCATGGGTAGGATCTTGTCTAACTGGATTTCAGCAGAGACCCTTCTTGACCCCAGGAATCCCATGTCAGCACTAATGTTAGGGACAAGTGTTGGACTTCAATGACCATCATTAGTTTTTGTACATTATCTGAATTTTCTATAACAGTATGTAGCTGGCTCTGAATAATATAATTTATAATCATTGTTTCCTAACGTTCCAAGAGAACAGTAGGGTTTTTTATGCTTAGCAACTTTTACTTTCTTTATAAATTGAGAAAGTATAATTTTATGGCATTCCAATCAAAATTTAAGTATGTACACATAGCCAAGGTTAGACTGTGGGGGAAGCAAGGCTCGGAACAACAGGCAATTCTTTTTTCCTGATCTGGCCCTGCTCATTCTTCCTTCTATAATAAAAGGCACCAGGTTGAATAAGCCTCCAACTCCCCTGAAGGGTTAATATTTGACTATTAAAAAAATGATCTTTTGCCCTATTGGACAAATGCACAACATGCATGAAGGAATAGCACCCACCTTGTAAGCTCAATTAGAATTTAGCTATGGAATGAACCAATTCAATTTTCAATTTAAAAATGGGTCATCATCTTTAGACAATAAAAAAGATCAGTTTTTACAAGAATAAGCCATTTTAACCATGGAAGGAAAAAGTAAAAGCAGGAAATGGGGCTTTAAGAGTCAATTATATAGGAATGAATGCGTGCCTATTTACATGAAATGGCAAAGAAGAAAAAAAGTTTGAATTTGTCAGCGGTGCAAGTATTGAATAGATGATTCTGAATATCTAGTTGTTTCAAAAAACTGACCTTTGAGTTATTAGGAAAATCATTTAGATACTTCTGGATGTTAGAAGGAAGGGAGCAGTTGAAGATGGAAGGAAAAGCTGTTTTGGGATGTTTTGCCCAAATGACATCCAACTGAAGTAAAAGGCATGGTTTTGGGTCAAAATGTCACAATAATTTACGATTTCCAGTATCAGTGAGCATAGGCAATTCAGTAAAACCTCTCCATCTAAATTAAAAATGGAATTACAGGATAATAGATTTAGAACTGAAAGATATCTTAGAGGTCCTCTTGTAAAATACCCTCATTTTAGAGGTGAAAAAGTTGGAGGTTAAAGAAACAAAGTAACTTACCCCAATTTACTCAGAAATTATAAAAATTGAGAGTTGAATTCAGATCCTGACTACAAATTCAGTTTTCTTTGTACTTCATTCTGAAATAGTGATTGATATTCTCATTATTCATTAATGATATCAACACTTTATTCGATATGTTGTTGATTGTGTGTGGTCAGTGAGATCACCATATTATTTCATAGTGCTACTAGGTCCAGGTACTGTTTTATTCTTTCAAAGAACAATTTAATTCTCTCTCTTCCCCAGAAATTCCCTCAAATTTCACATCTACAGATTGAAGTGAGGGAGAGTGGTATAAGGGAATGGAATATACATTTTTTAAAGTTCTTGTTATGTGCCAGGCAGTGTGTTAAGAGCTTTACAAATATTTCAATTCATCATCATAACAAACTTGTAATTAAAGTGCAATTATAAGCCCTATTTTGCAACTGAGGAAACTGTAAAATTGAACTTGATCCATTTTTTATATGATAATTTGCTATATAGCTTATATATGTATATGTATGCATGTATGTGTATATATATGCTTATCTATGTAGATATACATGCATACATCTCTTTAAATTTTAGCAAAACATTTCCCCTTTATTAATGGATTTGGTGCTCCCAACAAAACTTAAGGTAGTTGCTACAGGAATTATTACCACTTATTGTGATGAGCATTTCACACATTGTACCACCACAATCTCATCCTCATCCATTCTCATTTTCTCCATTCTCAAGTAAAGGATACTTGGGATCAGGGGACGAGGAAGTAAATTATCTAACATGGGGAAGTAATGCTGGATATATTAAATAGAAGCAATAGTGCAATCTCTGAAGAAAACAAGAAGATGTACCCATAACACATTTTAAAATTTATTCTGATTTGTTAACATTTTCTCCATCACTGTCTTAAGTATAGACAATCAAATAAATAATGTTAAGCTCTGAATTGTTTGTTCTTATTGTTCTTGTTGAGTTATTTCAGTTCAATGACCCCATTTTGGGGTGTTCTTGGCAAAGATACTGGAATTGTTTGCCCTTTTCTCCTCTAGCTCATCTTTTAGACAAGGAACTGAGGCAAAAAGGGTTACAGAGCTAGTAAGTGTCTGAGGCCAGATTTGAACTCATGAAAATAAACATTCCTGATTCCAAGCCCAGTGCAATGTAGTCACTTGGCCACTCCTGAATTATAGTGTTTGCACATTTTAGAAGTATAAATGCTCTCACTGAGAATTTAACAATCAACTCTCATGAGCATGTTTAAACAGGCTCCAGAAACTCCTGGACATAAGTGACCAATGATTGAATCAGAACACAATTGGGGAAGGAAGAGGGAAGACAAGGAAAAAAGCATTAACTCATTTTTATTCATATTTATCACCAGCTGTTAGATATGACTGAGATATTCAGATTTTTTTAATAATGGTAGATTTGTACATCCCTCTAAATTCATCAGTGTGATGAAAAACAGCAGTTTTTGAATCAAAGGAACAACCAGATGACAGACCAACTTTTCTCCTTATGTCCCAAGGACACAGGTACATACACAGAGGCATATTCAGGGGCACATGGAAATGAATGTCAAATGTAGACAATTACATCTGAATCAACAGGAGAAAGGCAGGGAGTGAGGGAAGGAGGAAAAGAGAGAGAGCTTTATGAATTAATAATAGAAAATATTAATCACTCCTGAAATCATTCACTCACCATTTCTCCCCTAACCAGCCTCCATATATATGATAGGGCTACATGAACTTACTCATAAGGCTTGTGTGTAGGGACCAGATTAAAGTACTTTCCTGCTTCGGAGACTTTATATGCACATCACAATTGCCTATGTCTCATTCAGCAATAAATGAAAAGACCTTGATTCCTCCCAACTATGTTAAGTATTGAGGTAAAGCATGCTGTATTCTGCCTAGAGTGAGCCCTAGATTAGAGAAGGCAAGGGTAGAGCATCTATATGGAAAATCCTCCCTCTATTTCCCACTAAACTAATTTCCTAAACTCTGCTTAAAGTGATAGATGGCAATTCAGTTCAGGATAAGAAAGGCGGGGGGAGCCAAAAGAGGAACTGGAATCAATGAGGATGTGTATATACCAATTCTGAGAGAAAGGCGATTGAAACCAAATTGGAGCAAGTTGGGTTGCTCTAGAGCAGGAGTGGGGAACTTGTAGCCTCAAGGCCATATGTGGCCCTCTAGGTCTTCAGGTATGACTCTTTGAATCCAAACTTCACAGAACAAACCTCCATAATAAAATGATTTGTTCTGTGAAGTTTGGATTCAGCCAAAGGATCACACTTGAGGACCTAGAGGGCCTAGAGGTTACTTAGGGTGGAACCTCCAATTTACAACAAGTACCCATTGATAAAGGAGGCTGAAATAGATTTGCAGCTCATTCCTAGAATGTACCCATCAGTAAGAGAAGAAAAAGTCACATACTGAATAACAGGGAAATATAAAGAGAAGAAATGAAGCACCAAAATTTCAAGAAGAAAACTTAATAAAAACAGGAAGACAAGTCTACAAATAGAATCCTCAATCTAGAAAGAAGGATCCAAATTATATCTTCAAAGAAATTACAAAGTTTTTTAAATTTATGAAATTAAGTGAGTTAATTTCTAATAAAATACAGAATCCTTTGGATTCCCCAAAGAACATGAAGCAATACTAAGGTACTTTAAAAAGGAAAAATTCATAATAAAGTGAATTTAACATGAATATTTGTCATAATTTATACATAGAGAAAAATAGCAATTGGAAGATTTTACAAAATTGAATCCTTAGTGCACAATTTTCATAGAGAAGTGAGAGAATGACTGATTTGAAACATAAAAAAATACTAAATTGGTGGAAAATATAGTGGAAATGAAGCAAAATGTAAAACCACTTGAAAGAATATATGATCTTTATGCAAGCAAAGCTCCAAGACAAACTTACGCATCATTGATTTCTCAGAAGAATATGACAAACTTCAACACTTGAATACCATTAAGCAGAAAATAACAACGCTGTCCAGATTTTCCATATGCAGAAAATGAAGCATTAATCTAAAAAAAAACTATAGTTCAGCTACAGAAAAATAAAGCAAAATGAAATCAAAGGCGAATATTTATGAATTTAGCAATTTAAATTGCAAATCAAGGAAATCTGCAAACATCTAGGTGAAAGACTTCTGAAAAAAAGAAAAGGGAATTCAAATATCTAAAGTTATCCTATACCCAATAGAAATTACAGAGAGAGCTTGTATGGCACATTTCAAAAAGCAAAAGGACTCAGGTTGCCACCTACAATCATATTCCTTGAAATCTTAAGCCTAATCTTAAATTTTTTAAAAAAGTTGTTCATTATATTGCTTTAGAAAGGAAAGGAAAGAAAAAACATTTTTGATCATTATATTCTACTTGCAACTACCCCAAACAACAAATATAGTGCAAAGGAGAATAAGTATAATTACCAACAAAATAATTAAATAAATTACTCTATATTTGGAGATTTTTTTATTAATAGAAAAGATGAAAGATTGAACTCAGGGTTAAGCAAAACAAAAACAAAGAGTTACGAGGTTAAAGAGATATTTAAAAATTCACAAGCAGGCATACATATATAAACTTAATTTAAAGAAAACAAAAAATGATGGTGAGTGGCACAAGCGTTTCTGACAATCAGAAGCGTAATTGTAAGTACATGGACTTAGAGATCAGATGGTACAGCCAATGGAAAGGGGTGAGAAGCAGTTGGTAAATTGGATTGCATGATTTGGAATATAGGGTCATTTCTATATTGGGAAACTGCTTCTAACCACATTATACATCCCTTACAAATTACAAATCCTTGGTAATTCAAAGAGTAAGGCACAAGATTAAAAAAAAAAAAGTAGAATGCATGTATGGGCCAACATTTGGAAAGACAATGACATAGGAATGATTTAGAAGAGGAAGCTAAAACTCAGCTCTTTAGAAGCTGGCCAATCCACAAACATTAAAAATTTACTATGTGCCATGTATGATGATAAATCCTCTGGATGTAAAGAAAGATAATGACAGGGCAGAAGAGAAAGCCCCTGCTCTCTAAGGAGTTCACGTATAAAGAGGAAGCAACGTGGAAATAATCAAGCACATACAAAGTAGCTTGATGACAATCTCAGAGGAGAAACTGAGGAGAGTCAGAACAGTTCTCTAGAAAGTAGACTTTGAACTGAGTCTTAAAGGAATACAGTGAGGCTCAGGGGCAGAAGTGATCAGGGAGAACATACCAGGCCTGGGGGATAGCTAGTACAAAGTTCCAGAATCAGGAGTCAGTTGGTCATGTGCAAGGAACAGTACAGAAGCTGCTGAGTCTTGATCATGGAGGATGTGAATGAGAGCAAATTAGAAGAAATTTTAAAATGTAGGACATTGCAAAGGGCTTTAAATGTTAAGTAGGTGACTTTAAATCTGAAACAGGAGGTACTAGGGAACCACTGGAAATTATTGGTGTTCGTGTATAAAACATAACACTAGCACACAGGAGTGCTGCTGACACAGGTTCACTTTTGATCTGTTGAAATAGCTTTGAAAAGGTTGATCTCACCATATTCTAGTCTTCTCACAAAAGTTGCTGATTATGGGAGCACCAATTCCTACAGTATTCCCTAATCACCCTTCTCACAGGGGCCAGTGAGAAGGGGGTGCAACTACCCCTACCTCTTGAAGGGGTCAGTCGAGATAGGCACAGCTTGTGCAATCCCTGAATCCCCTTAAACATCACTGGAGGCCCGTTGAGGGAAACACAGATTCCTCCCAAGCCTTGATGGGGGCCAGTCAAGGCACACACAGCATTCTAACTTGTGCATTCAACCCTGAGCTCCCCATTCACTGATCATACCCACCTGCTTTATAGGGCAACAGACAAAGAAAGGCACATCATCAGCAATAGCTTCACAAGTTTATATCACCTCATTCCTGTATCTCACCATGTAGTTGAAGTGGATATTTACAATTTAAGCACAAATGTTCGTATTTTTTATCATTATATAATGCTGTGCAAACATGGTGAAGATGTTTTGAACCATAATTGGGAGAACTCATTTTTAATACCTGCAAATGAGAGATTATTATGGCTATGGATTCTGGGAAACTGGACTCAGAAAGAATAATGAAAATCCACTTTATACACACTAGAAATCCAAATTGTTTACATAGCCCCGCGGGATAGTGAGTAATGCCTACACCAGTACCAGAAGACTAAGGTCGGCGGGGGGGCCTTGTAGTGTATCCAAAGTAATTTTTTCAATAAGATACAATATGTTTGACCAGGAACAGAAAGCAGAGAAAAGCACTTCAAGAACAAACACAGTATAAGGAAGGATAGTCACTGGGAGGCAGTAGTTCATAAGAATGTGACCTCACCTCCTCATGTCAAAAAGATGTTGATTTTGGGCTTTCTAAAGGCACTGATCCTTGGAGCACAACAGAGGGGACAACAGAGCACAACACCTAAGGGGACTGTCTTGGGGGTTCTACTTGTGAAGTACCATATTGCCCCATGTACTCCCTACCCATGTATTTCATTACCTTTGTAGCTAAAGTTTGAGATCACTCTCCCACGCGACCTTGAGTGTACTTCCTATGTAGAGAGAATGTTGGGTAACTTCCATTCTTAGTATTACTAAATATATTTTTCTCCATTCAAATTGAGTCTTGCTGATTCATGTTAATGAGAAACAAAACACTTTAGGTTCATAAACAACAGTGCTAGAGATCTGATTTACCAGAGTATCCCTGGAGCCTTCCATAGTCATGGAAACCACTCCATGGAGACCCAACCTATAAATGTGAATAGGAGTTGGGGAATTAGCCATGAAAAAGTGTTACATTAGTGCTAGCAATGTTAAGAGAAATGAATTAAAGGCATAAAGATGTAGAGATAACATGATTGGTCTATTTTTGAAAATAGCTTTAACAAACTTGCAGGCTACAAAATAAACTCACAAAAATCAATAGGGTTTTTATATACCCACAATAACCAAAAGGCAATAACTTTTTAGAAAGAAGAAAATTTAGAAAGAAAAAATAGACAGCTATATAGTGTATATCTAGGGGACAATATATTAAACCACATTCAATATTTCCTTACACACAATTTATCCAAAGTTTTCCTTGAAATAATAAAGAATAGTACTTGAATACTATGTACTCATGCGTGGGCCAGACAAATATAATATACAAATAAAAATATTACAGAAATTAATTTACATATTTAACATATGTCAAAGGAATTATCACAGGGATATTTTAAAAAGCTAGAAAAAATAACAGTAAAATACATATTCCAGAGGAAAAAATCTAGAATATAAAGATGAACAATAAAAAAGAAAAAAGAGGATAAATCACTTCTAGACCTTAAATTCTTTGAAAAAAGTAATTATTGAAACCATTTGATACTAATAAAAAAATAGAAAAGTATATGAAGCAGATTAGACAAGTAAGAATCAGGGGAAAAATGTATGTAATAACCCAGTATTCAAGAAACGCCTTAACATAAATTACCTAAGAAAGCATTGCTGAGAAAATGAAAAAAAAAACCCAAAAACAATCTGGCAGAAATCAAATTTAGACCAACATTTTATAATTCTTAAGATTTATATAATGCTTAAAGATTTGAAAAGTGCTTTACAAACAGTAATTCATTTGATCCTCACAGCAAGTCTGTGAAGCAGATTCTATTATTATCCTTATATTATAGAAGAAACAAATGAATTTAGAGAGATTAAGTGACTTGCCCAGAGTCACACAGCTACTAAGCGCCTGAGGAAAAGTCTTCCTGACTACCAGTCCAAAACTCTCCACTAAGCCACATAGCAATATCCAAATAAATACTACCACAAATTCAGAATTGCCATGTGACCTGAATATTAAAGATTACATCCTAAAACTCTTGGAAGGGAAGCAGAATATATTCCTTTCATGCATATGGACAAGAGTTGAATTCTTAACTATATAAGGTATAGAGACAATTATAAAAGTTGAAATAGGTATGTAAAAAAGTATGTAAACATGTAAGTAAAAGTAAAAGATTTTATGAGAAAAAAATAATGCAACTAGGATTAAATGAGAGCAGCTGACAGAGGAAAAATATTGGAATCACATATATACAATAAAAGAAATACACATTATCAATAGCCATGTCTCAGTGCATAAGTGGTCAAAATATATGAATAAAAGGTTTTCAGAACAGGAATTGAAAACTAATAGCAACCACATGAAGAAATTTCAAATCACTAATATTAAGAGAAATACAAAACAAAACAAATCTTATTCAGCCAGCTGGCAGAGATGACCTGAGATGGGAATATTTAATGTAGAAGAGGCCATAGACAGAAACAACTGCACCTTTCTATAGAAACTGTGGATTAGTGCAACTGTTCTGCAAAATAATTTAAATAATGTGAGAGTGATAAAATGTTGATGTTCTTTGACCCAATGATTCCACTGCTAGGCATATAACCCGAGGAAGTAAATGACAAGAGGAAAAGTCCCATGCAAATACATACATACATAAGCGCATATATATATATATATATATATATATATATATATATATATATATGCATAAACACACACAAGTATATATATACACCTATATATGTGTGTATGCTTATGAATATACATACGTGTGTGTGAGTGTGCATACCAAACATTTGTAGGAGCAAAATAACTGGAAGCAGTACATTCCTGTTGATTGAGGAGTGACTAAACAAAATTTGGCACATGAATGTAATGAAATATAACTGTGGTTAAAAAAAGAAAATACTTAGAATGACTACAAGGAGACATAGTTATCTAAACTAAGAAAAAGTGAAATAGACAGAAGCAGAAAAATAATTTTTCCCAATGACTACATCAATGTAAATGCAAATAACTTTAAAAAAAAGAAAATTTTTATTGTGAACATTTATGCTTAAGAAATCAGCAATTCCTACAAATTGAGGTTTGATATGATATTTTGTTGATTGTCTGGATTTAATAAAGTTAATAATTAATAAAAATAAAAGTTAATAATTAAACTTATCTAAGTCAAGTAACTGGTTGGGAAAATGCTCAAAAAAGACAAAAAAATAAGACTAGAGATGGTGACTTTCTTGGTGAACAGATATCTTCTCCCATCCTTTCAGAGGAGGAAGAACAATGCTTGCCATCAGGGAAAGACATAAAAGTCAAGGCTTCTGTATTCCAAGCATCCAAAAAAATATTCAATGGGCTCAGGCCATGGAAGAGCTCAAAAAGGATTTTGAAAATCAAGTAAGAGAGGCAGAGGAAAAATTGGGAAGAGAAATGAGAGAGATGCAAGAAAAGCATGAAAAGTGGGTCAACACCTTGCTAAAGGAGACCAAAAAAAAATGCTGAAGAAAATAACACCTTTAAAAATAGGTTAACACAATTGGCAAAGAGGTTCAAAAAGCCAATGAGGAGAAGAATGCTTTAAAAAGCAGAATTAGACAAATGGAAAAGGTGGTTCAAAAGAAAATAGTTCTTTCAAAATTAGAATGGAACAGATGGAGGCTAATGACTTTCTTGGAGAAACCAAGAAATCACAAAACAAAACCAAAAGAATGAAAAAACTGGAAGATAATGTGAAATATCTCATTGGAAAAACAACTGACCTCTAAAACAGATCCAGGAGAGATAATTTAAAAATTATGGGACTACCTGAAAGGCATGGTCAAAAAAAGAGCCTAGACATCACCTTTCATGAAATTATCAAGGAAAACAGCCCTGATATTCTAGAACCAGGGGGAAAAGTAAATATTGAAAGAATCCACCTATCCTCTCCTGAAAGAGATTCAAAAAGAGAAACTCCTAGGAACATTGTGGCCAAATTCCAGAGCTCCCAGGTCAAGGAGAAAATATTGCAAGCAACTAGAAAGAAAAAATTCAAGTATTGTGGAAAAACAATCAGGATAACACAAGATCAAGCAGCTTCCACATTAAGGGATCGAAGGGCTTGGAATATGATATTCCAGAAATCAAAGGAACTAGGACTTAAACCAAGAATCACCTACCCAGCAAAACTGAGTATAATACTTCAGGGGAAAAATGGTCTTTCAATGAAATAGAGGACTTTCAAACATTCTTGATGAAAAGACCAGAGCTGAAAAGAAAATTTGACTTTCAAACACAAGAATCAAGAGAAGCATGAAAAAGTAAACAGCAAAGAGAAATCTTAAGGGACTTACTAAAATTAACTGTTTACATTCCTACATGGAATGACAATATTTGTAATTCTTGAAACTTTTTTCAGTATCTGGGTAGTTGGTGGAATTACACACACACACACACACAGAGAGAGAGAGAGAGAGAGAGAGAGAGAGAGAGAGAGAGAGAGAGAGAGAGAGAGAGAGAGAGAGAGAGAGAGAGAGTGCACAGGGTGACAGGGTGAGTTGAATAGGATGGAATCATATCTTAAAAAGGTGAAATTAAACAGTGAGAGAGAAATATATTGGGAGAAGAAAGGGAGAAATGGAATAGGGCAGATCATCTCTCATAGAAGAGGCAAGTAAAAGACTTTTCAGTGGAGGGAAAAAGCAGGGAGGTGAGAGAAAAATCATGAAGCTTACTCTCATCACATTCGACTAAATGAAGGAATAAAACGCACACTCATTTTGGTATGAAAACCTATCTTACAATACAGGAAAGTGGGGGAGAAGGGGATAAGCAGGGTGGAGGGAATGATGGAAAGTTGGGCAATGGGAAGAGGGAGAAATTAGAAGTCAACACTCTTGGGGAAGGATAGGGTCAAAAGAGAAAGCAGAAGAAATGGGGGCAGGACAGGATGGAGGGAAATATAGTTAATCTTATACAACACTACTATTATGGAAGTCATTTGCAAAACTACACAGATATGGCCTATATTGAATTGCTTGCCTTCCCAAAGGGGATGGGTGGGGAGAGAGGGATGAAGAGAAGTTAGAACTCAAAGTTTTAGGAAGAACTGTTGTGTATTGTTCTTGCATACAACTCGTAAATGAGAAATACAAGTAATGGGCTATAGAAAATTATCTTGCTCTACAGGACAAAAGAGAAGATGGGGATAAGGGAAGAAAGGAATGTTAGAAGGGAGGGCAGATTCGGGATTGGGGTAATTAGAATGCTTGGCGTTTTGGGGTGAGGAGAGGGGAGAAATGGGGAGAAAATTTGGAACCCAAAATTTTGTGAGAATGAATGTTGAAAACTTAAATAAATAAATTTAAATTGAAAAAAATTAAAAAAATAAAATTATATTCCTCTCCTTAACTTCTAATTTACTTCATATTTAGATTTGATTATTTCTGAGATGGAAAGTTGAGTTTCTCAACTAGTGTATTTTTTGCTATTATTTTTCCTTGTGTAACTCATTCAACTTTTTCCTTTAAGAATTTTCTTGCTATGGCTCTATTTTTGTATCTATTTATCTCTCTGTCTATATCTCTACTGTTCATAATAGTTTATTGCCTATATTGTCTGGGGTACCTTTTAAGCAAAATGTAGTTTCCATTTTTACATCTTTTAATTAAGTCTATTGTTACTTTTACTTTTCTGATATCATAATTGATACCACTGCCTTTTTAACTTCAGATGAAGCATAATAGATTCTTTTCCAGCCCCCTATTTTAACTCTGTATGTATCTCTATGTTTCAAGTGTGCTTCTTGTAAACAATATATTATTGGATTCTGTATCTGCTTTTATTTTACAAATGAGTTCATCCCATTTACTGTCATTTCCCCCATCTCTTTTTTATTACTGTTTACTCTTCTTTCTCCTTTAAACCTCTCTTCAAAAGTCTGTTTTGCTTCTGATCAGCCTGCCTTGATCTACCCTCCTTTCTATCACCCATTTTCTTATCCCCTTTCCCTTCTAATTCTGTCAAGTATGATAGATTTCTACACTTAACTGAATACATGTTATTCTCTCTCATTGAACCCATTCTGATGAGAATAAGTTTCAAGCCTTTTGTATAGCTCACTTTCCCCTACACTGTAAAAGCTCTCCTTGAATGTCTCTTTTGAGTGACATAATTTCCCCCATTCTTCCTCTCCCTTCCCTCTCCTCCCAATGAATCCTTCTTTCTCAACCCTTACTTTTTTTTAGTTCATCTCGTCATAATATCCATGCCCTTTATCAATATATACTCATCCTAACTGTTCTATTAACAATCAAACTCTGAGAAATTACGTATATCATCTTTCCCTATAATGATGTAAACAGTTTTACCCCTTTGTTTGTTGAGATAATCTCATCATAACCATCTCATACCCACATCTTATGTCTATGTATGCTCATTCTAATTGCCATAATGATAACAAAGTTCTTAGGTGTTGTAAATATCATTTTCTAGTGTAGGAATAGAAGCACTCTAACCACATTGAATTCCTTATGTTTTCTCTTTCATGTCTACCTTTCTTTCTTCTCTTGAGTCTTGTGTTTGAATGTTAAATTTTCTATGCATCTCTGGTCTTTTTATCAGGAGTGATTGAAAATCTTCTATTTCTTTGAATTTCCATTTTCCTCCAGAAGTATTATACTCAGTTGTGCTCAGTAGATTATTTTTAGTTGCAACCTCAGCTCCTTTGACTTCTAGAAAATCATATTCCAAGTTCATTATCAATTTAACAGGGATACTACTAAATATTTTGTGATCCTGACTGTACCTCCATGATATGAAAATTCTTTCTTTCTAGCTGCTTACAATATGTTTTCTTTGAACTGAGAGTTCTGGAATTTGTCCATAATTTTGCTGGAGTTTTTATTTTGGGACTCTTAGGAGATGGTTCATGGATTCTTTCAATTTCTATTTTACCTTCTGATTGTGATAGGGCAGTTTTCCTTGATAATTTCTTAAAATAGGGTGTCTAGGCTCTTTCTTTGGCCTTGGTTTTCATGTATTCCAAAAATTCTTAAAAAAAATTAAACAATAAGTTTATCTATTCAACAAGATGTTTGAGTCAAAGGGAAACTATCTAGAATACATTAAATTACATCAATTTATCCCTACTGAAAGACAGAGATTGCCCTACATGAATTTATGTCTTGATCTTACTTGTCCCTAGAGTAGTTTTTTTAAGGTCAGAGCCCTTTCTTCCTGTTTTATTGTCAATCATCATTGTTGATGATTTCTTGAATTATAACTTTAAGATAAAGTTGAGTTCTATTTCTGGGATGTTAGTAGGGCAGGTTAGTTGTATATTCAAAGCTAGTCCTGGGGTTCTCTAAGGTTTTGGTGCTTACAAGGTTGTCTGAACCAATTGCCATTGTGCTCACTGCTCTCCTGGTCTGAGCTGTGGTTTTTACCTAGGAAGGGCCCTTGATCCACTGCAGGTAGCAGTGCTAACACACCTCTTAGTCTTGGAATGGTGACCAAGTCCCCTGTTCTCATGCAGCTACAAGCAATAGTGTTGCTCTCTCTCACCTAGAATTGAGACCAGGGTCCTGCTCTCTTTTGAGCAACCACAAGTGCTCTTCTCCACCCCATAAATACAACCATTAACTGCATTTTGATAAGGGTCCTACACATGCCAGTAAAATGCCCCCTGTAACTTTTTTTGATTTTATATTGGACCCCTTTACCTTCTCTAAGCTAAGATCTCTCAAAGCTTCTGCCATCAGTATGTTGAGCTGCTGAGATTCCTTCTGGGTAGCAGGACCCCAAAATCATATCACAGATCTTTCTCTTACTGATCTCTTAAGTTGTCTTAGACTGGAAAAGTGGTTCACCTAGAATTTTTTTTTTGGTAGTGTCACTGTAGAATTAAATTTGAGGCATTATTTTATAGTTGTTTGGAGGGGGAATTTGGTGGTTCAGCTGGATTGCTGCCTCTGCACCACATCATGATTGTACCTCAGACACATAAATTCTAATATGTCCATATAGCTCTGCCTAGTTTGTTTTATAACTATAGGACAATAACTTTATGAATTTGTATTTTTTGTACTTTAATGGGATTATTTTCCTAATGTAAAAACAAAGGAGTTGATATGTATGATTTCTAATATCCTCTCTACCTCTATGATTTTATGATGCAGATAAAATAACAAAAATAGTTAATGTCAAATTCTCTAACGGTATGAACCCCTGTTTTAGTATATTTTTGGCCCTTCAAAAGAGTCCTGCTTTCATCAATTCAAATTTTCTGTCCAACATTATAGAACAGACTCTATAAATTAGCCAATGATTTCCTCAATTTTTATGAACAAAACCAATAAAACAAAAAATCATCATTGACCATCAGTGAGCTTCTAGGAACATAGGAATCACCTAACTTCTATTCACAGTCTTTTTGCTTTTTAGGGAATTGGCCCTTTTGGCATAGCTTTTGACACCCCCTTTGCATCACCTGAAATATAAGAGGGTGACTATGGCAGCAACTTCAACACTTTTTAAATTGAAAATCAAGTAATTAAAAAATAAGTGTTTCTGGATGATTTAAAATTTAGAGGAAGACGCTGAATTTAGATATTTTGCAAGGAGATTTGACAATATGCAAAGAAGGTTCCCACAAAAGGTTCAAAGACCAGTTCTGACACCCTTAACGTTTGACAAAATTGATTACTTCAGTTTTTCAGAGTTAATTTTAGGAAGTTAATTAACATTCTGTTATCCATTGCCCTTTAAGTCAATAATGGGATGTTGGGAAAATTTTGACAGTACTAAATATATCAAAGTCTGGCTTAATTAAATCAATTCCAATTTGACGTAAATGTGAAAAATGTTTTTTTAAAAAATAAAAGAATGTGAATTGACTGATTTTTAAAAAATGTTCTTATATTCTAGTAATGTCCAAAACATACTTAAAATGTTAAAAAAAAGTAAGCCCCACTGTATCTGATGGCATGTGTACATGTAGATATCATAGACATAAAAGGTTTTAAAAGACACCTGGGTTGACCCAGTTGTAAAAGATGCTTAGGGAAAGATGGAAATGGATACTCTGCTTGTGGAAGTGAAACAGAATTTGAGCTGTGGTTTATATGACTTATTCTGGAAAGATACCTCAGCTCGGGGCTCCAAATGGATCATGTTAATTATTCATTTCATGGTTTGTGAGCTACTATCTCCTTAGCCTTACTGGGTGTCCATAACTTACTACTTGAATGCTGCCCACTCAACTAAGTTCTCTAGCCCAACTGGTTACTTCCTGAAGCCTCCTTATCATGGAAAATCCTTGCCTTGTTGGAAATTTTCCTCACAATAAATGTGGGCAATTTTCTGGCAGAAGCAGCAAGGAAGGCTTCCAACAGAATGTCCTCTGGAGGCTTGTCAAAGAGTTAACCTCCTCTCTGCCATATGTTCATCTGAAACAAATCCAGCAGCCTTTTGGAATGCAGCTTTTAATGATGGGAAAGGAAATGGGTAGTCATTGAACCCAGAGGCTTGGTTAGATTCTGGAAAAGGGTGACCAGGAGAACATGCAGTTAAGCATAAACTGAAAAGAATACATTTGCCAAATGGGATAAATAAAAAGGATGTGTATGGGTGAGGGTCAACCCTCTCATGTGTATACTCACTCAAATGTTAATTTGGATGGCATTAGAAAAGGGGAATTTTTGTGGAAGGACTAGCAAAAAATTCCAAAAAAGGACCTTCAGAGAACACTGTTGCTCTGACTGCAATCTCTAGGGGCTTTTGATACACTCTGAGTTATTAATCCCTCATTGACTAAAAACTCTTGTTTATTGACTTGAACTGACATGGGAGTATGATCATAAATTTATCTCCAGAGGTTTTGAAATCCCCATAGGGAGATCAATATCTCTGTCCCTGTGCCTACATTAAGGTGGGACGTCTCTGTCTCTTGTGTCTTTGTTCACTCTCTACCCAGCTCCGTCTTCCCCTCCCCTTAAAAATACTATTCACTTTGCTAATGTTAGCCATAAAACAGGGACTAATGGTCTGTTTTATTGTAACATAAACATGTGATACTTTTTTTGGCAGAGATTTTAAAGATAGCCTTATGTCAAAAATGTGTAGGGAGACATGATTCCTGATTGGTTGAGAGAATGTCAAGTGGGTAAGGGACTTAACTTTTGTTGGTTACAAATGGACTTTGTGATAGGACTTAGGAGACAGGATGAGAGAGGGAGAGGGAGGGATGGAGGGAAGGAAGGAAGAAAGGAAGGAGAAACAGAGAGAGGGAAAGAGAAATGGATGCATGCTTATTAATAGAAGTTTGGAATCCTCAGATTACATATATGTATGGCAGCAAGGCAAATCAATCATGGCTTCTGATCCTTAGCATTGCAACTGCAAAGACTATTGAGAGGAGGTGAGATCTTATCTTACTCCCCAAAGATCTAATTTACTCATGTATATTCTTTAGTACTTTTTAAGCTACAAAACTACTCTAATTTCAGTTACAGTTTTGGTTGTTTACTCACCTTTATTATTCATAGGTAAGAAGGGATTAAATTAGTGAGTGTTAAACATGATGTACCCTTCCCCTTTGGGATTATTAGGAAAGCAGTGTTTGTCCTAAACTATATTGCTGTAGACTAGAGATATTTAAAGGGCAGTAGATAGATGTAAGTTTAGCCTGTTTAGAAACTAGAGGGAAGATCCACACTCCCAGTCTTGATAGTTCGTCTGTACTCTGCCTGTTTCTCTCCCCATCTAGACTACTAGAAGTGCAGGTATACCCACTCTTCTACTTAGATGAGTGGGCTAGATCGCAGATTGCATCCATGCCACTTGTGAGCTACATCGATTTATTTCAATAGCCCCACGCAAGTGAAATCTCATGTAGGCAATCATGGTAGAACGAAAAATAAAAGAGACATCAGGTAAGAATGGGAAGTAGAGTTACAGCAGAGTTTTTTGATCAGGTAAGAATGGGAAGTAGAGTTTTTTGGATATAGCAGCAGCCATTGCCAACCATTTACTCTGTTAACTGCTGAAGGAGTTGCTTTTCTCTACTACTCATGGAAAGGAGGGCAAGTATACTCAATTACTCGGAGTTATGGGAAAAGGAAATTTTCTTGTGGTGACAGAAGAGATGTGTGCTGAAGTGCTTCAGTTAGCTCTCCAATCATAACCTGCTCCAGCAAAGTAGAGTACTCACCAGCTGCAACAAAAAAGATAGGAGCCACTCTTCTGTTACTCTCGAGAAGGACAAAGAAGGGGATAACTGAATACCAGAAAAATCCAGTGCCTGTCCACATGGTCGCAAGCTACATGAAAAACTCCCCCTATTCTCACTCCTCTCATGTGTTTTTCCCATAGATTATCGTAGTCTGTCCCAGAAGTTCAAGTTCTTAAAATCACATGAGCCTGTGGACTCTGGAGTGGCATCTGCTAGAGTGTCTCATTTCCATGGCAACACAGGTTACACAAAGAATGAGAAAAAAATGTTGATATTATGAGATGAATGATAGGTAGAATGAATTACATATTGTTGGGAATGAATCTACAATTCAATGCTATCATTGGAAAGTGATTACAAATATTGAAATGACATAAAACATCCTTATTTCTCCAGCCACATTCTTTGGAAGTTTATTTAAATATAATTCATTTCTATTATTCATTTTTAGAAAGTATCACATATTGGCCTTAGTTCTTGATGAAAAGTAATTGATTTAATGTATATTGTAGAAAATATTATAAAGGAGAAAATGATAGTGGTAAATTAAAGGAAAATCACAGCATTGTCATGAGGCTAAGGCTTCCTCTATTCCTTTCATAGAACAATTGATATTGAGCTGAAATTTAAGGATAATAATTATAATCTTATAATACTGACAGAATCTCAAAGAAAAATAGTATTTAGAATGCAGCAAGACATGATTTTATTCATGTCCTAGTGTTAGAAAAGCAGAATGATGCCAATACCAACCTCTGTTTTAATCATAGGATCAAAGATCTAGAGGTGGTGTGGATTTTAGATAGTTGTCATCATTTCCATAGGCTTTATGTTGTGCAAATCACTTTACATAGTTACGTATTTGATGGTGGAGGTCATTTCCTCTTCCAGCCTCACTTTATAAAAATGGAAACCAAGACCTCAAAGTATGAATAACAATTTATAAATAGTAAAACCTAGATTTAAATTCAGGTCTGATTACTACAAATTCAATAATGTTTATATCATATCACACTGTTTCTCTCAGTATTTGAATTTCATATGCTTAGTTTTTTTTATTACTATAGCATGATTTTTCCTATTAACATTTTTTTCTTAATTGAATTTTAAGGGCAAAAAATCTCCTGAAACTACCATATTCTTCTGAAAAAAAAAAAAAAACCTTAACAACTTGAAACTGCTGTATTTTGCTGAAAAAAAAAACTCCCCTGAAACTGCTGTATTTTGCTAACCATTATTCCACTTATTTTATTTGGGAAGAAAGCACTCTATTTTGAAATTCTGTCAAAACCATCTATAATTATATGTAATTAAGGCAGAGAGAGGTTAATCAATTTGCCAAGCAAGGGTCTGAGGCCTGACTTGAATTCAGGTCTTCCTGATTTCAGACCATATAATAGCTTATGCCCCTCAAAATGACTTCCCATTACTAAAATAATTTTAGGACAAAGGGTTTATTTATGAGTCCTTTTATTTGACTACATATTTGAATTATTTGAATGGAGATTAATGTCTTCTTGCCATGTTAAACATTGAGAAACCACTTTTGTGCTGATTGGGGTTAGGTTACTGGTCTGTGTTCTGAACCCCAAAATGCAAATTAATTTAGTTCTAGGGAGCCTGTCCCCTAATGAATGGTGAACTAGGCTCCCTGTTCTCATGTTCCATCATTCATGAAATGCCTGGGATATATTTCCTTAAAACTTAGATCAGAGATGTCAAACATACCATGTCAAACCAGAGGCACATACATTGAAACACTCCTGAAACACTCCAAATTAGAATGCAATTGGAAAACATTTAATAAAATAAAGAAAAAAAGTAAAATATTAAAACTAATACTAAAACTTTAAAACTAAGTTAATATACAACTCACAAGGATGCTTAGGTATAGATTAGTGGAACCTATTTCTGTTTGGGTTTGACACCATGGCTTAGATGCTAACTTATGACTACGACTTCTGCTGAAGAGGAGTAGAAAGGTATTTGATGTACAATATGAGTCTCCTGGGGGCAGGGCTAAGACAGAGTAGGAGGATGGACCTGCTCTAGTTCTCCCCACAAAACCCATAAAAGACCTGTAAAAATGACTCTAAACAAATTCTAGAGCAGCAGAAGCCACAAAACAACAGGGTGAAAGATATTTCCAGCCCAAGACAGCCTGGAAGGCTGACAGGAAAGGTCTATTGCAACTGACTCAGAGTGGAGTACAGCCCAGCCATGGCCCATGGTATAGACAGGACTGGAACAGGGTTCAGGGTGCAGAATCATGAGTAGCAGTTGTTCCCAGATTTATCAACCCACAAATGCCAAAGATAGCTTCAAAGGTCAGTGATAAAGTTCTTTCACCTGGGTAAGAAGGTAACGAGGTCTGGTCCCAGATCCAGGGTAGTGGCACACCGTCCATTTTTGGAGCCCTTGGCCTAAAGCCCCTGGGAAAGTGAGCCCGTGTTCTGGGTCTTAGGCCTGAGTGGTGGCACTGGGGTGAGGAAGAGCACTGGTATGGTGAAGCTGGTGGAGACTCTGGAAAGGGAGTTCTGTACACAGATTCTGGGGCAAAAAAGCTTGCGGTTGCTTTCAGACCAGAACTCAAGCCAGGAGAGGAGTAAATTCCTCTCCCTTGATCATGCCACCTTGGAGGAACTGAGAACTTACAAGTCTAACCACTACTTGATGAAGGACTCAAAAGTCAAGTAACAGGCTGGGAAAATGCTGAAAAAAAGGAAAAAAATAAGACTACAGATGGTTACTTTCTTGGTGAACAGGTATTTTCTTTCATCCTTTTGGATAAGGAAGAACAATACATAACATCATGAGAAGACATAAAAGTCAAGGCTTCTGCATTCCAAAACTTCAAAATAAATATGCAATGGTCTCAGGTCTCATGTCATCAGCATTTCAAAAATCAAGTAAGAGAGGTGAAGGAAAAATTGTGAAAAGAAATGAGATCAATGCGAGAAAATCATGAAAAATGAGCCAATAGCTTACTAATGGAGACAAAAAAAATGTTGATGAAAATAACATCTTTAAAAATAGACTAACTGAAATGGCAAAATACCTCCAAAAAAATCAATGAGGAGAAGACTGCTTTAAGAAGCAGAATTAGCCAAATAGAAAAGTAGACTCAAAAGCTCACTGAAGAAAATAGTTCTTTAAAAATTAGAATGGAGCAAATGGAAGTTAATGACTTTATAAGAAATCAAGAAATTACAAAACAAAATGAAAAGAATGAAACAGAAGATAGTGTGAAATATCTCACTGGATAAAAACTAAGCTGGAAAATAGATCCAGGAGAGACAATTTAAAAATTATGGGAGTACCTGAAAGCCATGATCAAAAAAAAAAAAAGAGCCTAGACATCATCTTTCATGAAATTATCAAGGAATACTGACCTGATATTCTAGAACCAGAAGATAAAATAATGAAAGTATTCACCAATCACCTCCTGAAAGAGATCCAGAAAAGAAAATCTCCTAGGTGTATTGTAGCCAAATTCTAGAGACCAGATCAAGGAGAAAATATTGCAAGCAGCTAGAAAGAAACAATTCAAGTATTGTGGAAATACAATGAGGATAACAAAAGATCTAGCACCTTCTACATTAAGGGATCGAAGGGCTTGGAATATGATATTCCAGAAGTCAAAGGAACTAGGATTAAAACCAAGAATCACCTACCCAGAAAAACTGAGTATAATACTTTAGGGGAGAAAATGATCTTTCAATTAAATAGAGGACTTTCAAGCATTCTTGATGAAAAGATCAGCGGTGAATAGAAAATGTGACTTTCAAACACAAGAATCAAGAGAAGCATGAAAAGGTAAACAGGAAAGAGAAATCATAAGGGACTTGCTAAAGTTGAACTGTTTATATTTCTACATGGAAAGACAATATTTGTAACTCTAGAAACTTTTCTCAGCATTTGGATATTTGGAGGGGTTATGTGTGTGTGCGTGTATACATATATATATATATATATATATATATATATACACACACATACATATACATATATACACACAGATATTTGCAGGGATTGTGTATGTGTGTGTGTATAAAAAGAGAGAGACAGAGAGACAGAGAGAAAGAGGGGACACAGGGTGAGTTCAATAGGAAGGGATGATATCTGAAAAAAAACAATATGAGTCTGTTATAGGACAAGTAATTGATTCATATATACAAAAGAAATGCTACACATAAAAGACAGCAAAGACAACATACTTAAAAAAAATAGGATTCAGCAACAACTTATAGTTTTTGCTACTGTTAGAATCTACTGGTAGGCTGATTCTTTGACCTCATCAGAATACAGAGAAGTTTGTAGGATTGGAATTAGGCACTTACTTTTAATATTGGCTCTTAACAGACCAAATAATTGCTGGTGCATGTCTGCAGATAAAATGGATAGGTTTTCAGTCAGTTCTCTCATTTGTGACTATACTCTTAAATATCACTGAAATAAATTCTGTGGAACACTCCCCTGATCTTCCCCTAGGACCTGGACTTCTGGTTACCACTCAGAGATTACCACCAAGACTGGGCACATCCATCTTGGGATACATACACATTTGACAAGATCATGGAAGACAAACCAAAATGGAAAAGTAGCCAGGATCCAAGGGGCACACTTGAGGACCTAGAGAGCTGCATGTGGCCTCAAGGAAACATTTCTTAAATCAACTATATTTAAATTCCAGCATTCCCCCCTAACCTGCCCATCTAAATTCTTTGTTTTATTCTCACTCTGAAATACTTTGCTGAATCTTTCTCTTGTTTTAGCTCTTCTCACATCGCTCCTGTTTGTCTAACTAATTTAAATTAGTTAGACAACTTGAGTCTACAAGGCTAGTGCTATGTTTTGTATAGCAACAAACATTGGCACATTTACATACATTAAATATTCCTTTTTAATGCTAATTAAAAATGAAAATGAAACAGGATATTTCAAACAACTCTTAAGAATGAAATGGATTGCTATCAAAGGGAGGCAGCATTTTATAAAGAACATTTTTTTTTATGGTGACTTTCTTTTCTTTCTTTTTTTTATAAATTAGAAAAATGAGCCTATTGATAGCATAAAAATGTATTATAATTTTAATTCTGCATTATAAAAACTGTTCTCCCTAAAACCTCATAAAAATATGGATTTCCAGGCAAAAAGTAGGGAGATGGAGATACAGAGGAAAAGCGTGAAAAACGGATCACATAAAGATCACAGCCATCATGATGCAGAGGCAAAATGGATGTATCTATACAGTCAGAGTACCCTGCTTCAAATCTTAGGTTTGTATAACCTCACATAAGTCATCTAAATCTCTGAGGTTCCATTTTCCTCTCTGTTAAATGATGAGGCTATATTATGTCAGGAGTTCTTAACCTAAGGTGCATAATTACTTTTTTAATATTCTGAAATCTTTTTCTGTATAATTGGCTAACTCTGTAACCTTTTGCATTTTAAACATTGAAAGACATTATTCTGAGGGACCTCTAGTCTTTATCAGATTGCCAAAGGGGCTATGATCCATAAAACAACCTGGACTAGGTGCTCTTGATTGTCTAACATTTCCAAAATGATATGATTTAGCAAATCATTTTCCAGGAGAAAGTATTCAGTTTCACTCCCCACCCACCCCCACTTTCCAAATTGCTTAAATTGTTCAAATGGTCAATGACATAGTATTGTTGTCTAGCAAAGTCTGTCTTTCTGCCTGTCTCTTCTTTCCTCTCTCTTTCCTTAAATTGTCTCGTTATACTTATTTTTGTGTATGTTTCATTCCCTGACCCTAATTAGTTTCGTTCTTGTATTCTCAGCACTAAACATGTACCATAATAGGTTCTTAATATATATGCTGAACTACTCAAATCCAAAGGGTCAAAGACACAGCCTGAGGACCACAGGGGATGAGACTGCAGCACTCCTGATAAAGATTAAAATATAATTGGAAAATGATTATCAAAGTCAATAAAATACAATAAAACACAGATAACATTGCATTTTAATACTGGTATGTGGCCTGCAAGAATCCTTATGTATAGATTAGTGACCTCCATTTTTGTTTGAGTTAAACATCTTACTTTAAATCACTAAAAATTTGGTTCACCCTCAGGAGTGAACATTTTAGAATTTTCTATTAACCATTTAAAATGCTGTTCAGTGTGCATGTTTGCCTAGAGCACCGTTGACCAAAAGAGGGAGAGAATCTGAGATGTGGAAGGTACTTCTGAGCTTTCCTACAGGAATGTCAAGGCAGTTCCTGTCCTCAAGGACATTCTGATTTAATGGAGGAAGACAACACAGAAAAGGGGATTAAAAAGGTTGAAGGAAGGTGGGAGATATTAGTGAGAGTGAGAATGAGAGTTTAAGTACAGGTAATGTAAGTCAGAAAAAGACCAGGAAGTAATGTGAAGGCCTCATTCTGAGCAATAGAAGTAGCAATTCGTCTATTAGAGCTGGGGTCTGTCTTAGGTTCAGAGTCCATGATTCTAGTGTGGGGGAAAGAAGAGGTGGAGGATGATGACCAGTGTGCAGGCATCATTATTTAGAATTTACCAGTGCTGGTAAGTTTAAGGGATACCTACCCCAAGTAGGTGAATACTTTCTCCCAAGAGAATGGGTAAATGAGAATGATTTGTGCTAGCAGCCATGAAGGCAGCTGAAGCAGGATCTGTGGAGTGATTAGAGCTTGGTCAAACATCAAAAATGCCAAAGCCATTCACTGTATCCTCAATTCTTGTCAGCCATCTTGACTTTTGTCCTTCAATGGCTTTAGAAGAGAGAATGAGACAGATGACTTTGCAGAGCTCGCCTCGCTTAAATCCAGTTCACACACCTGTTATCACACATCACATTGTTACATCAGTGGTGTTCTTCAAAAACAAAGTATGAATCACAACCAATGAAGAAAGACTGAAAAAAAGTGAAATTTCTTGCAGGTGGTAAGGGATAGAACTGGGATGTTAATTCAGTTATGTTGATTCCAAATGTTGTATGTTTTTCCTATGGCAACACACTGGATAAAGTGCTTCACAAATGCGAAAGCATTTTATAACCTTTTAACATTACAAACCTTTATAACATTATAACCTTTATAACATTTACAACCATTATTATTATTGCCATTATTTTTATTTCTCCCCAGCTTTGTGTGATTTGTAAATCTGCTGGTAAATCCATCTATTTCATTATTTAAATCATTGTCAAAACTTTCAGTGTAAAAAAGCAAGTACATATCTCTAAATATTTCACTGGACTTCTCTCCAAGTTATCAGGTTTCCATGGGTAAATATTCTTTCATACTGGTCATTAAAATATTGGTCATTGATATACCTTACTGAGGTATGGTCTAGCCCAGTGCTTCTTAAACTCTGAGTGATGAAAATTTGGCAACAGTGAAAAGGTTTCAGATCTTGCAATGCCCAAAGATTAATTAAAAATCAAACACATAATGAATCCAAGGTGTTTCTCGTACCTCTTGCCTGTGTTGCATCACACAACTTCAGTGCATCCTTAGTTCTAACCACAAAGCATGCACACTATGTACTGCACATGCCTTCAGGCCACACAATGCCAAGAATGTGGCAGAAATGGGAAAAGGGGTTGAGAGTGGAATAAATTTAAGAAGTCCTGGTCTAGCCAATATCTTCATTTTTTTTCCTACAAAATATGATCGACCAAATTGCCAAGTGGATGGCTGAAGTAGAAGGAAATGAAACCAATTTCCTAATTAGTCTAGTCACCCTGGCACAAAAAGAAACAGTCTGACACAACTTCCCTGTGAGTCATTGCTTTCCCTTATGGATTTTCTTTAACAAAACTTTTAATAATACGTTCAAGATTTTTTTTTAACCAAGGATTCAAAGTAAGCTATGGTATACAGACCACTATCTTCCCTTAAAAAAATAAACATTTCCTATAATTCCTCAGTCCTTTTTATAATAATTAAATATAGCTAATAATGGATTAGGAATCATTTTTCTAGTCCTATACCACCATTTGCTGTTATAGTACCTTGTGATATAACTGGCTAGCACTCATCAGTGATTGATTACTGCTCTTATAATGTGCTTGTATATTTTGGGTAAGATTAGTCATTTTTATTTTGCTCATTCAAGTTCAGAGATCATTCTCCTTGGTAAAGGAAACATGAAAAATTAGAATTGTATTTTTTCTGATAACTTTTATTCTTTCAGTTAATTTATTCTTTCATTTCATTTAGTGGCCATTCCATTCAGCAGCGGTCCTATCACGTCTTTAATCCTCCTCTCATCCACCAAATCATTAAATGAAACTTCTTTGTTGTTTCTAGTGTAACATTTCTTCTAGCCTAGGTATATTTGGAGTTTTACTGCTCTTAATACTAATCTTACATGAGTTGAATTCATCTTCTGTAATCTACTTCTGCATCTATCTTCTCTGTGGATGGATCAGAAAATTAGAAACTTCCCTTTTCGCCCCTTCCCTGTCTCTGATCCTGTCTTCTTTCCATTACCTGCCTATCCACCAAGTTTTATAAATTGCTCTCTCTTCCCATCTTTTTTTTCATGAAATGATACCACCTTGACCATTTGCCTTTAATTGTCAGTCAGTAGTACCTTTAGAAAGCTCAACACAGACAGAAGTTACACTTTTGAACTGGAAACTATCATTACTCATTGATAATTATGCATGTAGGAAATGTCTTCCTTAGCAGTACTGCACAGAGAGGAACACACAAACGTAAGGCAGAATATGAGGGCTGGAATTGGTGGTATAGAGACAATTTAAAGGTTAAATATCTTGTACTTACTTGCTTTTTGCATTTAAAAAAATGCAATGAAAATATAAAGTGAGAAAAATATACTTGGATGGGTAACAATAGAAGAAAGAAAAAAAATTACATGAAGTAACTACAATATTTCCCAAAGGAGTTTTTTGTGTTGCATCCATGAAAAGCGATGCAAAGATAGCAAGATGGAACCTTATATTAACTAGCTAGTAGAAAATAGTTCATAATCTAATCTTTCATATTTATTTAAATGATGACAGAATAATGGTATTCTATGAGTAAAAATATCTTTTAAAATTTAGTATGAGAATTAGGCATTTATTTAAAACAGAATTTTTGAAAAGTTTCATTTCTAAAGCTTTATTCTTCTATCACTCAACAAGTATTTATTGACTGCTTACCACACATATATCACTGTGTACTACAATGAGGGAATTATAAGAATAATTTATTTTCTAAGCAAAATTTGTTTTATAAATTCATAGATACAATTTACTTTACAGAGGTTTTCCTTTTCTGGTTGGTGATTGCCTGCTTAGATCACTATTCCATTTTAAAATATTATATATATATATATATATATATATATATATATATATATTTCTCAATTACACATAAAAAAGAAAACATTCATTTAAAAATAGTTCCAAATTTTCTCCCATCTCCTCCTACTTTTTGAGAAAACAAATAATATAATACTGATTATATTTGTGAAGTTATACAAAACATATTTCCATTTTAGTCATGTTGCTAAAGAAAGCACCCACGTAAAAATAATGTTTAAAAAGTATACTTCAATCTGTACTCAGAGTATATCAGCTCTCTCTCTGGAGATGGATAGCATTTTTCATCACAGATCTTAGAGAATTGTCTTGGATCATGGTTTTGTTTGGCATAACAAAGTCTTTCATAATCAATCATCCTTACGATATTCCTGTTACCGTGCACAAGGCTCTCCTGCTTCTGCTCATTTTACTTTGCATCAGTTCATATAAGAATTCCAAGGTTTTTCTAAAACCATTTTCTTCAACATTTCTTATAGCACATTAATATTCCATTACAATTGTTTAGTCAACCCCAATTGATGGACATCACCTCAGTTTCCAATTCTTTGCCACCACAAAAAAGAGCTGCTATAAATATGTTTGTAAAATTGAATCCTTTTCTCTTTTCTTTAGTTTCTTTGGGATACAGATCTAGTACTGGTATTACTGGCTCAAAGGGTAGGGACAGTTTTATAGCTCTTTGGGTATAGTTCCAAATCGTTCTCCAGAACGGCTGTACCACCTCACAACTCTACCAGCAGTGGGCCACTATTTCAAAAGAACTCAGTTGTATTTCACTGTTCACTCAACTCTGTAGAGTTCTTGCCAAACACCATTACCCCATGTTTCTTTGTTACCATCCTCCATTGTAATAAAATGTTAGTAAAAGTATGAGATGAGTAAAAGAAGAGAAGACTGAGGCAAGTGATGTTTATGACATATAAATGGTACTTCCCCTGCTGGATACTGTTGATTCATCCATTCACAGATATATATGGATTCATTTGTTCAGTACTCTTACTCATTAATGATGGAATATCGCCCTAGATAGATGATGATCTAAGGTTCAGAAAGAAGTATACTCTTTTCAAGTATTGTTATGTTTATTTGTTTGACTTTATTAAAGTATTTGGCACCAAGGACTGAATTCATTTTCATATTGTAGAGTCAATTTGTGACTAGTGATAGAGGGAGAAAAATATCAATAATAGCAAAAAAAAGCTTAAAAACTAAACTAAAAGAATTTTCAATGGGGATGCAAAGAGAACTGTTTCCACATTAGTGTATTAAATTCCATAAGCAAAAGGATAGATACTAGTTCTGAAGTTTCATTGATGTATTAAATTCCTCGATGAGGAGACTCTTGTCAGTGCAAGTTGACTCTATCTCTGAAACTTACAAAGAATTATTTAGAACACTCAGAAGTTAAATGACTTGCCTATGTCTTGTTTCAGACTGGGACTTAATCTCAGGTCTTCCTGGCCAGCTCTTAAAAAAAAGTCAGAGAATTAAAAAAAAACACAGAAAATCCATATTTCTTCTTTTCCCATCAATATGTTAATTTTGGTGATGAATATTTTACATAAGACCTGGAATATAAGAAACAATAAATGATTATTGATGGATTTATTGATGATTGCTCAATTTTTATAAAAAGACTTTTTTTAGAAAAAAGTATTGTGTCTACTGTATGCAGAGAATTGTGCTAGATATTAAGGGGAATACAGAATTTAGAGAAAATATGTTGTCCTCATTGAATTTAAAGTCTATTAGTGGGATAAGTATCACAGTAATGTTGATGTTTGGTATTTGTATTAGTGCCTTAGAGAGGTTAAAAAAAGTGAAGTCTGGGTGTTACGACATCACAGACTGGAGACAGGGAAGGTTTCAAGAAAGAATAAAAATTACATATTAAGTTTTAAAAGCTGCTAGGAATTCAATAGGCAAAAAAGGAGAGTAAGGGCATTTTAGCAGTATGGGAAGGGTACGTACACTAGAGATGTTGGAGAAATTCGCAACTTGGATATGGCAAAGGACAAGGCATGATTAAGTGAACAGAAAGTAATTCAGTTTAGCGGGAGCATGAGGTAGATGGAGTAATAGGAGAAATGGAAGGATAGAATGACAGCAGGTCACTGAGGACCTTAAAAGTGAGCTTATTAGGCAATAATAAACCATTGATTATTTCTGAGGGAAAAAAGTGGCGTACTCAGACTTTTCTTTATGAAAAAATTTTTGTGACATTCACAAGAAGGGTGGATTGAATGGGGGAGAGAGTAGAGTACCAAGTTCCTTGGGAAAACTATGACAGAATTCTAGACATCTGATAACGAGGGTCGTATTACTTGATGGCAGCCATTCTGCTTCATATGAGCTCTTTCATATCTCATGAAAAGCACTTGCCTCTTCAATTCCAAAATATCTCTGTATCTGTTCTCTTATTTGAAGTCTTTTTATCTTCACAATATTCAAGGTCCTTATTAGGTCTTCGATGGAGTATTTAAAAGCTTCTTCCCTCTCTAACCCACCCTCTGGAGCACTGCCAGGGGATCTCAGACCATATCACTCCTTGCTAAAGATAAACAAATAAGTAACTGAATGGCTAAAAAATAGATGAATAAAAAATAAATAAACAGATACATAAAACAAAAAAAAATCGATGACTCACCAAATTAAGTCCAAAATCTTTTCCCTAGAATTCGGTACCTTTTCTGATTTGGTATTAATCTTTCCCTCTAACTATATCTCACACAACTCTCTTTCATATGCCCTGCAATCCAGTAAAACTAGGCTATATTCAGTTATTCATACACTCTGTACTTTAGGTCTTGTGGGGCATAGGCATCTAGTGATGATTTCTTTTAGATGAAGAGTAAGTAGCATAGCCACTTGAAAGTTTTCTTCTCTGCAGAAATTTCTAACCTGCCTCCCCCCATTTAATTTTGTATTTCACCTTTTCTTTTCTTTTTTTTATTTAGTATTTTCTTTTCCACAATTACATGTAAAAACAATTTCCAACATTCATCTTTAAAATTGAGTTCTGAATTCTCTCCTAACTTCTCAACCCCCTTTCTTGAGAAGGCAAACAATTTCATATAAGTAATACATGTGAAGTCATACAAAGCATATTTCCATATTAGTCACATTGTAAAAGGAAACATAGAACACGATTAAAAACACAAGAAAAATTTATTTTAAAAAGTATGCTTCAATTTGTATTCAGATTCCACCAGTTTATTCTCTTGGAATCGATGACATTTTTTCATAAATTTTTTAGTCTTCTCAGATCATTGTATTGCTGAGAATTGTTAAGGCATTCATAGTTGTTCATCTTACAATATTGGTGTTACTGTGTAATATTTTCTGCTGGTTCTACTCGTTTCACTTTGCATCAATTCATGTAAATCTTTCCAGGTTTTTTTTTGAGAGCATCCTGCTCATCATTTCTTATAGTATAATAGTATTCCATCATAATCACATGCCACAATTTGTTCAATCATTCCCCAGCTGATGAGCATAGCCTCAATTTTCCGTTCTTTGCCACCAGAAAAGTGCTGGTAGAAATATTTTTGTACATATAGGTCCTTTTCCTTTTTTTTTGTTTGTTTTGGAATACAGACCTAGTAGCAGTATTGCAATGTCAAAGGATAAGCAAGTTTTATAGGCCTTTGAGCACAGTTCCCAGTTGTTCTATATGATAATTGATTAAGTTCACAACTCCACTAGCAGTGCAGTGTCTCAGTCTTCCCCCATACTCTCCAACATTTGTCATTTTTCTTTTCTATCCTATTAGTCAATTTAATAGGTTTGGGAAAACTCCTCAGATTGTTTAAACTTGCATTTTTCTAATCAATAGTAATTTAGAGTATTTTCTCACATGACTTTAGACAGTTTTGATTACTTTATATGAAAACTGTTCATATGTTTTGATCATTCACAAATTGGAAATCACTTTATTCACAAATTTGACCCATTTCTCTATATTTTTGAGAGATGAAGACTTTAATCAGAAACTTACTTCAATTTTTTTTCAGTTATGATTACTAATTGCATTTCTCTCAATCTTCTTTCCTCTAATTTATTCTATTATTTCTCTCCTTTCACCCTGTTCCTCTTCAACAGAGTTTTGCTTCTGACTATTTCCTCCCCAGTCTACCCTCACTTCTATCACCCCACTTCCATTTTTCTCCCCTTCTCTCTGACTTCCCTGTGGAATAAGATATATTTCTACACCCAACTGAGTGTATACATTATTCCCTCTTTGAGTCAATTCCCATGAGTTTAAGGTTGAAGTATTCTCTTCCCCCTTCATCATCTTCCCCTCCATTGTAAAAGCTCTTTCGTGCTGTGTCAGATAATTCACCTCTTTCTACCTCTCCCTTTCCCCTAGTGCATTTCTCTTTCTCACCCCTTAATTTAATTTGTTTTTAACTGTCATCTCATCATATTCAACTCACATCTGTGTCCTCTGTCTACATATGTTTCTTCTAACTGTCCTAATAATGAAAAAGGTCTTATGAGTTACAAGTATCATCTTCCCATGTAGAAAAGTAAACAACTTAATATTATTAAGGTCCCTATGATTTCCTTTTCCTGTTTATCTTTTTATGCCATGCCTCAGTGTTTTGTGTAGCTGTTTTCAGACAGGCTAACAGATAATTGTAAGTTTTCAGTTCTTTCAAGGTAATGTAATATGAGGAGAGTTGTGTTTACTACCCTTATGGCCTGTCCTCTATCTATGAGTAACCACAAGTACATTTTTCTGCCTTGGAACTGTGAAGAGATTCCTACTCCACTGTGACTATTCTGGTGTGATCTCTGGTGTGCTTGTGCTCCTCCTTGGCTCTGGGACTGACCCCCTGGATTATGACGTGGATTTGCATATGGGCAAAGCAAGAGAGTGCTGCCCCTTGTACCAGCAAAGGGACCACTGTAATTTCCTATTCCGGTTGTTCTACACTTTACCAACTGTGGGCTAAGAGCTCTGAAAGTACCTATTGCAACTGCTGATTCAATCACTCCCAAGGCCTGCTCATGGTCTACTGTTGCCTGGTCTGGGCTAGTGGGGCCCACACTGAATCATTCTCTGATCTTACCATGGTGTGGCAGACATTTCCTGCTGAACTTCTAAGTTGTCTTGGGCTGAAAAATTGATTCATCCCATCCTCTGTAAGTTCTACCACTTCAGAATTTATTTTGGGGCATTATTTAAAAGTGTTTGGAGGAGTTTGAGGGAGACCTCAGGTGAGTTCCTGTCTTTTCTCTGCCTTCTTGACTCATCACCCTATGTTTTACATTCTGCAAAAAATGATTCCTTCTGCAAAGAACTCCTACTTTCCTTCTTCTCTTCATCTCAAATCCCCCAGAGGTCATTTTTTATTCTCTCTTGTTATTCTCACATTTCTAATAATGAAGTGGCCTTTCCTCTTATCAAGACCATACCCTCTACTGGAGAAGGCTCTAATGTCAGTCATGTGCATTTGGGAATGAAATGAGGTATTCTTAAGTTATTGAACAGTTAGCAAAAGGAGGTTCCCTTCATCCTAAGACAGCAATGGTTTGCCCCAAGGAAACAGTGCCACTTAACTCCTGAGGATGCAGTCCTACTTTCTTCCATATGTGAATACATGGGGTCAAGAAAAGATATGAGAAACAAAATTGTGACATAAAATCTTCAGAAATGCATTAAGTTAGAGGGTTCCCACTGAAAGTGTGTAGAAATTTTTATGTATTTGAGCTTTATCAATAAAATAAACCAGTTAAATATATGCCCAACTTTATTTTCTTTTGGAGAAAGATAAGCCATGTGATATGACGAAAGGAAAAATCATGCATCTAACCCATGTTGAGAAATTCTGGTAGTCTTCTCACATTCTCTACACATGTCTGATCCAATTTTCTTCCATTTTATTACTCTATCCTGTCTTTGATCTTTCCCCTTCTTCTAGTTCCTTTCTAGTTTCCTTTTTGCAGCTTCATTATCCTTACAAAACCTTTACTGGATCCTATCATCCCCTCAAAGTATAATGATATTTCACTATCATTTTCTTATCCAAAATCTGAGGGAGAAAAAAGCTATCTGTATTTCTCTCCCTCCTCAACTCTGCAATCTGTCTCTTGAATGCATCACTCAACTGAAACTGGTCTCTTCACTGTTACCAACAAATTCTTAATTGCCAAATCTGATTTTTTCTTAGTCTTCCTTTTTCTTGTCCTCTCTGCTTCATTTGACACCATTGACCCACCTCTCCTAGATGTTCCCTATTCTCTATGATTTTATGACACTGCATTCTTCTGAATATCTTTCTAAATGCTTCACATCCTTTTAATGCTTCTTTTCTGAATCATGATTCATTTCACACCTCCTAAATGTGAGTATCCCCACAACTTTTGCTTTGTGACCTTTTCTCTTTTCCCTGTACTTTCTTGGTGACTTTATCAGCTCCCATGAGTTTAAGAGTTATTTCTATCTAGTTAACTTACATATCTATATATCCAGCCTGGTTTTGTTCCTGTGGTTCAGTTTTCAATTAAAAATTTCTATTGGGTCAAATTAAATGTCCTCAATATATTTCAAAATCAACCTGTCTAAAAGAAAACTCTCCATCTTTCCAAAAATCTCACCTGTCTTGTGAATTTCCCATTTCCATTGAAGACATTGTTCCAGTCTCCTAGGTTTGTAAAATGGGTGGCCTCTTTCAATCCTCATTGTCACTCCAGAGTTGTCGCCCCACAGTTACTGTTGTTAGCATGCATACCTCCATATCTCTCAAATCCAACATCTTTTCTCTATCCACATAGCTGTCACATTGACTGCAGTACTCAACTTGCTCATGTAGACTTTTGGAAAGGTCTCTTGATTGGTCTCCCTGCTTCTCCCAAATATCTCCCTATCTGTCTAATCCATCCTTCATACAACTGCCCTCAAGTTATTAATGAGTGGGGAAGATGTTCCTATTCAATTAACATTAAAGTTAGCTATCCCTTTCCATTTTAAATTGCCTACAAATATGATAAATGTACCTTTATCAAAAGATATTGTGAAAAATGCTAAAAAAATGGGATCAAGTTAAGGTCATCAAGGCACCTCATTGCTAAGTAATTTATTGTATTGAGCACATGTATGTGTTTTATGGCTAGTAAAATGAATAAAAATACTAATGTATTAACATACTAAATTTTTTAGTTGCATTCTATTGTGTGTGTGTGTGTGTGTGCATGTATGTATGCACACAAGGGATCAAATCCTGACTTTGACCCTCAGTTTCCTCACTTTTAAAGGGTTTTGGGTTAGATGACCTCTGATGTTCCTTCCATCTATGATTTTCTGGTAGTTTTATTTTTTGAAATGTTGGAATTCCAGAATGCACAATAATAGATGATTCTTTCCCTCAAAATGGAGAACACATATGTACCTAACAGCATATGTACGTTTTCATTCTGCGTTCTTCCCAGGATGCTCTGGGAAACAACCTTAGTCACTCATCCAGACGGTCTTCTGAAGTTTTTCTCCAAAACACCTAGTGCAGTATATTGTAGGATTGCTCCTCCTCACAAATTCAGGTTACACTATGGATCATCTACAAATCCTGCTAAAAGTTTTAGTGTTGAATAATCAATAGATGGTGGGCCTTGAAATCAAGAAGACCTGGGTTTAATTCTTTCTTCCAATGTGTAGCTAAAGCTATATGTCCTAATAAGTTCCTTTCTCTGTTCAATCATGTCAGACTCTTCATGAGTACATTTCAGGCATTCTTGGCAAACATCCTGGAGTGGTTTGCCATTTCCTTTTCCAGTTCACTGTACAGATGAGGAAGCTGAGATAAACAGGGTTAAACTTCTCTGGGATTACACAGCTAGTGTCTGAGGCCACATTTGATCCTACAAGGATGGGTCTTTCTGATTCCATAGCCACCAGTCTATTCACTCTATCAGCTAGCTGCCCCTGATTCCTAGTAAACACTCATTCAAATAGCAAATGGTGCTTCCTTGGTTCAGTATCTGGTTTTGGACCTTCCTGGCTTAGAGGAAATGTCAATAGTAACAATTTATCTTTGAAACAACAACCTTGAAGCTCCTGCCCCTTCCAGAGTGATTTATCTATTTATTTCTCTTTTCTATTAAAGGAATCATCCCCCTGACTACCTTTTAAAGAGGTCTATTCACTGAATGGGCATTACCTCACTTTAAGTGAGTACCTGAAAAGACCTTAGCCTAAAAGGCCAAGGTCTCCTATTGCATCTTGGGCTGTCTCCAGTCATCCTGATGAATATCTGGTCACTGGATTCAGATGGCTCTGGAGGAGAAGTGAGACTGGTGACCTGCACAGCCCTCCCTCACTCAAAACAAAGTCAAGTGCATGTCATGGCATCGTTTCTCTGATGTCATGGTCCTCTTCAAAAACAAGGGACAAACACAACAAAAGTTCCTTCTTGGCCATCAAGAATTACATTGTCTCCCTGATTTTCTGAATTTCAAAACTATACTTCCTCTACTTTGGCCCATCTTGGAACTTCTATCATTGCCTGAGGGAGGTTACCACCTGTCCAGGCAACCTGCTTACCCTTCACAAGTTGTACCCCTCATCTCTTATAAGTGAGCAACTCTTGGAACCTCCATTTTGGAGAATGACTCCAGTTGACATATCTTCATTCTCCTTCTGGCTGTGATCCTGAATTTCTAGACTTTAGAACCATGCTGCCTTCATACTTTCATTCCCTATCCCCATCCCATCCCCATCCCCATCCCCATCCCATCCCCATCCTCTCCCCATCCTCTCCCCATCCTCATCCCCATTCCTATTCCTACCTGCTCTTTAATTTTCTTCTGTGTGTTGTCTTCTCTCATTGGAATGTAGACTCCAAGACAGAAAGGGCTATCTTTTTTATTTCATTTTTTTCTAATTTCAAAATTTATTTTCATTTCTTTCTTATATTTTTACAGCTCCACCCCACCCCAGCACTTCTCCATTGTACCTGGGCACATAGCAGATGCTTAAGAAGTGCATCTTTTCAGTGTATACGCTCCAAAATGCCCATGCCTGTTCATCCTGTGCACCTCAACCATGCCCATCCATAAATCTGTCAGAAAGTGATACATTGATTGTATACTAACAATATGCATGATCTGTCTACTTGGTATTTCTGCTCATACGTTTCACCAATCACCTTAGCATTACTTCTCTAGCTTCTTATTTTTTTGCTTCTGGATATGAATTTGCATTTGCAACCTTCAGAAGAAACAAGCTAAGAATCTTGAGTGGCTTCTAAGAGTTGGTTCTGGTGGCCTCTCTCTCTGAATAGATGCTTAGATGGATTTAAGAGGTAATACCCTGGAATCAGTAATCTTTATGCCATTTAAGCCCAAACAATTCTGTATTCCCTTGAGCTTATTTGTTTATAAACACTTGCTTAGGAACAAAAAGGTTCCTGTAAAGAAAGGCAAATTCAGGAGTTCCATAAATCTTTGACCATGATAGGAAGAAAGATGAGAAAATATAAACAACCGTGATCTAGGCCTCAGGTAAAATATATATATCACAAACCTTGTATTTTAATAGAAATTCTCGCAAATCTTCAAATAATTCAGTTTCATTTTTTTTTAGAATTATTTTCTAAATTGTGTCTAAATAATATAACCATCTAGGTGGTACAATGGATAAAGAGATGGGCCTGGAGTCAGGAAGACTTGAATTCAAATCATATTTATGTGTGTATACACACATGTATACATTTATGCATGCATTTATATGTGTATATATGTGTATGTGTTTGTATGTTTATATATGTATCTATATATATTTATAACTGTGAGCAAGTCACTTAACCTCTGCCTGCCTCAGTTTCCTGAACTGTAAAATGAGTGTAATATTATCACCTATATCCCAGGGTTGTTTGAGAATAAAATGAGATAATATCTGCATAGAGCTTTGAAAACTCTAAAATGCTATACAAATTCTAGCCTATTTTTTTTTTATCTAACATTGGGGGAAACATTGCTTGTTAATTGTGATATAGTTCATAGAAAATCAGCTTCAGGTTTAGGAAACTCTGAATCAGATTATATACTGTTTAGGTCACCCTAGATACTTATTTCAGCCCTCAGAGCCATGGCACTTCTCTAAGACTCTAGATTGCATTTCAGAGTAGCTTCTGATAGGTCTTGGTAGAGGTAATTATCTCATTGAGAATTCCTACACTGATTAAGTCATAGAGACCATCTAATAAAAATTAACTCATGTAATGGATCAACATACATCAAGCAATAAGTGTTTGTCAAGCACAGACCTTATGCTACATGCTGAGTTTGTAAAAACAAATGTGAAACAATTTCTGACCTCAGTTTACACTCACCGGGGAAACAACAGATATAGAGACACACAAATATAAAACGTAACTGGCTTTCCATTTTAGAGGGGTGGAGGTTGGTGCTTTTGCCCCTTCTGGTAAGCATGTGGTTATGTGCAGGGCTTCTTAAACTTTTTTCTCTCATGTCCCCTTTCAGGTTTTGGCAACTTTCCTTGTTGTGTGGCCCGAGGGCATGTACAGTGCAAAGTGTGCATGCTGCGTTTTTCAAAGCAAGGCTGCAGTGGAGTTGAGTGATATAACATGGACAAACCCTGCCAGAAACACCTTGGATTCATTACGCATTACATTTTGAATTAATTTTTGGTCATTACACAGTCAGAAACCTTTTACTATTGCCAAATTTTTGGGGTTGTGACCCACCGTTTAAGAAGTGCTGAAAAATACTTTCCAAATCTTGGAGTGTTATATAAATGCTAGCTATTGTTATGATTATTAATAAAGTATGATCTGTTTCCCCCCATCAATTTCCACCTTAGCCATTGAACTCATGACAGTTACCTAGGGTTTTCCCAAAATTGTATGGGTAGTGATTTAAAGATAGAAGCAACCCAGATAAGGCTCAGAAGAACTGGGGCATATGCTATTCTCTCCATACTCAGCAGTTAGACTGTTAAAATAAGCAACATGGCTGAGTTTGTTTGGAAACCATGCCAAAACTAAAGAAATATATACTGTCACATCACAGAGACTCTAAAATGGCCACTCTGATGAGCAACTGCCTTCTTCCAGAGATGTTTCTCTGCTTCCCAGCACAGTGCTATGGTACACTGAGTTCAGATCCCAGTTGACATTCCTAATGGTGTTGAAGCTTATGACAAATCTGATTTATTTAGGTCTCTCTCCTCTGTTGCTATAAAAGGACTGCTGATTTGGTGACGTGTTAGTCATAGCACCTTTGGAGACATTGCTTCTGCTGATGCTGGAACCTCTGTTCAGAGAAACTATAAATTGCCTCCCCCACCCAATGCTATCTTTGTATTCTGTGGGTCGTCTCCATCATGTCTCTCCCCTTGTCACATCACTTCCCTGACATCCATTTTCCCAAACTCAGAAGATGTCCTGCTAGACAACCATTTAGTTAATTAAGGAGAATGCCTCACAGCATACTGATCCAGTGCTTGGAGAAGAGCTGTGATTTCTGGTGCAAACAGAGGGCTTTGAAATTTTATAATTTAAGCAAAATTGAAATTTAAATGTATCATTAAGTATTATTGCATGTAATAATGTTTACAGCCATTTTTACCCCCCCTTAATTAATTATTGTACAGCAAATACTGCTCTTTTTGCAATCAAAGGGGTTAAAAAAATAATTTGAATAATCATGGAGGCATTTTCTTGCAGCGCCAGAAAATCTAAATGCTGTCTTTAGCCCTCTTACAGTGACACTGCCCATCATATAATGCCTTTTTCCCCCAGAGCTTCATCATCCTTTTTTTCTCATGTCATTAACTATGCTATATCTTCCAGACCATTCCCACTGTGCTTTCTAGTCTGCACCATGAAACTCTTATGCTTCACCTCAGGGCTAATGGATATTCTACTCCTAATGTTTCTCCTTATTTTGTAATGCTGGAAACCCAAATAAACAGAAAAACAAAAGTTGCACTAATAGCAAAAATGAAAAAAAAATCCTTTCTAAAATCTTTCTGGCTAATGGCTACTGCCACTGGCACCGGTGATAATTTCTGAGGTGATTAAATTGTCTAGTGGGAATTATATAGTTGTGTGGGCTGGAATAATGGCTCTTGGCTTGCAGTTGCGAGGACATTTATGCCAGGACAGGAAAGGATGGGAAGAAAATGATGAGTACACCATTCTAGTGGGTCAGAGAAGAGTTTTAAGCAGGTAGAGGGTTCTGTTTTTTTATTGGTTTGTTTGTGTTTGGGACTCTGAGTCAAGAGGTTGGGCAGATGAGGGGTAGCTAGCTGCCATGAGTGCCTTTGTTTACTGAAACTCTGAAGTGAGGAAAGGATTCAATGACCTAATATTTGAGGGATTATTTTCTCTGAGAAATCTGATAAAGAACAGTGACTTCCGCTCTATGTCTATTCTTTCAAAGATTATTTTACAATCGATCTGTGGTCCAGGAAAACTAACATTCTTGTTATTTTTCAAGCGTATTATTCTAGCTCTTAACTCCACGATTTTTGTATAGACTATCTTTCTCCCATGCCTCACCTGTAGCTTTGAGAATTCTTAATTTCCTTGTACATTCAGACAGGTACTGTTTCAATCTCTATAGCTGTTGGTGCTGCCTCCCAATACTGAGTTTTATGTATATGATGTTTCCATTGATTAAATGTAAGCTGCTGGAGATCACAATCTCATTTTTGCCATAGTATGGCCAATACCTGTCATAGCACATTAATGATCATGTTTGCTGATTGGTTGATAGATCCCGGTTGAATCTTGGTTATATATCCCCCAAAGGGGAACATTGAAGAAAATGTTTAACTTTCTCAGCTTTGATACACCAATTCCCACAAATTAATACTTTAATTCAAATATATTGAATTTCATCTTGATTTAGGAATGGTAATGATTTGATTTGATCTGAAACGAATGCTGTAGAACACTAATAAGACATACTTTATTCTGCTCAAAACCTCCATTATCACGTCTATGTGATAACGAATTAATTAATTTTGTTCTTTAAAAAATAGCTTGTAAACCAAAATCTAGGTATTCTAAGCAATATCAATACATATTTTTCCCATAAGCAGGAGTAAGTTACCTTTCTGTTTGTTGTTTTCTTAGATATAGTGTCACAGAAATATACAAAAGCTGGGGCAATACAGTGAAAAAGAAATTTGATTATGAGAGCAGAATTCTAATAGCTTTTCTGATGATTACTACCTATGTTACATTGGACAAGTCACTTAACCTCTCAGGGTGTCAGCTTCCTCATCTGTTAAATGAAAAAGTTGGATTAGATGGTTTCCAAGGTCGCTTCTAGCTTTTATATCTATGATACTATAATTCCTGGAACTGTGCATGGTGTAAGATGACATTAATTCTATTAATATACTCCTATTGGCATAATAGACCAGTTTCTATCAAAGTTATATTTTGAATGTCAGCATTAACTCATCCAAGATGCTAAGAGATGCATCTCTGTTAATATAAAAGATGAGAGTAATAGAAATCATTAATTTACAGGATTAAGAAAATCATGTGAAGTAAAATGTTAGGATTCTTAGCTCTTTATTTCCTCACTTATTTTGGCACTCTTGGCAACAGCTAAGACTTATATAAGCACATTTGATTTTGGGAGATGTTAAAGGTAAATTTTATTTAAGAACAATAAAGAATGCTACCTTTAGAGTCAACTGACTCTTTGGCACTGTGGTGCTCACCGTCAGTCAATTAGCAAGTATTGATTAAGCACTTAGTATGTGCCAGGTACCATGCTAAGCAACAGGGATAAAAAGAAAGGCAAAAAACAAATAGACAAAAAACCCTGCTTTAAATAGCTCACATTCTAATGGGGGAGGTAACATGTAAATAATTAGATGTTCAGCATAAAAATGGATGTAATCTCAAAAGAAGCCTCCTGAAATAAAATTGGATTTGAGCTGAGTATTCAGCACAGTCAAGGGAAATGAGGTGAGAGGCAAAGCATTCCGAGCATGGGGGAATAACCATTGCAAAATCATGGAGACTGGACGATGTCAAGTTGGAGTAAATACAGGTAAGTTAGAGAGTTTGTAGAGAGAATAAAGGTAAAATAAATCTGGAAAAGTAGGAATGAGCTAGATTATGAATTGTTTTAAATGTAAAGCAAAGGGATCTCCAATTCATCCTATAAGGAACAGGGAGTTAGAACTCACTGAGCAGGGAGATAATATGATCAGGTCTGTGCTTTAAAATTCATGCTCTTAATCTTCTCAGTGCATGGACCCCTTAGGGTTCATGCGATTCTGGTGAATCCTATTGAGCCTTTTTTCAAAATACTTTAAAATAATTGAAAGAAATACTGAAATTTCAATTGGAAGGTAGTGAAAAATAAAGATTTATTTTTTCTTCCTTTCCAAGTTTGTGAACACCCTGGAATCTAACCATGGACCTCCTAGGCATCTATAGGCTCCACTTTAAGAGTACTTCCTTCAGAAAAATCACTTTGGAAGTAGAGTGGAGTATACGCTAAAGTAGGGAGAAATTTGATATAGTGAGATGAGTTAGAAGACTATTACAGTAGTACAGGGGAGGGGTGATGCAGCCTGAACTAGCCATGTAGCTGTATGAGTAGAAAGAAGTGGACATGTTAGAGAGAGGTTGGGAAGTTAGAAATGACAAGATCTCACAATGACTTGGAAATATGGATTGAGGGTGAGAAAATAATTCAGAAGCAGGAATATTTTTATGTAGAAGATAATGAGCTATGCTTTTGACACGTTGTGTTATCGATGCCTAAAGAACATACCTAAGAAGTAATTGGAGTTCTATGAATATAGCTCAGAGATCAGGGTTAAATATGCAGATTTGAAAATCACCTCCTAGAGATTATGATTGAACAGACAGGTACTAATGAGATCACTAAGTGAGATAGTGTAATATGAAAAGAGAGAGGGGACCAAGACAAAGCCTTAGAGGGCAGTCATGAGGACAGTCAAGAGGTTGGAGGGATAGGGGGAAAGAGAGGAGAGAAAAGCATCATGAAAACTAAGAAAAAAGAATGTCCAGAAGTAATTTGATAATGTCAAATGTTGTAGAGAATCAAGGAGTCTCAAGATTCATAAAATAATGTCAGATTTTGTATCAACAAGGACCCCAACATGCACAGAAAGACTTGCTATACAGATTCCTAGACCTTTTTTTAAGGAAAGCAACTTTTGAAGAGTCAACAATCTACTTTAATCAAGAACATATATCATTCACTTAGTTCAAGGAGAAAAAAGTGAGTACCCTGAACTTTAGAGAATATACAGAGAAATAAAGATCAATAGTAGGGCTTCCAACAGTCTGTCCATAAGCAATACATAAATAGTTGCCAGAGAAAGACCAGCATTTGGGTTTTCAAAGCCAGGGGTCATCTTAGCGACTGCCCAGAATCTCATCTGGCACACAAACCTTCCAAAAACTAAGCCTCAAAGTAAAACCTCACCTCAGAGTATTTATACACTTTTCAGAACCAGAGGGCATGACAAAACCTTGAGAACCAGTGTCTCATTAGAAATTGACAAAAGATGTGGGCCTCCTCTAATCAAGCTTCCCTTAGTGGGCAGGTCCATTAATGGGTGGGGAAGATCTTTAACTCTCATTAACATTGTAGATTTGACAAATAATTTGTCGTTAGCCATGTGATTTGGAAATAATCTTAATTTCCTCATTTATAGAAAAAAATGATTTTTTGACTAGATGATATTTAAAGATGACCCTACCATGGCTAAAATTCTATAATAATATCATTTTTTAAAGTTACAGAGTTTTAAATATCTCAGTAATGGAAGAGTCACAAGAGATCATAGAAGAATAGAATTTAGAAGTGGAAGTATCCTTTGGGGTCACATAGTTCACTCCTCCTATTTATACAGATGAGGAAACTGAGGCCCATAACGTTTAAATAATTTTCCTAATATGTCACAAGTAGTAAATAGCACAGGAAAGTCTCTTCAAATCTTATTTCTTCCCCTACAAAGATTTTATGCACACCTAATAGTCAAATTCTCTTTGAAAACTTTTAGCATTTGGGAGCTCAGGCTACTGCAAGGCAATCATTTTCATTTTTAAACATTCCTGATTTTTGGAAGATCTTTCTTATGTTGACAATAAAATATGATTCCCTATGACTTACATGTATGGATCCAAAGATTATGTTCTTGAGTGATACATAAAAATTTTTAAAATTGAATATATGATTTCAATGGTATAGCGAGCTTCCCAAAGAGAAAAAAAAGTTTTACCAGTGTAATTTTGAAAATGTCTTGCAACTTATCCTCTTGGAAATTTGACTGGGTACTTGAGAATTTGTGACAAACAGTATCCCACAGCCAATAGTGTCAAATGTGGAATTTGAATCCAAATCGTCCTCACTCTGAGGTTAGCTCTCTAGTGACTACACCATATAGTCCCTAACATAATAAACTTCAATTCCTTGAAAATAATTGTGTTATCAGCAGTGCCATCTTTTATTTCCCCATCTAAATGTTTCCAGTTAGTGCAAAAATTTTGTACCTAAAATGATTTTGTGTACACATCTGTATGATCCCTCATTCGATCTTTTGGTTCTGTTAAGCACTTTAAGTGTAAATCACCCATCATAGAATATAATGGGATTCACCTCCTTAATTCTGGATGCTTTTCCTTTCTTTTTGTAGTGCACAGCCTCAGTCAAACTGAAACCTGGGAAAGACCTTAGCTTAAAGAGACCAACCTCTCCCACTCTATCTGTTAAGCCATCTCCAGGGCGGTAATCTATATCTTCACACTGTATCCAGATGGCTGCAGAGCAGAAAGTAATGCTGGTGATTTTGTACAGCCCTCCCTTACTTAAATCCAATTCCCTTACAAGTTATGGTGTCTCCTCCTTGATACCATGGTCCTCTTCAAGAATGAAGAATAAGCAACAACCATGTAGCCCATCGTCACCTTGTTTTCATGAGACAAGAATGTCATAGGTATCATAGATGGAGCCTTTTTAATTTGGTAGAATCAGGAAGAATTGTTTTATTGCAGGGATAATCTTAATTACAGGGGTGGGGAATCTGTGGCCTTGAGGCCACATGTGGCCCTCTAGGTCCTCAAGTGTGGCCCTTTGAATCTAAACTTCACAGAATAAATCCCCTTAATAAAAGAATTTGTTCTGCAAAACATGGACTCAGTCATAAGTAGGAAAGATGGAATGTAATTTTTAAAAAGTGCAAAGTTATACAATTTTGTTAAGGAATCATAAAGTACACAGAAGGGAGAATATGATATGATTTCATAAGAGAAAGATATTGGCATATTTGGTGAATTGTAAGCTCAAAATGAATCAACAATAGAACTTTGCTGTGTCAGAAAGAATTCATTTCAGAAGAAAGTAGTCACCAAAACATAAGGGAAACTTGGAATATTTATCCATATAACTGACAGTTCAAACTGATCAAACTGTATTTATCTGGATTAGACCTTGGACAGATGTCTTGTTATTCAGAAGCCTTCTGCTTCTGAAGTGATTAGTATAGTAGAGAAAAGCAGGGATAGAAGATGTTGAGAATTAGAGAATTTTTAGACATGTTACTATTTTTAGTCTTGTTAATGTGAGATCTTAGACCAAAAAGTGAGAAGACAGACTTTTGTTTTTGGGAGAAGTGTGGAATTACAAAAAGAGATTTTTATTTTCCTCAAGGTAATACAACCCTCAGTCCTCTTGTTCTTAGTCTGATTTCAATATATTATCCATTTCCATTATCTGTCTTCTATGTGCATACACTCACACAGGAACAAACATGCATGTGTCTATGTGTGTATATCAGCATGTATTAAGGGAAAGAGCTTATATTTTTATATTATATCCTCAAACTACATATTATAATTTTGAAAACTGACATTCTTAGGCACTTGGCTTTTCTTATGATCTGTCCCATATTGCCAATAATGACTTTGTTATCTAATAACAAAACATATTGAATACATGTTTTAAAAGTTTCTGGAACTGGAATCATAGGACCTAGATTAAAATTCTGACACTTTCTGCCCATGTGACCTTGAATGAGGCATTTAATTTCTATGAGTTTTAGATATTTCATCTGTTAAAAAGGAGGATGAGGATGCCCTAGATGGTCTCTAAGGTCCTTTCTAGCTTTAAATAATTCTAGAGATTAAATGTCCCAGTAAAACAAGAGAATGGCATAATAGTTAACTCAACAAAACCCAAACAAAAAAATTAACACTGAAAAAATAAAGACATGATGCCGATCTAATATGAGATGAAAAAATCAAAATTCACAATTTTGTAAAGTGTTTGAATAAAAGTAGGTATTGATATCATGATTTAAAATGAGGAAACATTTAAAATTCATCACATGAAATAAAAATAGTAAAATTACGTTATGCTTAAAAGCCCCAGAGACTATAAATCACTTTTATTACTAAATATATGTGCACCAAATGACTTAACATCTAAATTCATGCAAGAAAAATTAACTGAATTGCACAAAAAGACATAAAAATAATTATAGGAGGTTTAAGATTCCTCTTTCAGAGCTGAACAATTCTAATGGAAAGATAAGTTAAAGGAAAATATGAAACTAAACAGACCGAAAATAGCACAATCATAACATGATAACATAGGGATAACATGACAGTTCTATTTTAAAAAGCTTTATTATAAAACTTCAGAAAATAATTTAAGAAAATTACTCAGAAATATTGAAAACAAAACAACTTGGAGATCAATACAATCCAGAGGGCCCTGGCAACAAGCAAAAGGCTACTAATAAAACCAAAAGAAAGTAATAATAGAATAATTTTCATTCAAAATAACTGTAAAATATATATTTAAAATATGAGAGAACTAGCTTCACAGCCTGACATAACAATCTCTCCACAAAATATTTTGCAAAAATAAAGGAAGATAATAATTTGGGAGAGATAGCTTTGACAATATAAGTACAATATACACTGTAATTTAATCTATTTAGTTTAATTTAATGTAATTAAAACTATATCAATCATAGTGTAAAGGGTATTATTAAACTTAGCAAAATAACAAAAAAATCATTTGTAGGAAAGATGTCATAATGTCTAGAATAATGGATTTTGTATTACCAGGTATCAAACTATTATAAAATGGGAATTGTCAAAATTATTTGGTATTAGTTAAAGCATAGAAAGATACATTAGTGAATAGACTAGATAAGTAAGATGCAGAAGCAACTAAATACAGTAACTCAATTTGTCATAAACTTTGAAGGGCACATTCCGAATTAAAATCCATTTTAATGCATTTTAATTAAGACATGAGCTGACCTTGGAACCAGGAAGACCTGACTCCGAAACATAGCATGCGATTGAGTAAATCATTTGAAGTCTCAGTGCTCCCTAGGCATTGATCGAGTTTTCTCACTTGGGAGTACCCTATCCCAAAGTAATCAAAGCCTCTATCCCTATCTAAAAGGGAGAGGGAGAGGGAGTTGTATAGAAGTGTTCACATATATGTGTGTATATGTGTATATATACATATATACATACATGCATACACACATATACATGTATGTATGTGTATATATGTAGTATATATTTGCATTGTATTTATATATAAAGATATGTACATATATATCTGTATATGTGTGTATATATGTGTATATACACATATATATGTTCACTAATAGATAATTGTTCAGTGATAGGAATAAGCTATTTTCATTAAAAATGAAATTAGATAATCAAATCTATATAAAAATATTCCAAATCATTAATAATTAGAGAAATATGACAAGATAGTAAAAGACTGCATGATTGCAGTGGATGGGATAGGAAGAAATGGGTTCCAGTGTAACATCTTACTCATTACAGGCTTTAGAGTCCCCTTGTGGACAAATCACTTAACCTCTTACACTGTACTTCCACCCCCACAGATCTCTAAGACTATATATTAAAAAAACAGATAGTGATTTACACTGGAAACTCTTTTCACCAGTGAAATCACTAGATCACAGAACTAGTCCAAAAACAAGGAAGATTTTTAAAAAAGGAGCTAAAGCAAGGTTAAAATAACTTTAAAGTCTGACATCACACACATCAAATTTGAAAATATAGTTAGAGATGAAATAATACTGAAGGGACTGTGTGAAGGGAGACAGACAGAGGTGGAAACTGGTTCAGACATTCAGGGAAAAAAAATTAGAATTTTCCGTGAAAGGCTACTGAAATGCTCATGACCTTTAATCTGGCATGTCCAATGGTTAAGGCCTAAACAGGTCAGAAACAGAAAATTACATCATAGACCAAATATTGCTAGAACATTCTGTGATGGATAATGTTGGGAAACAGGATAGGTGTGCATTGATTCAAAATTTGGTAAACTAGTTGTGTTAGCTAAAGATAAGGTCATATTGTTGCACTATATAAAACACCAAATATGGGAAGATTTATATGAAATGTGAAGAAAGTAGAACCAGAAAACACACAGCTATACAGGACACAAAGATGCACAATGATTTCACTAATGTGAATTAAAGTTCCACTAAGATGCAGCCATGTCAATGACCAATCTTGATCCCACAGAATAGATAATAAATCATACTTTCTCTTTGTAAAATGCTGAAGGACAGTTTGCATAGCTTGTCAATCATATCATCACCTTGTCAATCAGTTTTACTGTACTTTTTGCTCTTTTTTTCATTTGTTTAATGTTTGGTGTTGTTTTTGTATTTATTATTTCTCTTTTGATTTAATTTGCTCTATGATTTTTGCTGTGACAAGTGCTTTGATTTATTGTATTATTATTTGTGACAAAATCTATGGGGCTGGCAGTAGGAAAGCATAGATCCGGAAATTACTGATGTGTTAAAAAAGTATCAATAACATTTTTAAAACGTATATATAAAGTGAAGCTACATTTATAAAGAACTAGTGTGACTTCATCAAGAATAGGAAATTTTCTTTTTTGACAGGATTATTAGACTCATAAATCATAAGAATGATAGATATAGGTAGTTATATTTCTAATAACTAAATGTGAGATAAAGCTTTTGACATGCTAGTCTTATGGGACAAATGGGGAGATATGGGTTAAATGATAGCACAATTAGTCAATGACTATGATTGGTCTGAAAGAATAGTCATTAATGAATTGATGTGAACTTGCAAGTATATCTCAACTGCAGTGTCCTACTCTCTGAACTGTACTGTTTAAATTTTTTTAATAACATGCAGAGCTAGAGTTAACATGCACATTAAATTTTCAGATGACAGAAAGCTAGAAGGGATAGCTAACATACTAAATAACAGAATCAGAATCCTGGAAATATAGGATGTTGGGCTCAACCAAATAAGATAAATTTAATAGAGATAAAAATATAATCTTATACTCAGCATTTAAAAAAATCAACATTACAAGTTCATATTTTGGAGACATTTCTAGACAGTAATTCCTTAGAATAGTAGATGAACTGCAAACTCCATAGGAGTTAGGGAAGATACAAGAGTAGATTCATTCTTAGATTGTATTAAAAGAGTCTTAGTGTCCAGAATTAGAGAGGTGATTTTCTTATCATATACTTCCTTGGTCAGACCACACTGGTAGTATTAAGTTCAATTTGTGGCATCACATTTTAGGGAAGATATTTTGATACTATCTAGTATCTATAGAAAGAAAGGGAATCAATTCCTTTGATCAAGATAACAGACTTTGAACCCATTCCATAGATAAAGAGACCAGAAATGTAGGAGAGACACTTGGGGATGGTGGACAGAGAGAAGGATCTTATTATTCAAGTATTTGAAGAGATGACATGTAGAGAATTAATTAGATTGATTTTTTTTTTGGTCTGGAGATATAAAATTTGAAACAAAGAATATAAATTTTAAATAAATTTGAAGTAAAGAAAAATGTCAATACTTAGAACTATGCAAAAAGTAGAGTTAACTTCCTTGAGGCATATAGTGTATTCTGTCTCACTTTGCCAGATGAAAATGGAGGAGAGAAGAAGAGAGGGGAAGAGAAGAAAGAAGAGGAGAGGGAGAGGGAGAGAGATAAGAGAGGGGAGGATAAGATGAGCTGACTTGCCCAACTGGAACTGGCCAGCTGAGTCCCATGGAGCAGCTTGCACTACTCACAGGTTGTGGCTGGTCCTTCATTCTTGAAAAAACTATGACATCAGCGAGATGACAACATGAATTTCAGTTGAATTGGATTTCAATAAGAATTTACATCTTGGTAGAGACAGGATGACATAGTGGAGGGAGGACCAGTCTTGGAGTCCAGAATAAATTGATTTAAGTTACCCTATGCCACATCCTAATTTCATCATCATCAGTCAGTCACTTAACCTGTCAGAACCCACGCAAGTCTCTACAATAAACTATCACCATCGTCCTCCTCTTCTTCCTCCTCATCATCATAGTTACATAGCACTCTGAAGTTTGAAAAGTACTCTACAAATATCATTTCATTTTATGCTACCCTTGGAAGGTAGTATTATAATCCCCATTTTGCAGATGAGGAAATTGAGGCTTAGAGAGGTTTAAGTGACTTATCTGAGGTCACACAGATGATAAGTATCTGAGGCTGAACTCAAGTATTCCTGACTTTAAGGCCCCTTTATTCACTTGGCTCCCAAAGCATTGCAGAGTTTATGGAGTGATTATTCCTGCCTACCCACCCCCGCCCCCCATAAGGAGCTTACTGTACCAATAAAGTCATAGTTACTGACTAAAGAACAAAAATAAAATATTTTGATGTATCTCATATTGCTTCCTCTAGGTTTTAAATCATACATTTTGATCCCTTCTATCCCATGACAGTTTTTGTTTTTCTTCAGAACCCTTCCTACTTCTGCAGTATCAGTCAATAGGAAATAGATGCCTTTAAGAGATCAAACTGTGAAGCATGTATTTATGTTGTTGGGTTGTCTGTTATCCTTGAACTCCCTGAGTAGGATAGTTTGACTGCACCACACTGTGCTAATCCTATCTTTGTTAAGAATGTGTTATTGCCAGAAAGGTTTGCTTCAGGGTGAGCAGGGCTTGTATTCTTTGGCTCCATGAGAATTATAGGTTTCTGGGTTCTTTGTTCCAAAGTATAAATTTTTCTCTAATTATACTATCAGTCATTCACTTCTGGGTTTAATCAAGGAATCATGGGTATCTGAGTGAGCTAAGTAATCAGGAGGAATGAGTTCCAAATTATTACAGAGTAAAATAGGCAGTGAAGTACTGGACTTGGACTTAGGAAGACTGGAATTAAAATTCAGCCTCATGTACTCACTGGGTAACAGGTAAACCAGGACAAGTCACTTAACTTCTTAACCTTGTTTAATTTAAGCTAACCTCCCTTAATCTGCCTCAGTTTCTTCATATGTAAAAATGGGAGTTATTCCTGGCAAATACCTTACAGATTGTTGTGAGGATAAAATGAGATAATACATGGAAAGCCTTTATATGTGTTAGATACTATTTTAACTGGTTCCCCAATTTGTCACTTGTGACTCCTGTATATCAAGGATGATTCCTTCAGAATTTAGACCTAGCATGCGAGAGAATTCATGATGTGATCACTCTTGTCACTAGCTTTACTATTAAAGCATGTTAAAAATGCCAGGCACAGCTTTCAATCTCATTTCAACTTCAAAATTACAAGCTCTACTGACAGCAAAGTCATGAACCATTTCTTGTCAAAGGGAAGAAAAAAGCAAAAAATATGATTGTTTTATCATCGAGAATGTTCTGTTGAAGACTTGAATACAAGGTACGTATTTCATTCTACTGTTTTACGACATCACCAAACATGTCACCTCCATTTCCAACTCTTACCTTGCTACTCTCCTTTATTATATATATTTTTCATTTTATATTTTGGTTTGTTTGTTTGTTTGGGGACATCTGCTTTCTATAAGCCGGGGAAATCTAATCTTCATGAGTTTCTGCTATGGGTATCCCAACCTGGAAATGTCAGGGACAATGAAAAAACGAATCTACATATCACCTCTCCGCCCAACCCTGACGAATGCTTTCTTCCATATCATTCAAATAAGTTCCACGGTGGCTTCCTCTCTAGTTTAGCAATTACCATAAAATGCCATTAATATTAATTTTTTTCATTAAATCTCTGATTTCATTGGTTCCCCCTTCTCTCTTCGACCCTTCCCCCGCCACACACACACACACACACACACACATACATACACACAGAGTTAAATGACTTGCCTAGGGTCATACACCCTAGTAAGTATCTAAGGCTAATTTTGAACTTAGGTCCCCCACACTCTAGGGTCAGTGCTCTATCTACTGGGCCACTTAGCTGCAACTTGCTGACTTTTATTGGGGGGAGGTGGGTAGCATTTTCTCAAATGAGATAATAATTGTAAAGCTCTTAGCATAGTGCCTTCCATATATTAAATGGTTAATAAATGTTTCCTTCTTTGTGTTCCTTATTGGGAACTCTCAGGACTAAGACAAATCATCATCTATTCTGTAATTCCTAGTCTTACACATATATCTGGGGCAATGAAAATTAAATGACTCTCTCAAAGTCACACAGACAGTGTATATTCTTTCACTTGATCCTCCTACAAATTTTGTTTGATAGGCAAACCAGGTATTATGATCCCTTAAAAAATAAAGACCCAAAAGGCATAATCTGAGGATATACATTTAGTAACAAAGGAGAAGGATTGCGCAACTCTCTTGATGGCCAGTACTCTTGCACCCTTTCTACCTCAAGAGGCAGCAAATTGGAAAATATGATGGATTTAACCTCTAGGACCTAAGTTCAAGTTCCAACTCTATAAAGTCACCTGTGTGACCTTAGGTAAATCAACTCACCCTCTCTAGGCTCAATTTACTTATCTATCAAATAAAGGTTTTGCACTAGGTGGTCACTAAGACCATTTTTAGCGCTGGGTCCAAGACCACAAAGGTTTCATCATAGGTTGAGAATGAGATTTGGAATCATGAAGACCTGAGTTCAAGCTCTACTTCAAATATTTAGTAACTAGGTGAACCTGGGCATGTCACTTAAAATAAACCTCTCTATGCCTCTGTTTCCTCATCTGTAAAATAGAGATAATAATAATATTTACCTCAAAAGATTGTTTTGAGGATCAAAATGAGAACATAGGTAATATGTTTTTGCAAACCTTAAAGTAAGACTAGCTACTATTATCTCATTATTATTTCTATTGTTGATAAAATACTGACAATGCTGAAACAGAATATGCACATGCAAACATGTATACTACAGTGCCTCCAGCAGGCTATCAATATCAATATTCATATTATAATTCATTTTAGTTTCATTTTTTGTAACATTATAGTAATTCCCTAGTAACCTACCCTCCATGACATATACAATTCTCTCTTTTAACAGAAAAATATTAAAGAAAATACCATTAAAATATCAAATGAACATAATGATATGTTGTACCTTATTTTGATCGTGCACCTTTATTTTATAGCCTCTATTCATGAAAAGGGCGTATTTGTCACCACTGGTCAATGGTCACTGCATTTAACTGAAATTTGCTAACAGTCCTTTTAAGTTGGAGTCACTTAAGTCTTGATAATTCACACTATCACATCTCCTTCCAAATCGGGGGGGGGGGGGGGGGAGGGGGGGGTAAGTAGAACCTGCCTAACTTGCTGCGTGTGCGCGTGTGTGTGTGCGAGTGTGTGTGCGTGTGTGTAACATTTTTAATGTGAATTTTCCTTTTCTGTTCTGACTTTCATGGTACTTAATTGCGTTCTGTATATTCAAATTAGCGCACTCTGTGTCTCACAGTTTTGACCCTGATTGCATGATTGGGCCTATGTTTCCTACTTGCCTCAGCATTCCTGGTTTCTTGATTCTAATTCTTGTTTTTTACCCTCTACCAAAGACATTAACCCTTCAGGATAGCAAAGGGGCTCCTAATTTAAGAAGTGAGGAGGAAGAAAGCCTCCTTTTGGTCTCAGAATCCTTTTTGTTTTCTGTGTGAATCATTTCCCTGCTATTATTTCTAACATTATGGGAGTCATGTCATCTACCTAACATCAATTTCCTATAAAATTAAGAACTTGTACTAGTGGATCTGCATGGTCTCTTTTAACACGAAATGCTGTACTTCCCATCCTTAATCAGCTTTTCCAAGTCCTAACAGATAATAACTAGATGACTCATTGTGCATGTAGAAGGAAAGCTGATCTCCTAATCTCATGCCTTGATAGAAATGATAACTAGATAACATTTGAAATAACTAATAGAGAAAGCCAGGTTGCCTGGCCTCAAGTATTATAGTTACAAAGAACTGAAAAGTGTTTTTCCTCCGTCCTCCCTCTCCTTCCTTCCTTCCTTCCTTCCTTCCTTCCTTCCTTCCTTCCTTCCTTCCTTCCTTCCTTCCTTCCTTCCTTCCTTCCTTCCTTCCTTCCTCCACTTATTTACTTAGCTTGCTCTCCCCCAATCAGCCCATTCTCCTATCCATTTGCTTTTAGTTAGCACCTGATTTAAAAATGAACCAAAAAAACCCAAAACTGAGCAAATAATGAGATGGTTAATTTTCCCAAGAACATTTTGGTACATGAATCGTCCTATAAGCTGTGGGTTTAATTTTTTTTTTAACTACACATCTTGATCCAGGATATCTTAACAATTGTTTTTTAACTTTGGGGCAATTCCCTTAACCTCTCTCTGTAAGCTGCAGTTTCCACATATATAAACCAAATGGTTCAGACCAGATAGCCTTGAACTCTCTCTAGGTTTAGGCTCCTCTGATGTTATGATCCAGTATGAGCTATGTAAACATCAAGGAACTTTGGAGGATTAGGCAGACTAAACTGTCAATCATCTCTTAAGATAGGAGATACATGAATAATTATCTCCCTCCCTTTGTTGGAGCAGAGCTTCCCCAGCTGCTTCTTTCTGTGCAGCTCAGTCCCCTGAACTTTCAGGATGGTGTGTCTTTCTAGTACCCATCATCCTGCTAAACAAAATTACCCCCAGTCAAAAGGAAAAGTAAAAGGGAACTGACTGCCCTTCATTTTCTCACTGGATTTTTTTTCAGGCTCCTCATTTTAAACTAGGGCTATACTAACCTCTGATTTTTGCTGGGCATGCAATCCATAACATCAGTTTTTCCTACTTTGACCAATGCCTCTAGATTAGCTCCAAGCCCCCAAAGCAGTTTCCACTGAAAAGATGGTCTGTTGTCTCCAAACAAGGAATGTTCTTTTTCTCTTTCCTCTGAGCACATGAAAAAGTGAACAAAGTGAAACAATTCACACATTTTTGGCTTTTTCTTTTTTTCGGGAAATGGAGGGAAGTGAGGTCAGAAAGCAAAATGTGTTTTTCAAAATAAAGGCTCAGCCTTTCCAAGCCTAGGAAAGAAAAATCAAAAACAAAAAAAAAATGGTGAAGTGAGCATGTAACCCTTGGGGACATTTGACTTCTCTGGAGAGAAGAGAAAGTGAATGTCTCATCTGTCTCTGTCACAGTTAAAGATTCATTGCACTTACTGGCATTGCTATTAGATTTTAGCATCTGCCCCTGCGTGGCTCCATGCTCTACCTCTGTCTTGGGATCATGTCTGTTTCCTCTGTTTGCCTCACACTTTTAACTTATGGTGACATCTTTCTCTTCTTTGTGATTGCTTCATATTTACTTGTTTAAGTTTCTACCCCTTCCACATTCTTCTACTTTACCAAAGGTGGGAATGTGGTAAGCTTGACTTTAGGTTACTGTCATGCCCCTGTTGTCAAATCTCTCTGATTTAATGACAGTTTGTGACTGATATTACATTCTACTTGAACCTCCAAAAGAAAAATCAAGACGAACTAGATATTTCTAAATAGGCAGATTGAAACCTCTCCCAACTTTCTTATTATAAAGGACTGTTATCTCTGTTCTCCTACATCTCCTCTTCTACTGTCACCTCCTTTTCTTTCCTTTTCACGTCTTTCCTCTCTCTTGTTTTCTCCCTCCCTCTGTGTCTCCTCTCCCTTTCTCTTTCATCTCTTCTACTGTTTTTGTCCCCTCTGGTCTTCTGTAACCACTCTGATTTTTTCATCATCTCTCCTTTTTCCTTTCCCTTCCTTTTTCACCCCCTTATCTTTAAATTTTACCATAGTTTAAAAAAATAAATTATTGCTGCACTAGAGTTCACCAGCTTTTATTTAGGGTTATTCATTTCAAAGAAACATGTCCTTGACATTTTAGTGAAGAGCTTGGTCATTGCTAATGCATAAATAGAGCAAAATGGGGGTGTTACAAAACAACCTTAATTTGTAGAAAATTCTCTCTGAAAATCTGGTTGCTGAAGTGCTGTTTACGGAAAAGACGTTCAGAAGTTATTAAATGGCTATTGCACACATGCACTTAAGCCAAAATAAATTTCACCAGTCTCTAGAGCCTGCAGCACAATAGATTTACTGTTTTTATCTCCAGTCTATTTGGGGTCAGAATTATTTATGCTTACACTGTCCTACCTTGGATGGACTGTCTGGAACTCTAGTTAATTCTATAATATGCAAGTTTATTATCTATGGATTCTTCTCCTCCTACTATCTACACTATATCCATTTTTGCAGCTCATTTGCACTTTTCCCTTGAGATGTGAATTCATGCACTCATTCAAGAAGCATTTTTATAAATACCTAATAAGCCTCAGACTTTATTTTAACCCTAGTGAATACAAAGACAAAAACAGAAATATTCTTTAATCTCAAGGAGCTTACACTTTATAGGGTGGAACATAAATCTCTTTAATGTGCATACAAATAAAATACAAAGTCATGCTAAGGCATATACTAAGACTTGGAGTGATCAGCCAAGACAAATACATCAGTCTTGTACAAATTGTCAGGCAACTGCAGGAGAAATGCCAGGACTAGAACAGAGGGCTACACAAAAGTTCATTGGTCTGACCAAGGCCTTTGATACTGTCAGTTATGAGGACTTGTGGAATAGCATAGGGAAATTTGGTTGCCTGGAGAAGTTCATTAGTATTGTATGCCCATCCTGTGACAGTATGTTTCATTGGGTTCTGGATAACAGACTGGGTTGTTGTTCTTTCCCAGCCACCAATGGAGTGAAACAGGGCTGTGTGCTTGCTCTCATGTGTTTTAAGATGATGTTTCCTGTGATTTTTTTGTGAGTGTTGCCAGATGCTTTTAATGACAACAAAAACGGCATCAGATCAGCTACTCCACTAAGGGTAAATTATTTAACTTGGAAAGGGTTCAAGCTAAGACTAAAGTGGAGGGAGAGTTGGTGCACTACTTTTTGTTTGCAGATGATTTTGTATTCATTGCAGCCTCTGAGGCTGAGATACAATAGGATATGTAACAATTCTCTGCTGCTTGTGTTAATTTTGTCCTGACAACACCTACACTGATTTTTCACCACAAAAACTCTACACATACAAGCATATACACACATACACATACATATTTGAAAAGGATACATTCTATATTGCTGAAAAGAGCACCAAAGAAATCAGGTATCTTTAAAGTATTGAATAGTTTTACTTACTTGTACTGTCATTGACCTGCATTTACCAAAGATAAAATAATTTTCTGTATATAAATGTGAACTTAAAAATCTATTTTGAGTGGAGATTAATATGTGTGCCTTTTTTAGGTGTGTGTTCAATTGAAAATAAGAGCAAAGTTCTTCCTACCCCACTCCTTCATCCCAACCCAATTACCAGTATAATTACCCACAGATAAATTCTACTAGCTTGAGTATTGAGGGTATAATTTTAACTCCTATCAGAGATGCACAAAACAAAGTTTTCATTAGAGCATTAACTCTCTGAAATTATATTTAAGTAGTATTTTGGTTTCTGTCTTGCCATTTTAACAGTATGCTTCCTAGGAGAACTTTTGCAATATGAGGAAAATTAACATAACAAGAGCCTTTACTTGGGAAATTCTTGGCTCTGAGGTTAAATCACCAGTTTAATAAATGGGTTACTAGTGTAAGTGTAAAGATTTATTACATAATAATAGTCTGGCTATTGAATATTAATAGAAACAAGACCTTCTCCTAAGGCAAAGAGGAGTGGTTATATTTAACAATGAAGCAATGAAGTCGCAAATCTTTGAAGTATTCAGTATGGGCATGATACTTTACCCCAGAGTATTCTTAGGTAAAAAGTATAGGAAAGCAATATGAAATATTTCCATTGATATCAGACTGTTGATCAGCTAAACACATCATTTACTACGTGCCTCCCTGGTACTATGTGGTAATGTAGAACATGAGACCACATGAGACTATAGGTTGTTTATGCAATTTTATTCATTATCTACTAAAATAAGATGACAAATATAAGAAAGAAATGCGAATAAATGCAATGCCATATTGCTTTACATTAAGGAAATCAAAAGAGAGAAAAAAAGAATTGAAAAGTTGCTTTAGAAAACACCTTGCTCTTTGCAAAATTTTGCCTTAAAAGTAATTACATAAAAAAGAATAAAAGATTTTTGAGTTTCATATTTTTCTTTAGTCTCGAAACTCTCAAACTCCAGTGGCACCAAAATGAATTCTTCAAAATCAACTTATCAATCGAGAATCACTTATTAAGCATCTCAAATACTAAAAACTCTGCCAGGCACTGGGGATATGAAGAAAAAGGAAATAGTCTCTGTTCTGTCTTTGTGATTGTTATTGAAAAACATTTGACCCAGTCTTTTTGCACCCAGTCTTTTACATTGAAACTCGTTGTCCCTAGTTGAAGGGGTATACAAAAAGGCAAAGTAAATGTCAACATTAAAATCTCATTTTAAGGCATCCATCTCTCCAAAAGGAAAATATATACAAACACACACACACACACACACACACACACACACACACACACACATACACGCACACAGAAACAAACACACACAGTATAGGACAAAAAGAGGCATCAATGCTACTTTGAATTTCTAGGAACATCTCTGTAGATTTTTAATTATTGAATTAGATGCATAATTAAAAGAAATCTAGTTATAATACATGTAACTTAAGAAACTAAACTCAAAAAGGCTAGCTAATTATGTACTAATTATATAAATTTCTTACAGATCAATTTCTTATGTGATTCCAATAGGATATTCAATTCTTGTAATTTATTTAGTGAATTTAAAAGTAATTTCATCTTTGCCTAAGCCATATCATAGAAGGAAGCAGAATCAAATATTCTTTCAGGAGTGTTATTATATCATTGTGTATAAAACACCATTTGAAATGAATATTTTCAAACCCTAGATGTGCAAAAAATGGTTTGGTTTGCAAAGGAAACCCAAATAAATATTCAGTATGAGAGATATATGAGTGACCTAAGCCTTTTGGGTTTATTTTATCAGAATATGGAGGTCTAATTTTCACTCTTTTACAAGTGCATGATATCTGAAATCTGTATCATCACTATTTTACTATTATTTAACTGTTTTTCTTAATTAAAAATATAACTGATATATGACATGATCTGCACAAAGGTACAATAACTGTTTTCCTCATTACTTTTCCAACTAATAATCTCAAGTGAAGGAAGTATGTCCAAATCTATAGACAATAAATTTGAATTTACAATATAAGAAGGTAGAAAAAATAGAAAAGGTATAATTTTATCTGAAATTCGATAAAAGAATTTAAAACATAAAGCTCTTAATTTACCTTTGCCATGCTCAGCCCGTCCAATATGCTGGACACAGGTAAGGAGGCCAACATCTCACATAATTTGTGTTTGAGGATCCCAATTGCCCAAGAAATTAGTTTATAAGATTTAAAGCTCATGGTGATGGTTATACTAAATGAAATAATTTCCATTAAAAGAATTTCATAAACCATAGGCATCATATAATATATCAATCATCCATCAACATCTTGAAATCAAATATTGGGTGATATTAGAACACACTTTCAAGGGAACTTCCTCTATGTTATCATTATAAACAAATATTCATAACATCAATGAGTTAGAGCTAAATGATAATTTAGAGACTGTCAAAACTTTTTTCCTTCCTTCCTTCCTTCCTTCCTTCCTTCCTTCCTTCCTTCCTTCCTTCCTTCCTTCCTTCCTTTCTTCTTCCTTCCTTCCTTCCTTCCTTCCTTCCTTCCTTCTTTCCTTCTTTCCTTCTTTCCTTCCTTCCTTCCTTCCTTCCTTCCTTCCTTCCTTCCTTCCTTCCTTCCTTCCTTTCTTTCTTTCTTTCTTTCTTTCTTTCTTTCCTTCTTTCTTTCTTTCTTTCTTTCTTTCCACAGAATACCACATGACTTTCCCAGGACACACAGCAGCTAATAAAATCTGAGGTGGATTTTGATTCCAAGTCCCTACCATTCACAGTACAAAGACCCTATTCACAGTATGATGCTGCTCTCCTTAAATTGTGTGTGTGTGTGTTTGTGTGTGTGTGTGTGTTAGATTAAGAAGATTGAATAAAGAGAGACTTAATGAGATTTATAGACTTGTTCAAAGACTGAATGGATCTAAGATTTCAAGGTGGTGTTCTTTATTGGCAGCAATTATGAGTTTAGTATGTTCGGAATGTTGCTTTTTCAAAGTCATGACTCTACATTTGAACTGGACTACAATTAAATCATGCCTAATGTATGGAAATCTATTTTAAGAACTTCAGAGGATAAGTCGTACTAGATCCTCAGGAACCTTTTCTAATGTCAAACAATTCTCATTGGCAGTAAATCCCTCTTGCATGGGTTTGACCCTATTTCTTCTTATCTATCCTTAACAGAGATAAGGAATGGTATATTTTATTTTTCTCTATAAGTTTTCATATGCCTGAACATTTGGAATATAACTACTTACAATATCAGCCTTGACAATTATGTTTCATATGCTATAGTATAAGCAATACTCCCAGGCAATATACTCACTAATTAATGAAATAAGATTCATTCCAATTTGACTATCCCTTTTTTCAATATTTCTTCCATAATAGTTTTAGGTGACATGTTAATGGCAAATAAGTGGAGTTCTAAACTAGTATTTAAGTTCATCTTAAAGTTGATATGTCAGTAAGTGGACAGCCATGAAACAAAGTAGTAGCTGATGACTTTCAAGCAGGTCTATCTTCTGTAAATAATACTCTTCACTGAAATAGCATGGAGACAGAGATATGACTGCTTCAAATGAATTCAGTTTACAAATCTCTAGTGCATCTTACTAGCAAAATGGAGTATTTTGCTTCAGAATACATGACTGATTCATAGTCAGGAGTTCTTTAATCAGGATATATTCTCATTCTCATTCTCTCCTCTCTCTCACAGACACACACACACACACTTTTTAGAGGAAAAAAATGAACCATATTATATATGTTATATAACAATTTTGGTTTTGCTATTTTTTTTCTCTGCAGGCATCCCATGTGTAATATTAGTTGTGTGTTTTTTATTTTTTTTTTTAACTAAACAAATGGCATTATTGGCATAGGGAATTCCTAATGAGGAAACTTCCAAGACCAATGCAGGTTGGTACTTGCTTTGCAACTGACTGTCTTAGAGTTGCCTGAGAGTTTGTGTACATTTACCAGGGTCTCACAGATAGTATGTGTCAGAGGCAGGTCCAGAAGCTATATCTTCTTGACTCTGAGTCTAATCTGTCCATTATGCTGTACTGCCTCAATGTCATGTCCATGACCTTACTAAAATCAATTAAATTAATTTATTTTGCCCACTTGCTGAGATGACTAAATTTTAATTCAAGGAAGACTGATGTAGTAGAGTAGTAGAGATTCAGATCTGACTTTAAATACTGCCTTAGACACTGAACAATTATATTATCAATTAAACTTTTAGAACCTCAGTTTGCTCACTTTAAAAAATGGAATTAATTTATATACTATACCTCATAGGATGATGAAGAAACAATTCTTTTATTGTTTCATAATTATACGTTGTGTATGCTACCTTTTAAGATGCTGGCCATATTCTCTGCATCTTTAAAGATCAATTTCATCTATAATAAATATGAATATTCTGTCAATCCTCTCTCTTAGTGGTGATTTTAAGCATCACTATATTTACCAGTAATCCCTTTTCACCATTGTATTTGGTTAGCTGAGTTGGTTAGAAAATGGTGTTTATGAGGCCACAGATGTATTTAATTTCCACATAGGCTAGTTACTTTCATTGTGTTCTCTGACTTTAGATTGCTCTCCCACTCCCAGTCAATACAAAATGACAAAGTTGTTGGTTAATCGGTTCTTGTCCTGTGTTCACAAACAGGAACAAAATGACATCACTACGTTGGGGTGAAGATATAGTAAGTCCATCTGTGACTGATCAGACAAACTCACAAGGCTCTACCATGAGTCAGGAACAAGTAGTCCACATGAAAGTTGAGAGTAGAGGTAGCTCTAAATTTATACAACTTGCATTTCTTTTGAGTTATTGTCATTTATTACATGAAGAATCACTAAAGAAACTGTGAAAGATTCAGCACAAATCACCACAGCTTGGAAGAGCGGTCATTAAGAAAGGAAATTGTTTGCTTACAATATTTTTCAGTGTACAATTTTCTTTTTTAGATATCCAAGACGTATTTCAGTTTTGTTTCTCTGTATATATGCTGTAATCATCTCACTAATATGTTTTCCTGATTCTTCTATGCAGTAGATCAAAAAGAAAATGAAATGACATTCCTACCATAGAAACAAAAAATATTACTAGATCTGGACCAGTAGCAATCTGAATGTGGTCGTGGGTCAAAGACACAAGAATCACACAATAAGGACCAAACTACCAGAAACATTTTCATACTAAGGTAATTTGATTGTAGGTTACATTGATTTTATGCAAGTATATCTGGGGGAAAACACCTCATAAACTATGATTTGGATGACAAAATTGGAGAAATCACTAGAATCGTAGTTAGAAATGGACTTTTTCTCAGGGAGCAATTGAGATACACATCCGACAGTGAGATCCTTGTGATAAAAAGGTTAAATAATCACAATATTTGACTATAATTTATATTTGCTTTCCTAAAGCACATGTAATGGAGAAAAATGACTGTGGAGCATAAATTTCAATGTAAAATACTATTTACCTTAAAAAAAAGAATAATAAAAGGTCATGAGTTTAGCTGGTGATTTTATCCACAGTGTCATAGATTAGACAGCTCATTTTAGAAGAATCTGTTGCTCTGCAAAGCTTTTTCCCTCAAATCTCTTGTGTGTACCTACCATCTGTTTTTTAAAAGAGCAATATACCTGTCTAGCCTCCAGCTATTTTGCCTGTAACTCCAGCAATCAGATGAAACATCCAATGGCTTGTCAGAAATGGCAGCTCTTTCTGATTTTTCCAGAACAGCATTTTAGTTTCCCAGATCAGAAGAGAAAGCTTGACTTTTTTTTTCAGGAGAGTGGCATGGTAACATGATAGCAATTCTCTGAAATTTCGTGGAAGGATCAGAAAAGTGAGAACAATACACTTGGGGTCTCCTTCCAATCTATAGGAAAAGGATTAGAAAGCAAATTTGTGATTTGTTTTTATGAATTATAACTATATAAATTCCTATGATAAACCCCTTTACAACATGATTAGAAATTATTAAATTTATTACATGTTAATTTTTCTTCCTTATGCATTTTATATTTCACTTTAACTTGTCTACTTCCTGTCCTTCACAAATGACATTTCACCCTCCTATCTCTAGGCAACGGTATAGGCTATAAATTTTTTCCTCTCCTCAACTTACCTTTTTTGAATCCCCAACTTCTCTGAAAGAGTCATTGAGTATCAATCCATGAATGAGGCTCCTACGAGCTTTGTTATGAATCTTCTCTGGTTCTCTGTACTGCTTCCCTCAACCATAACCATTTGTACTTACTTTGTGTTGGTATATATAGGGTATTCCCAAAATCTTAACATAGTTTTAATCTTTAATACTTTTATATGTATAAATGTAATATGTATATGTAGATGAATAGATATACATACAAGCATATGTGAATGGATACAGGTATATGTATGTGTGTACACACACATTAATATACAGGTATATTGTGTATATACACATATATTCATACATATGTATGTATGTTGGACTGTTCCTAGATGAGAATCTAACATGGAAAATGGCCACATCATTAAGTCAAAGAACCAAAATTAGAACAAAAAGCCATTTTTAGGTGGAAATATGGTTTCAATGGCAGTATTTAAAAACAAAAATATAAATAAAACATAGGCTGCTATTTAATGGAAAGAGCACTGAGAGAAATTCAAATGTTTATTCTGCCACTTACTACATGGGGAGTTTGAGTTATCCTTTCTGAGTCTCTGTTTCTTTATTTATAAAATTAAGCACTTGAACAAGATGACTTCTAAGGACATTTCCAGATCTAAATCTATTATTCTAAATCTATGTTTTTTATTCTTGCATATAAACTGAAATGAATTATCACTAACATTGTTTCTGTCTTCTATGGAATGTGTATTTTGAGCACTTGACTGAGCAAAAAGCCTCAAATTTAAATCTTTGGTCAATTTTTTCATCTGCAACATGGGAATAAGAATTATAACAATAATAAGACATACTTCAGAGTTCTTATAAGGATAAAATGAAATAACATCAGTAAAATGCTTTGCAATATTCAATGTGGCATATACATGTAGGCTAATTATTATGCTAACTTATTGTTTTCCCCTCCAGAAAGTATCTTAAAATAAAGATGTAATGACCCAAAGGTACTAGACAATGAATCCAGAGATTGTTATCTGATAGATATCCATAAAAAGAAGGTTTTTATTTGAAGTCCAGAGAAACCACTTGCAATCAAATAATGGCAGGCATTAATGGCCTGCCTATTCGAGCATTGTCCTACTGAGACAGGTGAGTGGATGGTACGTTGTGAGCATCGATGCTGCCAGGCTATCACCAGCACTGCTAGAAACTCTGAAAGTAGTAACTTCTGGTTTCACCAAAATGATCACTGTAAGCTGGAAGCCTCTGAAGAAGTGATGACCTGCAAAAGAAAGTATTAAGCCTTAGGCATGTCATAACCTGATGGCAACTAATTACCAACTCCTGCCATGCCAAAATATACAAAATTTCCCATTTTCTTCCTCCATAGTTCCTACATGCCAATTTAGGCATTCAGACTTGTATCACTAAGCACCCTGACATATACAGGGCGGTGGGGGAGTGGAAGGCTTGCTATCACAAATATTTTGATCTCCTTACTAAAAGGAAAGGCAATTTTAGAGGGGTTAGCAATCTCCTTTAATGAATACATGTATCATTCACTTAGTTCAGGAAATCAACAGACAGTGCTTCCAAACTGTCTGACATAAGGAATACATATATCACAAATCACCAGACAGGTCCAATTGTCTGACCATAGTTGCCAGAGAGGGAAGCACCAACATCTGGGTTTTCAAAGCCAGGGGTCTCCTTACCGACTTCCCAGACTCTTCTCTGGCACACAAAGCTTCTTCCAAATACTAAACCCCAAAGCAAAATCTCACCTCACCTCATAGTATACCTCAGAGTATTTATGCCTTTTTTAGAGCCAGAGAGCATCCCAACACAGGAGAACCAGTGCCCCATTAACAAAAGGTGTGAGCCTTCCTCCAAATCTTCTCTAATCAAACTCCCCTTAATGGGAAGGTCCATTAATGGGTGGGGAAGACCTTTAGTCACATTAACAATACAAACGTATGTACTGTTTCTAGTTAAAAAAAAAACTTCCTGTTTCTGTACTTTACTCCTAGTAAAGACACTTGGTTGATAAAGGCAAGATTCAGTTAGAGGCATTATACTTTTTGATTATACTAAAAGAAAAACAGGAAAAGATCCTATATAGTTTGCCCTTACAAAACTCCATCAGGCTTTTTTGTTTTGTTTTATTTTGTTGTCTCAATGTGGATAGCATTTTCCATTATTAGTCTTTAGGAGTTATGTCTGAAGTCTATCCAAGTTAGTCACCATACAATGTAGCTGTTACTGTGTAAAATGTTCTTCTGGTTCTGTTCACTTCACACAGCATCAGTTCATATAAGTCTTTTCAGATTTTTTTGACATCTACCTGCTTATCATTTCTAAAGGAGCAATAATATTCCATTACATTCATATACCATATCTTGTTCATATGTTCCCCAATTGATGGATATCCCCTCAATTTCCAATTCTCGACCACCACAAAAAGAACTGCTATACATATTTTGGTACATGTGCATCCTTTTCCTGTTTTTATGATCTGTTTGTGATACAGACCCAGAAATGGTATTGATGTGTCAAAGAGTATTCACAGTTTTGTAGCCCCTTGGGCATAGTTCCAAATTGTTCTCCAGAATGGTGGATCAGTTTACAATTCTACCAACAATGCATTAGTGCTGCAATTTTCCCACATCTCCAGCATTTATAATTTTTTTTGTCATGTTAGCCAATCTATTAGGTTTGATGTGGTACCTCAGAGTTATTTGATTTGCATTTCTCTAATCAATAATGATTTTGATCATTTTATCATATGATTAGACATAGCTTTAATTTCTTCTCCTGAAAACTGCCTATTCATATCCTTTTGACCATTTATCAATTGAGGAATGACATATTCTTATAAATTCCATTCAGTTCTCTATATATTTTAGAAATGAGGACTTTATCAGAGACATTGGTTGTAAAAATTGTTTCCTGGCTTTCTGTTCCCTTTAAATCTTGGTTGCTTTGGCTTTGTGCACAAATTTTTCAATTTAATCAACATTATCCATATTGCATCTCATAACATTCTCTCTCTTTTGTTTGGTCATAAATCCTTCCCTTCTCCGTCAATCTGACAGGTAAACTATTCCTTGCTCTCCCAGTTTCCTTATAGTATCAGCTTTTATATCTAATTTGTGTACTCGTTAACATGGCTAAATTCTTAGGAAACAAGAAACAAGATTCCCATTTGTTAAGGAAATCACACTCTAATTTGGGGAGACACATTAAAGAAAGTTCAACTGTTGGAAATATGGAGAGATTTTAAAGTCCTTAATGTATAGCAGTTACCGATTAGGGTAGATGAGGAGATCAGAATGTAACACTGATGGAGTGTGTGGTGTAGAGGAAGGGTACATGATAACACTGAAAATACCTTTTGAGCTAGTAACATAGAAAATGGTAAGGTAGGATGGGCCTCCAATTGAGTGATTGACCCCCACTCCCATCAAAGTGTGTTAAGCAGTCAAGCTGACTAAGCAAAGGGAAGTGACAAAGGTAGGCAGCAGGTATTACAATCTTATTTTTTAACATGTGGTGCATAGATTAAATAAGCACTATTCAGCTTATTTGGATGACATCTAAACATGTTTTACCCAGCTGTTAAAGTATATCTATTAATCATAGATTTAAAGAATTTCAGAGTTTAACATATACTTGATTGATGATAGCCCTTACAAACATTCCTCAGTAGTTATTCATGCTTTACTCAGTAAAATATATGTATTTGTATATTTCCAATATTTCTTCATTCTATAATTACTAATATAGTAGATAACATAACTTGCTATTTTACTTTCATGGAGAGAGCCATTATTGTATTGGTGTGGATCAATTACAGCCCATTCATTCTTTCCATCTAATTATTTTCCATGTCTTTCCATAAAACCTCTTTAGAAAATCCACCCAAACAACTGGTCCTTTCATTTAAAAGACAAAACAAAACAAAACATTCCAAGTCTATTTTACGTCTTCCTTTCTGTTTATATTACTAATTCAGCATGTATATATGTATTTTCCATTTTTAAAACAATTGAAATGTATGAGGTTCAAGCTAGACTTGCCCTTCTCCCACCATTTTCCCTTCTTTGGTAAAAACTCCTCCTTGTGTACCTCTTTTATGTGAGATAATTTTCCCCATCTTTTCTCTCCCTTCCTCCTTCTCCCAGGGCATCCCTCTTTCTTGCCTATTCATGTTTTTTCATATCATCCCAACCTAATTGACTCACTCCCATACCTTCTTTCTTTGCAGATTCTTTCAAATTGCCCTAAAAATGAAAAAGTTTTTAGAAGATTTATATGTCATCTTCCCATATGAACAGATACAACATTTAATCTTATTGAATCTCTTATTATTTCTCTTATTTACCTTTTTTTTTTTTTTGCTTCTCTTGAGTCTTGTATTTGAAAGTCAGATTTTCTATTCAGATTTGGTCTTTTTATCATGAATAATTGAAAGTCCTCCATTCCATTAAATATCCATTTTCCCCTGAAAGATTATACTAACTTTTGTGGGTATATTATTCTTGGTTGTAAATCTCAGCTCTTTTTTCTTCTATCATATCCCAAACCCTCTGCTTTGTAAATGTGATAGCTGAAAGATTTTTATTTCAGACTTAAATATATGTTATACATAAGTATAATCTCATTCATAAACTGCTTATACAATAGCATATGTATATAACTTTTAAAGAAGTAAATCAAGATTTATTAGATATATAGCCTCAAAAATTTTTGTTGTGGGTGTAAGTTATCAAAAATTTTGGATCCTCTTACCTATACTGTGTTATTGTATACTATACTCTCCTCCAAATGGAGATGAAAAGACACGTAATTATGGGAAAAACATTTTCAGGCAAAATTATCACTTCATTTTTTATTTAGAATTTTTCCCAAATTAGATATCTAAATAATTTGCATATTTTTTTTAAATTTTGAATTCTACATTCTATCCTTTCTCCTACCAGCTCTCTGAGATAGCAAGAAATTTGATAGAGCATATATACTTGCAGTCAGGCAAAACATATTTCCATATTAGTCATGTGGTAAAAGAAAATATGGAAAAAAACAAGAAAAATAAAGAAAATAAATGATGATTTGATCTACATTCAGATTCTACCAGTTCTTTCTCTGGAGATGGATAGCAATTTATCATAAGTCCTTTGGAATTGTCTCACATATTTGTATTACTAGGAATAACTAAGTCTTTTTCAGTTAATCATCATAAAATATTGCTATTACAGTTGTACAGTGTGCAACATTTTTCTGGTTCTACTAATTGCACTTTGTGTTAGTTTATTTAAGTCTTTCCAGATTTTTCTAAGAGCATCCTGCTCAACATTTCTTATAGCACAACAGCATTCCATTTGAATCAGATACTGCAACATGTTTAGTCCTTCTCCAATTGGTGACCAACCCCTCAGTCTCCAATTCTTTGACACCACAAAAAGAGCTGCTGTAAATATTTTTGTATAAATAGATCATTTTCCTTTCTTTTAAAATCTCTTTGAGACACATACCTAGTAGCATCACTGCTGGATAAAAGTGTATATGTATGGTTTTATAGCCCTTTGGCCACAGTTCTAGATTCCTCTACTCATTGGTCAAATCAGTTCACAATTCTACCAACAGTGTATTTGGTGTCTTAATTTTCTCGCATCTCTTCCAACATTTGTCATTTTCCTTCTCTCTCATAATAACCAGTCTGACAGATATGGGTAATATTTCAGAGTTACCTTCATTTTCATTTCTCTAACCAGCAGTGTATTAGGAGATGTTTTCATATGCCTATAGACAGGCATTGATTACTTTGTTTGAAAACTGCTTGTTCATATCCTTTGACCATTTGCACTTGAGGAATAACTTGTATTCTTATAAATTTGAGAAATGGGGCCTTTATTAGAGAAAATTGTTTTTTTTTTTTATTACTTTGCACATCCCTCCATCTTATGTCCCCTGTTTTTCCTACACTCTCTTTTCACCTTATCCATCTGCAATAGTATTTTGCTTCTTACTACCATATCTTCCAGGCTGCCCTCTATTTTATTATATTCATACCCACTTCTCTTATCCCCTTCTCCTCCTACTTGCCCCTAGGGTAAGATAGATTTCTATACCCTATTGAGTGTCTATGTTATTCCCCCAATGAGTCAGTTCTAATGGGAGTAAGACTTAGGTACTCCCCCAAATCTCCCCCATTTTCACCTTCACTGGAAAAGCTCCTTCACACATCTTTTATGTGATATAATTTATCCCCTTTTACCTTTACTTTTCCCCTCTTCCCAGTGCATTCCTTTTTCTCACCACTTAGATTTATTTTGGTAATCATTCCATCATATTTGCGTCAATGTACACTCCTAACTGCCATAATAATGAAATAATAATGAAAAAGTCCTTAAGAGTTACAAATATAATCTTCCAATGTAGGAATGTAAGCAATTTAATCTTATTGATTATTTTTAATAATCCTTTCCTGTTTTTATTTTATGCTTCTGTTGAGTCTTGTATTGGAAAGATAGAGTTTCTATTGAGCTCTGGTCTTTCCATCAGGAATGCTTGAAAGCACTATTTTATTGAATGTCCATTTTTTCTTACAAAAAATTCATTTTTTCTGGGTATGGGATTATTCATTACAAACCTAGCTCCTTTTTCCTCCAGAACATTATATTCCAAGCCCACAGTTCCTTTAATGTAGAAGCTGCCAAATCTCACATTATCCTGACTGTGACTCCATGATATTGAAATGGTTTCTTTCTGGTTGCTTGCATTATTTTCTCCTTGACCTGGTTGTTTGGAAAAATCTGAAATATTCCTGTAAGTTTTCATTTTGAGATCTCTTTCAGGAGATGATTCATGGATTCTTTCAATTTCTATTTTATCCTCTGGTTCTAGACTGTCAGGACAACTTTCCTTGATAATTTCTTGAAAGATTATTTCTAGACTTTTCTTTTTAAAACACGGCTTTCAGGATGTCCAATATTTCTTGAATTATCTCCTCATTCAATTGTTTTTCCAAGTAGATATCTTTCATTTTCTTCTATTTTGATTCTTTTGATTTAATTTTATTGTTTCTTGATGTCTCATTGAGGAATTAGCTTCCGTGTACCCAATTCTGTTTTTTAAATAATTATTTTCTTTAGTGAATTTCCATACCTCATTTTCCATTTGGTTATTCTGCTTCTGAAGGAGTTCTTATCTTCATTAGATTTTGTGACTTTTCTCATTTGGTCTTTTCTCTTTTTTAAGGTATGATTTTCTTGAACATTTCTTGTGCTTCTTTTAGCAAGCTGTTAACTCTTTTTTTCCTATGATTTTCTTGCATCACTGTCATTTACCTCCTCAATTCTTCCTCTGTCTCTCTTATATGATTTTTTAAAATAATTTTTGAGTTATTTCAGGAATTCCTTTTGGCCCTGAGCTGAATTGAGATTTTTATTTGAGCCTTTGATGTGGTGATTTTGAATTTGTTGTCTTCCTCTGAGTTTTTAATTTTGATTTTCCTTGTCACCACAGTATCTTTATATGGGCAGGATCATTTTTTTTGCAGTGTATTTATTTTGAAGCTTATTTCTTGACTTTTAATATGTTAAATTTATGCTCTTCTCCATAGTGGAGGGGATACTGTCCTAAAATTTAGATTTTTGTGAAGCTATTTTCAGAAGTAGTTCTGGTAGTCTGCAAATTTTCAGTTCTTTCAAGGTTGTATGATTTAAGGAAAGGTGTGTTTACTACTTTTCTGTTCTATGCCCTGTTCTGTTAGTGAGAATAAACATTATTTTCCACCCTGGAACTATGAGCAGGGTCCCTGCTCCCCTGCAGTCTCAAGCTCTGGTTTGGAAGCGTTTCTCCTCATTCTGGGACTGAGACCAAGATCTACTTACAGGCATTTCACCAGAGTCCTGATCCCAGTGGCCGCAAAGGTTCCCCTGTAATCTTCTTCTGGCCAGTTTTCCCTTATCATACGTAGCTTGAAAGCTCTGGAAGCTGCCACTGCTCATTTGCTAAGACCTGGTCTTCCCTGAACTGCACTCTGTTTTTTCCTCATGTGACAGACCTTTCCTGCCAATCTTCTAATTTGTCTTGGTCTGGAAAATTATTTCATCTCATCTTTTGGTGTGTTCTTCCATCTTGGCTCAACCTCTAGGGGAAAAAGAGAATTTATTAAGCACTTACTATGTGAAAAACACTGGGAATATAAATAAAATGAGAATATGAATGAGGGGAATGCAAATAGAACATAAAGATATTCCCTATTCTCAAGGAGATTGCATTCAAATGGATGGAGAAGATGGAGAAAACACACATGGTAAGTTTCTGTTATAATTAAGATGGAGAACAGATGGTAATGGATCTTCATTTACCATTATTACCACTAACAAAATACCATTTTTTGTTGTTGACCCATTTCACAGTGTCAAAGGCTTTGCAGCCAAGACCTTTCTTTTCTGGGCCTTTTTTAGCTGTGTCTGCAACACCCCTACACTCCGTTGCCAGCCTGCAATTCAGGCTTGTTCCTCGGATGAAGGCTTCAGGGGCTGAACTGGAAGTACAATTAATAGTCTAATTTGGCTGCCATGCATAGGGATCTTATCAGCTGATGCTCATTAGATGTTGATTGTTTAACGGAAGATAGGTACCTTTTACACAGTAATTCTTCCCCTCTATAACGGCTGTGGAGTCCTGGTTGCAAGCAGGTTAGTGGTCTATAGGACACTGATTTTTCCCAAGACTCTTGGGTTCAGCTCCTGGGCTAGCTTCATCAGGTTTGAAAAATGGGGATTGGTTTGCTGAAACATGCCACTTTCTTCCTTTGGGTACATTGGTGCTTTCACTAGTTTGGATTCCCTGACTCATTGGTGATGGAATTTCTGTTACCATCATACTATCCATACAGAAGTAAAAAAAAGTTGTTAGCTTAACATTTTAGATTTTTGCTTGTCTTATAATTCTGCTCAGTTTTTCTAAGTACTTATCCAAAAAAATACATTTAGCCTCATCTTACTATAAAAATATTGCCATGACATAAATCCCATCATAAATCCCTTTCCTTATCCCAGGTATAAGAGATTTATAAAACTATGGAAGAAAATCCTGGGAGAAGATAAATGTACACTTCCAAAGAATTAGCAAATGAATCCTGACAAATAAGCTGCCAACTGTATCACCTAGAACAATATCTTAGTCAGAGTAGCCACTCAGTACATGTTTTTGAATTCGTATGCCAAAGAATCCTGACATAATATCAAACTGAAGGAATATAAAAATTCCTTATGGAAAAGAAATCCAACTCTCTCCCTAAATTTACCCTTTTATGTTAATTAATGCATCACATTAAAATATAGAAATCTGGATTCATCACTATCCACCTGCCCAAGCATCTGTCTGAGTAAGACCTAGCTATTTCAGCTGACTTCCATTTCTTTCAGATTAAGTTTGAACTCCTGACAATTTAGAATAGAAACAGAGAGTGTGATATTAATACAAATTTGTACTAACTCAAAATATATTTCTTTTTCAAAACCAGTCATCTATATTTTTCAAATATAAGCAAAATGTCTTATCATCCTTTTAATACTTTGTTTGCAGCTGATCGAATGTGAGGTCTCCACTAAGTTCACCTGGAAAATATCTTCAATGCAAAGTAAACCACTACATAAATATAGTAGTCCAAGGACACTCTAATACTAGGCAAAGCAATATTGACTCAAAGCCCAGTGATAATTCTTGGGCCAGAGCCAGTTTTACTAGAGAACTTGCTGTAGATGCATATTTGCCACGACTTTGCTTTTAAACCTATTTTATTTACTGCATAGATTGAAACTACTTGACAGCAATAAGCTTTCTCTTTTTAATTTCTTTTTTTTAACTTCCCGTCAGGATTTTGCTCCCTAAAAGCTTTTCTCTTCATTTGATTAATTAAACAAATTTATATACCCATTACAAGGCATTTCCCCAAGTGTTACTGGAAAAACTAAGCATACATTTTCTACACCAAGTAAAGAAGGCATAACTTAAAAAAGACTGCAGCTGAATGATACATGAAATTTCCTTTTATAATTAATAAACACACTTACAACACAGATACACACACAACTACATCTGGTGGGTTAGAGCAGGATTAATATGCTTTCAAGCGATCCATCATTTTTGTAGTAACAAACCCTGGGCTATTTCTGCCTTTGGATAAGCAAGCACTCAGCACTGATCGGTATGTTGGGGTTAAGTCACCACAATGATACATTTCTTGGGTTTCATGCCAATTTTTTGAAATGAACTGAAGATTTTGACTTTGACTATAACCTGAGAGAAAATTCATATGCAAAAAGAAAATGAGGTCAGTTCAATTTACTGTAATTCACCACCTCAGGAGAGACAAGTGTCCTGCTTTCAGTTACCAATTGTGTAGTTTCACTATACAGATAACCTTTGCTGAATCAGATTTTCTTGTCTGAGTTTGCTTGGATGGGCTATTTGAGGATAGGATGATTGTGATGGGCAAATGAAAGAAAATACAAAAAACTACTTTTTTGTATGTTTGTTTTCCCTACTGAGAGAATAAAATTCAGATTTCACACATACACACACACACACACTGAGAGAAAATTGGAAATGCCATCCTGTTACCACATGTAAGGTCCATGAGAATATGGACCACATCTTATCTAGATTTTGAACTTACCCTAGTATTTGTCATAGTGCCAGATCTATAATAAACATTTAAAATACTTCTTATATTGAGTTGTTGATTTGAAAGACAAATGAGGACGTAGTAAGAAAGAATGCTATCACTTCAAGATTGCAGCCACAGAAAAAGATTACACCATTTATTACCACAAGAACATGTAGGTATAATTGTAGATTTGGCTTTGTTGGTCTTTTTATGGGACTGTGGTGATTAGAGAATGGGAAAAATTATTAGAGTACTAGATAAAAGCAAAGATTTTCCTAATTAGGGGAAAAATCAATTATATTCATCATACTAAAGGTAAGAGGATTAATTGGTATAAAAATTCAGTGATGTTTCAATATTATAGTTTTAGGACCCCTATAAGAGCTAAACAGACAATCACTGTGGTGTTTTCATCAGAGAATTTCAAACTTGAAAAGTGGCCATTCCTAGCTTCTACTTGATCTGGAATCCCATCTACAGCACCCCAAAGAAGTGGTGCTCCAAATTTTATTTAAGAATCTCCAGTGGGGAGACTGGAATATCTCCCAAGACTACTCATGACACTCTGGAAAAATGCTAATTTCTAAGGAGAAATTTTATTCCATCCAGACTACATGGGTCTCTCTGTACCTTCTAGCTAATATTTTATTTCTTCTCACTCTTTGGGGCATAGCAAAGCTGATCATATACTCCCTTCAAAGGACATACTTTCAGATTCTTGAAAATGGCTTTCATATCCCACTGAGTCTTCTCATCTTTAAGTCAAATACCTTCAGTTCTTCAACTAATTTTATTTATCATTCAACAAACAATATCAAAATTTTTGTCTAGTGGATAGAGCTTTGGGCCTGGAGTCAGGAAGATCTAAGTTAGAATTTGACCTCAGACACTTCCTAGCTCTGTAAACTTGGGCAAATTGCATATTCTCTGTCTGTTTTAGTTTCGTCATCTGTAAAATGAAGATATTAGTATTTAATTTTCAATGTTATTGTGAAGATAAAATGAAGTAATGTTTGTAAAGCACTTTGCAAAACTTAAAGTACTATATAAATGTTACCTGTCATCATCACAATCACTCTGCACTAGGCATTGTGAAAAGTCCTAAGGATGTATAAACAAAAAACAAGTCATACCAAGGAACTTGCCTGCTATTGCGGAAAATAATTTGAACAGAGATAATTTTTTTTTAATGTTAAATAAGTACAAAGTAGAGAAGGGCAATTGGAGCTGAGAGAATTAGGTGGGGTTTTTAAAATTAGGATTAATACTTGTACAGAGCCTCGAAGTAGGGTAGGGATTTTATGAGGTGAGTCAATAAACATTTATTAAGTTCCTGTGCTAAAGCAAAAGAAAGGCCCTGCCCTGGAGGATCTCACAGTCTAATGGGGAAATAACATGCAAACAACTATGTATAAACAAATTATATGCGGAAAAAATTGGACATGTTGAATAGAGGGAAGACACTATCATTAAGGGAGTTTAGAAAAGGCTTTTTGTAGAAGGTTGGATTTTATCTAGAACTTGAAGGAAGCCAGGGAATTTAGTAGGCACAAATTGAAGGGCATTTCAGGATAATAATGTCTTGTGTGAAGAATAACAAAGGGACCAGTATTACTGGATTGCACAATACATGTTGGACAGGGAGAGAAATGGGGCATGTAATGTGTAAGACCAGAAAAGTAGGGAAGCGGCAAGGTGATGTAGGAACTTGAACACCAAAACTGATTTTTTTATATTTGATCAAGAAGATGATCAGTCACCAGTAGAGTTTGTGGAATACAGGGTGGGCAGGGGTGGAAGTGGGTGGTATTGATGTAGTCAAATCTACAATTTAGGAAGAGCACTTCGATATCTGAATGGAGGAATGACTTGAGTAAGAGAAATGTGACAAGGAGACCAACTAGCAGACTGTTGTAATGGTCCAGTTGTGAGATGATGAGACCCTGGACCTGGACCAGTTAGGTGGTGGCAGTGTCCAAAGAGAGAAGATAGAATATTCAAGAGATGTTGCAGAAGTAAAATTGATGTCCTGAAAACAGATTGGATATGGAAGATGAGAGAGAGAGAGAGAGAGAGAGAGAGAGAGAGAGAGAGAGAGAGAGAGAGAGCGAGCCAGAGAGACACAGAGAGAGAGAGAGACAGAGACAGAGACAGAGGCAAAGAGACAGAAACAGAGAGGGGAACTGAAATTGATACCTAGATTTTCAATATGGGGAACTGGGAGAATGGAGTTACCTTATACAATAACATGGAAGTTAGGAAGGGAAAACTTTGAAGCAAAGATGATAAGCTCAGTTTTGAACATTATTAGTTTAATATGTCTATGAAATATAGCCAGCTTGAGATGTTCAAGAAGCAGATGGAAGGTGCTAGTCTCAAAGTCAGAAGAAAGAAAGGTTAGGACTGGATGGGCAGATTTAAGAACTACTATTATAGTGATTACATTTGGATGCATGATAGATAATGAGATTACCATTCCAAGTGAAATAGTATAAAGGAAGAAGAAAAGGCTTCTAGGACAGAGCCATGAGGAAGAGGAAAATTGAGGAAGAAGGGCATTTTTTGGTCATGGGGAATAGCTCATAAATAAGGGAAAGACAATAGGATATTTTAATTTTTATTTTTGAAGTTACAAGTAGTCAAATTATTATATTTCCACTATTTTTTCCACTACTACTTTTCCATTGATTAAGTGAAAACAACAGCAACACCAAAAACCAAATCCCTCAAAACAAAGTTGTGTTGTTGAGTTCATCCTTCATTTTTGAAGAAGACCATGACATCAGAGAAATGATGACATGACTTACGCTTGACTTTGTTTTGAGTGAAGGAGGGCTGTGCAGGTCACCAGCCTCACTTTCTCCTCCTGAGCCATCCAAAGGAAAATAAAATAAAACTACATACTCTACATTATCTATGTTTGAAAAATGTATCTACTTTCTGCATTTTAATTTCATTGTCTTTCTTTCAGGAAATAATTGGCCCACTTCTTCGTCCTTTCAGACCGGCAGTTTATCATTCTGTTGAATGAATTTTTAGTCTTCAAAGTTGTTTTTCTCTAAAAATGCTATTGTCATAAACATGGTTCTCCACTTCTACTAACTTCTTTATGCATACATAAAAGTTTTTTTTTCCATTTTTATCTCTAAAATTCTCCATTCCATCCTTTCTTATGGCACAGTAATATATTAGTTATATATAATAATATATGATGTATGTATAATATGCTAGTTTTATTCATATAACTAAATTTGTTTCGTTATTCCACAATAAGAGGATTCTAACTTCTGGCTACCACAAATAGATCTGCTATAAATATTTTTATACCTATAGATCATTTTCCTCTTTGATTTCTTTGGAGTATACATCTAATAGTAGGATAGATCATTGAATCAAAGGGTATATACATTTTGGTAATTTTCTGGGCATAATTTGAAATGACTTTTCTGAATGGCTAGACCAATTCCTTGCTACAAAATACTATAGTAATGTGTCTGTTTTCTCACAGCCTCTCCAACATTTGTCAGTTTCCTCTTTTCATTCTTCTAATTATTAACGGTTTGTAGCACTGGTGTCAAAGTCAAGTAGAAATGAGGGCCACTTATCCATATACAAGGATCTTTGTGGGCTATGTGATGAGTTAGTTTTAAATGTACTGTTATCTATGTTTTATTGCATTTTTATTTATTTGGTTATTTCTCGATTAGATTTAAATCTGACTCATACTGCACTCAGGAAAGTTGCAAGCTATATGTAACTGTGGGATCATGTTTGACACCTTTGATTTAAAGCACTTTTTACATCATTTTTATTAGATTAGATCCTGTTCATATAATTTTAATATTTATCTATTGAAAAAGGCTCCATGTCTTATAAATCTAAATCAATCTCTTCCTTATACATCTTGGATATGAGATCTTTATCAGATGTCCTTTTCCAAAGATTTATTTTCCCAGTCATCTGTTTCTCTTCTAATTTTATGGTATTTAATTTTATGTAATTAAAAAAATTAGACAACCAGAGTTGTTCATTTTCTTATGTGAGATCATAAATATCAATTATTTAGTCATGAACTTTCTCCTCTTAAATAGATACTAATGGTAATTTCTTCCTTGCTCCTTTAATGTGTTTATGATTTCATTTTTTTATATCTAGGTCATGTATTCATTTGGAGCATATTTTGATATATAGTGTGAAGAGTTTTTCTAAAACTAATTTTTACCAGATTGTTTTTTTTCAGTTTTCCCAGAAGATTGTGTCAAATAATGAGACCTTCCCCCAATAATCGGGGTCTTTGTGTTTATCAAGTTGCAAGTCACCATGTTTGTTTACTTTTATATGTTGTAAATATAATCTGTTCTATTCATCTATTGTTCTTTCCAGTTCTTCCACAAATATTAAACTATTTTAATGATTACCACAATATCAAACAAGGCTGCTCGAGATTCAATACTGATAGACCAGATCCTTTGCACTACTTATTTTCCATGATTATCTTTGAAATTCTTGACCTTTGTACCTTCACAAAAATGTCAATTTTGTTCGAAATCTGTAAACAAATTATTTTGGTAGTCTGTTATAACATTGAATAAGTTAATTTAGATTACATCATATTTTTATAATATTATCTATATTATATATAGATAATATTGTAGTATAATATTAGAATAATATAATATATTATTAGTAATATGATAATTAAAATAATATAATAATAAGACAACTTATGAGTATTTAAAACTTCTTCAATTACAATCAGTACTCAACTTTTGTGGATGTAGCATTCCTAGAAAACAATAAGGAAACAAAGAAAAACACAAATACTGATACATGGAACCTAGTAGAAATAGGGGCTTAGTTTCCCATGAACACGAAAACCTTTCCCAGAGATTGCTGAAAATACAGTTTTCTGTATATTATCCTTCAATAACAAAATATTGATTCTGATAACATGCACTTTTCTTAACACAGTAAACATGAAATAACCTAAAAAAAACAGCAAAGAAAATAAAATTGGTAACATGCAAAATATTTTTCTTACTACTAATTTCCTAGAATTTTGTGAACTTTTGTACTAAGATTTCAATAAAAAATCAAAACACTGATTTCATATAATATTTTTGTAGGACATGAAATCTACAACCCTGTAAACATTGTATAGTAAATAATGTTTCAAAAACAAGCATTTTTAGCCTGAATCTCACTTTCCACCGTGTTAGATGGCTACTTTCCACTGTGTTAGATGGCAGTGTGCTCTATACTACACTGCTGTAACCCTTTCCAACATGGCCACCTTATAAAAATCAAGGGAGAGGTTACTGGGGCATTGATCACTGCCACTGACCTCTGAGACTGGTGAGGTTGCAGTAGAATGAATAGAATATGAATCTTTTCACAGACTTGTGTGCATAAAGCCTCTCCTTTTTTTTTCTTCTCTGCATAGCCTCAAATGTATGTGACTGCCAATGCAAAAGTTAAAAGGAGAATACTAACAAAATCACTCAAATACTTGAAATTATGAAAGTTAAATGTGTCAACAGTGATGATTATATTTAGGATTTTTAAAAATTTCTGCAAATAGTACTTGACAATTAGATTTATATAGATCCTGGGTGAGTTGAAATAGAATATTGTGTATAGGGGTAAGTAAGTTGGTCAGTTTGTATATGAAGAAGAATAACATACATCTAGATAAGTAGGTTAGAAACACATAAGGAAGGGTTTGAAATTTCAAGCCATGGAGATTTTTTTTTTGTTTTTGGTTTTATTTTGTTTTTTATCCTAGAGGGAATAGGGAGCCCCTAGAGATACTTTTACAGAGGCAAAAAGCAAAACATGATAAGACCTATACTTTAGGAATCTCAGTCTGGCAGCTGTGTGGACAATGCTCCAGGGAAGAAAGGGATTGGAGACATAGATACCAATTGGGAGCTATTACTTTACATTCAGTGGAAGGTGATTGTAGAAATGAATTTTGGTTCATTTCATGAAAAATACAAATAAAAGGCAAACAAGCTGACCTAATCTAAGGCTACACCAATAAAAGATTCATGTCTAGAATGCAAAAAGTGGCATGGCTATACCTAGCACTGATCAGACTATTCTCAGAATACTGGATTCACTTCTAGATGTCACATTTAAGGAAGGATTTTTCTTGTTGTTCTTCATTCTTGCAGAGGATCAATGACAACAGGAGAGTGATATCTCAATTTGCAAGTAAATTGGATTTAAGTGAGGCAGGGCTGTGCAGAGCCACGAAGCTTACTCTCCCTTCCAGTGTCATCTGAGACTCTGTGGCAAGATGTGGCAAGGTAAAGGTCTAGATGACTGAACAGGGCCTTAGATATAGTGGTGAGATCTTGGCCTTTTTAGGCTAAGGTTTTCCCCAGTTTTCACTTTGTCTGAGGCAACACCCATTCAGTGAATAAGTGATTAAAGGCTAGGTAAGAAATCAGGCAAAAAATGGTTTACTTTGCCTACTTGAAAAAAAAAAAGGTGGTTGTGTGGTTTGCCCTTTGTTTTCCATGAAGACCATGCCATCAGGGAGATGATGACATGACTTGCAGTTAAATTGGATTTGAGGGTAGGAGGGCTGTTCAAAGTTCCATCCAATTCCATCTGAGTGTATTGGCCAGATATTGATCAAGATGACTGGAGATGGCCCAGGATGCAATGGGAGACCTTGGTCTTCTAAAGTTAAGGTTTTTTCAAGTTCTGACTTTGAGTGAGGCAAGGCCCATTAAGTGAATAGGCATCTTTAAGTATTGAGTCAAGAGATGGCCTCTTTAATAAAAAACAAAACAAAACAAAACAAGGAGGGGAAGATCCTCAGGGTAGCTGGCCAAAAGAGAAACAGTTACTATTTACATTCACTTTGATCCAGGAGAGCCCCAAAAGTAACCATTAAGTGGTGATTGGGCAGTGACCTATTGTTATCCAATTAGTGAGATCCAGAGTGAATTGAATATATTCTCTGAGAAAGAAATCTGGCCAGTATTCCCAGGATAGTTAGGTAGGTTTTGGCCATCAAAATTTACCTTTCTTTGATCAGAGCACCTTCAGGTAAGGGCATGGTAAGAGTGGAGGGGAGAGGTAGAGAGGAAGGAGGAGGGAGAGGGAAAAGGAAAGGGGAAGAGGAGAGGGAGGGGTAGAGAAAGGAGAAGGGGAGACTGAGAGTTTCTGGTCAGAGAAGAATCAATTGCTATTTACCCACATTTTACACCATCTAAACCCAATGACCAAGTGAGGCTTGGACTGGGACCTATTATTGTCCAATCAGGAAGAGCCAGAGAGATTTGAGTTTAAGGCAGTCAGATAGCTCCATTTGAATGCCAATGGGCAAAGCCTGGATGCACACACTGTGTGTGTGTGTGTGTGTGTGTCTACCTAAAAACACAATTAAACTAGCTCAACTGGACCTCTGAGTCCAAGATTAGGCACAATGAATATATGTTATACAAAGATATATTTTGAGTTGATGTAATTAACTATAATTAAATATTTCTATTAATTGAATTGCTGTAATAAATAATTGTCATTTTATATGTCCAGTACTAAAGTGGACTACCTCAGGAGATACTGGATTCCTTCCACCTACAGAAGTTGGACAACCCTATTGCCATACAAAACAAAGAGAAAATTGCTCAGACGACTCCATATGAATGGGGTATAAAGTGATAGCTGGAAGTTATACTAGCATCAATAGAGGACATCAAGATAAAAAGACTAGGACTGGAACTGAGTTACTAACCAGATTAACTTTTAAACTTCCTCACCAGGCTCCACTTTTCACTTTAGACTTCCTCCACTATGCAACATCAGGCTAGGCTTCTCAATCTGGAAATTCATTTTTCTCTATTTCTTCCTCACCATGAAAGTTCAGTCCATTTCTGAAGCTGTATGCTCTGGTCTCTTCTAGAAACTCCATTTTAAGTGAAATGCCCAGACTAGTCATGTTTTCAGTCCTCTCTTATCTCCATTCCTGACTCCCTAGACTTCTCATATCTTCTCCCAGTTCTCCATCACCTAATTTTTTCAGTTTCCTTTTGTTTGTTCTTTCTTCATTAAAAAGTTAGCAATCTTTGAGAGTAGGGACTGTCTTTCTATGTATATTTTTATTCCCAACACTTAGCTAGCCCAGTGCTTGACATGTATAAACACTTGACTTGGCTTGTAGAGGGATTTTTAGTTAGGTATGGGTTGGCTAGGTCAACTCTAAGGCCCCTCACAACTCGAAACTTATGCTTCTATGATAGGAACAAGTATGAATTTATAAGAACAGTAACACTAAGACAAAGAAAAAAACTGTGAATAAACCATCAAAGGAGCAATCCCATATTGCTAATAAATGTACAAAAGATAGCTCCAACCACAAATAAAAGAAATACAAACAAAATATCTCTGAGGTTTCACCTTATACCTAGAAAATTAAAAGAGATAACATAATATGAGATAAAATGAAAATAGTCAATGTTAAAAAGACTGTGGGAAGATGAACTAAGTAGTTTACTGTGATGGAGGGAGCTGTGAAGGTCCATCCACTCTGAAATGGAATTTGCAATTACGTTTTGAAAAGTGACTAAAATGTTGATACAGTTTGACCTAAAGATCATAGCTAGGTATATTTCCCAAAGAAAGGTAAACTGTCCTGTAAATTCCAAAATATTAAGAGTGGTACTTTTTTATAGTAGAAAAGCAAAATAACAAAATCTCTGCCTATCAGTTGAGAGTGGAATCAATAAATTCTATTACTGGGAAGTAATGAAATATTTGTGTGCCATAAGAAAGGATGATGGGAATAATTCAGAGATACCTGGGAAGACATATGAACTGATAACAAAGTAAGCAGGATCAGAAAAACAAAACAATACGTGCAATAACTACAACAGAAAACTGAAAAATAAAAAATTAATATTAGTAATATTAAATGTCCTGTATAACTCAGTTTGATGTGTCTGTTGGTTTTTGTTGATTAACAAACTGATGTCATGCTTCGGGGTCTGGGAAATACCTCCTAGTGGAATGCTGTAGGACACTGTGTTGGCCTTGAACTGTTCATGCTCCCATCAGTGATTTGGAGGAAGGCCTATGGAATACTTCTTTAATTTGTGAACGACACAAAGCTGGAATGGTGGCTCAGTATTTGAGACAACGTGATAAGAATTTGGAAGGAGATGTAAAAATAAATTGGTGGACTGAAGCTACGGCAGTGTGAAACCTTGGTACGGTGCTTGTCTTTGAGATATTAAGACCTGGGTTCATACCTTTTCTTGAACACTTGCTCAGACACTGTATAACTGTGGGTAAATGACTTATGGCCTGAAGATTGGAACAGCTATTTAAGAAAACAGCTTAATGAAGATGAACATATTCTTAATGCTTAAACAGCAACTCACAGATCCCACATCACAAACTCTAGACCTTTTAAAGAATGGTCATGGAAGATTGCTCGATCTAGACGAGAAGATTTTAGGGATCCTCTGAAGGAACTATTCATATATGGTACCATCACAGAGCCCAAAAGTTCCAATGAGTCACTTATAATAGAAGCAGAGTCTATAAATCAATCAGTAAGCATTTATTAGGTGCCTCATCTGTGACAAATGCTGGGGATGCAAAAGTAGTAAAAGACAATTCCTGCCCTCAAGGAGCTTATAAGCTAATGAGGAAGACATCCTGCAAACAAACATATTCAAAGCAAGCTACGCAAGATAAATAGAAAAGAGTTCAAGAAGTCCTTGATTGTTTGCTTGGCAATTGATGGTTTTGAAGTTTAAATTTCTGAAGTGGAAAGTGACCAGATTCCAATAAGAAATGACAGGCAGCATTCATCTTCCCATCATGCCTTTAACAATTTGAACATAGGCCTCAAAGATTCTCAGGCCTTCTCCCAATAGATTATGGACCAGGTAAACATGGGCATGAACTACATGGAAGTTGTGATAAACATTGGTGATCTCAATGTCTCTGCAAAGATATCGGAATAATATGACTCAAGATTGATGGAAGTGTTCAAGAGAACTGGTATAAAACTGTCAAAGGGACAATTTGGCAGATCCTCTTTTAAGTTAATGAGTCACATAATATCTCAGCCAGGAATGGGCACCTGTCTAGAAAAGATAGAAGTACTTCTAAGTTGACCACTCCTAAAGATACTCTGCCAATTAAAAACTTTTCAAGGATTCAGAGGCTAAAATCGTTAACTAATAAAGAATTATGTTGTTATGACTTCCTTTCTCAATGATTTTATTCAGGAATACATGGTTGAAAAAAACATAGGAGAGGTCAGCTCTGCTTGAATTCTCAAAATCTACTTGCTCAATATAATGATAAACTGAAACTCTAAAGAAAACAAAACAAACAAAAGAAAAATGAGGATGCTACTCACCTCCTGATAGAGAGGTAAAAAAATTTAAAATTCAGAAAGAGACTTACATTTTAAAAATAATGTAAGAATTAATTTTGCTAGCCTATGTAAATATTAAATATTTGTTTGTCTTTGTAAAATGTTCAAAGGGGAGCAGTGAGAGGGACAGCTTAAAAAAATATTGAAAAATTAAAGGGGACTGGGAAATTCAAAGTCCATGTGCTTAGACCTAAATGTGAAGTGAAGATATACAATAATCTATGGAAATTTTTTGACCACTGTCAAGTTGTATGTTGATTGCCAGGGGTAGGACCTTTATTCAAATAATTAATTCATCATGCAGTTAGGAAAGACAAATGTACATTAAGATGTCCTTTCCTATAGTCTTCATGAGACTGAAATTATGGTGATAACTCTAGAAGGTATGAAAGCTATAATGATAGATCTAGTTGGCTGTTCAGAGGTTTGAGGGTGAGGTGCAATGCTCTCCTTTCAGAATTTTCCTTGGCCTGAATACAAAATGTTTTCTTTATTTATTTTTTAATGGCTTAAACCACTTCCCACTGAGTTCCACCTTGAGAAGGAGCAAATCAGTTGCTCTCTGCTTATTTGCTTAATTTATATTTTAACTGTTTTATATTTGGTTTTTATATTTTATATGATCACCTGTATTTTAGTGATTACAAGTCATAAATTAATACATTTTCAGCTCCGAATAAATAATTATTATTTATAATAAATAATTTTTAAATAAATGTTATAACTTTGAAATATCAGATGATTGTTTATCTTATAATTTAGAGTGCTAGTGATGTCCTTTTAGGACTAAAAATAACAAATAAATATTTTGAGACCATAATAATGGATGATAAGTTCACATTTGATTTTGTCAATGAGATTTTAGATTGTGACTGTAATTTTATTGAGAAATTCTGTTTAGCGATTATCTTGTACAGAGTTTTAAGAATTGTGTAGTAAATAGATCTTGGAATCCATTGCCATCCAATAGATACATATTGTGTCCATTTTGCAAACTACCTATATTTATAGCTGCCACATTTGGGGTCCCCATGATAATTGCTATGGGATCCACATTATAAAAGCTTGGATTTGGGGGGTGATCTTTGGATTTAGAACTAAAAGCCGCATTGTGATACTATATGGAAGTATAATTGAGGGGAACGAATCTTGGGAGCTGGATAACTAGGAGGGTTGGTAGATAGAGTGCTGGATTTGGAGTGAGGAATATCTTTGTTAAAATATGGCCTTAGATATTAGATAGTTGTGTGTTCCTGGGCAAGTCACTTCACCTTTTTTGCCTTAATTCGCTGGAACAGGACCTAGCAAAATGGTCAAATATCTTTACTTAAGAAAAACCCATTTGGGATCACCAAGAGGTGGATGCGACTATGACTGAGTGACAACAAACTTGGTAGGGAGATCATAGATGACGTGCTGTACCAATGGCATATGGAAGACTGATTGCTTGAAAAGAATCTCCCTATACAGTGACATAACTTTCCCCCTGTAATTATTTACACCACCAGGCATCTAACCAAGGATAGATGAAATAAGTCATGTGAGGCATCTTTTTAAAATGAAATGCCTCTAGGGAGTAGAGGAGCCATCATTCACATGTTAGTGGGGATTAAATCAAATTGCTTTCATTCTAAATCCTAGATGATACTTGTTGCACTAACAATATGGGGTTTCTCATTAGGAAGGAAAGAAAAGGAAGACTATTTTAGAGGATGAGTAAGACAAGATAGAGCCTGCTAGGTTGCTCAGTGGATAGAGTGCTGGGTCTGGAGTTCAGAAGACCTGAGTTCAAATCCATCCCTGGGCAAGTCACTCTACCTTAGTTTGCTAAAATTCCCTGGAGAAGGAAATGACAAACCCCTCTGATATCTTTGCCACAAAAATCCCATGGGCATATTGGCACGGTGGTCCATAGGTCACAAAGTGTTGGGAACAACTGAAAGACTAAACAGCTACAGGTCAAGATAGCTACATATTTGGGGCTAAATGACAGCATGGGGTACTGAGGGATAGTACGAGAGCTAGTAGAAAATTGACAAAAACAAATTTCACCTATTTCAAATTTTGCCAGAGTCAAAAAGAAGAATTTATTTTTCTTCCCCCTTACTCCTTTTCTTTCCCCTTTCTTCTTTGCCCTCTTATTCTTCCTCTTTCCTGACCTCTGCTCTTCAGACTCAGAGCAGTACTATCAGAACATTCTGGGTTAAATACATTTGAAGTATTCCATAAGAAACCCACAAAAGAGAATGGGACATTTTTGTAATGCATGCTGAGCTTTAGGCAGCTAACTTACAAATAAATTTTTGGATCTCATTCTATTTTTAAGTTGAGCATTACTTACAACATTCTCTTTTTATATTAAATATATCCCATTATTATTTCTTTAGAATTTCTTTTTATTATTATTTTCTATGCTTTGTAATAAAATGATAATAATATAGAGATGCAAAGCCATACACACTATCATTTTGATATGTATCTATGTGTAGGGAAGATGAAGATTATATCAGTAAGCCATTGTTGCTCTGTCTTTTATTACTTCCCACCCACCCATGCAATGCTATATTCAGGATATTATAATAAGATATTGAACATTTACAAAGCTAACTACCTTTCTTAATACATAACTTTCATACATTTTTTGCCATCACTTATAGCTTGTCCAACCAAGCATAACCAAAAATATTGTCAAACTGCCTGTCTGGATTTTCCAAATAAAACAAATAGGGTCATTGTTATTTTATACATGTAAAAAAAAATATGACAAGCCATGTAATCCAATTTTGTGACTTTCATTCATCCCTCTTTGAAAATCTCAAAAGTAGGAAAAATTTCAATAATTATTTCCAGAATTCTCTATTCATTTCTAAAGCCTCATTTATGGATCCTTTTCTAAAACACAGAGCCTCTGATAGTATGTTTCACATTTATTATCTTTTGTGGCAAGTTTTTCACACTTCTTCATTGAACAAAAAGAAAAAAAAAACTGAGTTACTTGTGTGAAAAGAAAGTCAAATTGCCTTTACTAGTGAGATTTGTAAATTGGACCCCTACCTATCATGGAGAGAATATGAGGAGAAAAGTGTATTAACTAATACACAACCCAATCCCAGTTTAACACCTCGGCTTAGATGTATGTGAAAGGTTGTTAACACAATGGTGGCTGGAGTCACAAAGTGATCAAGACGAAAGAAATTACTTAGTTATAAAGTATTAAGGTAATTGTCCGTAGGTATTTTTAAACCAAACTTAGAAATGTTATTTCATAATATAATTAAAGATTACCAAGAATTATACTTTATATTTCTTCACATTTATCAACATACTGTCACGACTGCTTTTTGCATAGAAGAGAAGTCAAAGGTATAGATAAAACACAGAAAAAGCAGACTTGTAGGACTATGGGGTTTTAAAAATTCAGCTAAATTTGGAGACTAAGGACTTGGTTTCCAATCTCTATTTACTTTCTGTGTAACCTTGGACAAGATGCCTTCCCTCTGTAACATTATATGTGAAATGTTGTGGTTATACTATTTGATTTCTAAAGTTTCTTCCAGAAAGAGAAAGAAAAAAGCAGGAATTTCAAGGGTGTGTGAAATGCATTTTGAGCTTAGGCAAGTTAAATGATTCAAAACTCAGACACTCACTATCTGTATGACCCTGAGCAAGTCACAAGCTCTGCTTACCTTAATCCACTGGAGAAGGAAATGACAAACCATTCCAGCATCTTTGCCAAGAAAACCTCATAGACAGCATGGTCCCTCTTCCTCTTCATTATTCTCTCCTCTACCCTTTCTCCCTCCCCCACCATTAAGTAATGCCTCCTTCAAATCTGAAGAGACCTCGCTCTTTCTATAATGGACTTTTTTAACTGATGGAATCAGGAAGCTATGTCAGTGCTTTGAGCCCTAACCCTGTGAATTTACCAAGGCTTGAGAACCATTTCATTACCTTTTAAGGAAAAAAAAATCTAACCTAGTGTTGTAATGAAGCCTAGGCATCTTGCTTTTAGGAGAGTCAGGATAACGTACAATGGTAGTATTTTGAAGACTTGTTCTCTTTGATTATTCTTTCTTGGTTTAATTCCTTTGGAATCTTGTCCGCTAGAACTCTTGGTATACCAGGATCTGGAGTTTGCATGACCGGGAAGCTACACCTTCTCTACCTGCTGTTTTGAGACCCTTAAAAGGTGCCAAGGTTGGTTGTGCTGACCAGAAACCTGGTCAGCAGTGAAGACTGATGAGAGTCATCTTACAGTTATGCATCTCGAGCAAGCTGTCTTAATTGAAAACTGGCCCTGTACTGACTAATCAGTTTTTGTTTCTGTGTTCCTTTCATTGAATACAGGCACTTGAGCGGATTGGGGTACTTCTTCTGTTTGTTTTCTCCTTCTTAACTTGGAAAGTCCCTAAATCTTTTCTCTAATTAGAAATCAGATTACTTAATTATCTGTCCTGGTAGGTATCTATAAAGTGTTTTATTTTAATTAATTTGTCTTATTTAATTAATTGTATTTAATACATTAAAATCTGTCTCCCCCTGAATTTCAAATCCAGTGACAAAGCTGAAGAGAGATACTGCTCCTGATTTCTTAGGCAATTGGCATGCATTGCTTAATAAACTCAAAATGCTCAGAAGCTTGAACTTTTGCTTCCTTAGTTATTTCATCTTTCAGCCAACACACGGAGCTTGATACCCTAAAGAACGAGAGTGACCATTGGGAGTGGTTTCAGGACCCAGACCGTTGTAGCCAAGATCATTATCCATTGGACAGTGATGCATAATTTGAATGTAAATTTGGCAGGACCACTACTATCTAGCAACTCTACTGAGATTCTGCTCATTTTCCCCAGAGAACAAAATGGAATAGGGCAGAATGTGCTAGCAAGATGTTGGGAAAAAGACGTTAGGATTTTTGTTTTGGTCATGTCTTAAAATTAATTATCACTTTACCAAAAATAAAGCAAAAACCCATCAATAAATGAGTTAAACTGAACAGTCATCTGCACTAAAAATAGATGAAAGATAACTTGGTAAGGGTTCAATATCATGGTAGTACAGAAGATACACCTCTATCCCCTAGAACACTGAGGCAGATGAAGCAGCTTGCTCTGGAACAGGGGGCCAAAGCATACTTTTTTCACTATTCTGTGTGTCAGCTACCTCAGGCAGCCAGGTAGTGTGGTGGTAAAATAGGAATAATATTAACACCTACCTCCCAGGGTTGCTAGAGTCAAATGAGATAATTGTAAAACACTTAGCATAGTGCCTGATTTACAGTGTTAATGGAGAGAAATGATCAGACATGAGAGATATTTGATGGTAGAAACAGTAAGATTTGCCATCTCTTTGGAATTAGAGTGAGGCCAAGATAATGTTGCCTGAAACTGCACTTTCTATAGAAGTTTTGGAATAAAGATGCAAATGTGATTAGGTGACTAAATGAAACCAGTGCCTCTTCCAACAATATGCAATTTTATCAATTTAAATTCACTATGTTTCATTCTCTTTACCTGTAAACTTAAGAGATCACATTAGATGGATAGTTTCAGGTATAATTTCTAGGAATTAGATTTGTTTTACTTTCTGTCCGAATAAGAAATGTCATTATTGTAGCTTCTAAAGTAGACAAAGAACATGTGAATTTATTCAATCCACCAAACCAATAATTTGACAGATCTATACAAAGATAACTATTAATAAATTGCAAAATCAAGTGCTTTCAGTTATGCTTTCTTATCTCTTTTATATCCTCTGAAACTGATAAAGGCTTCAAAGAACTACGAAGAGGACAAAGGAAATGGAAGGCAGGGACATGGATAAGTCAACTGGACCTTGGTTTGTTCTTGTTGACTGGATACCATTCTGATGGACAGTGTTAATTCCACAAATTCTGATAGTAGCTAGAGTGTTTTATCAGTTTATTAGATAAAATGTATATTTGGGTAGGTGTCTTCATATATCATGGAAATTACCACCATCCATTTATATCGAACCCATAGTGGTAGTTTTAATTAACTGAAATCATCTGCCTGGTATTAGTTTCTCAGCTTCGCTCACATTTCAATCTCCATAAATTATTTCTTACTCGTTCATCCTGTGGAATGCAAATGGATGCTGTGCCAGCTCTCTGGAACCCTGGTAGCTGGACTGATAGTATATGGTATTCAGCAAGCTGACTTAACCTACCTGAAAATATTGAATCAAGCTTGGTTTGTTATGTTGATTTAGCCTGAAAAATGAATGAAATTTTCACTTACAGAGTCATCTACTTCCTGTGAGTATTGCCAGAACATTATTAATGTTTGAATCAGAAATATCTTGACTTGGCCAAAGGAAATTGCATTTTTTTCTCCATGAAATATATTTACAAGTGATATTTATTCATTTTCAGAGAAAAATAAGAAAAAAAATATAGAAGTCCAGTTAAGATTTTTTATAAAGATATTGAAACTATAGTCCATATTCTCTCTACTTATAGAACTAATACATTTTCCTTTATGAGAAAATAATATTTCTTTGTGTAACCTCCCTCATACACACGATGCTCCCAAAATTTTAAGAGTAGTTTTAAGTTTCATAGTACAAATTGCAAAGAAGTTTTTTCTAACATACACACGAATGCATATAGTATACATATGCACTATATACATACATGTACATAAACAGCTCAAGATTATACATATGCATATACAATACATATATTTACACATATATAATGATTCTCTCCAAATTCATTGGATTTTTTTCTCTGATTAAAGTTTTCTATAGAAGAAGCTTTAAGGACAGATTCATTGGATTAGAGTCTAGACTCATAGGATATCAATCATAAGATTCCAAGGGTAGAATCACAGTATTAAACAATATATTCTATTTAAAGTGTACTGTATGATAGAGTATCTATTGATGCAATCAGCAATTAGCATATTAGATATGAGCTTAAACTTTAATAGAAGTAACATCCCTTTTTTCCTCAGAAATGTCTGTCCTTTCAAAAACAATAGTAACAGTAGCTAATGCTATAGAGCACATTTAATGTTGACAAAGAACTTCACAGATAGTGTCTTATAGGATGCTCCCAACATTGTGAAAAAGATGTCATTGTTATTCCCATTTTATACGTGAGAAAAAGTGAGGCTGAGAGAGGCTCTCTTGATCTAAGTCACCCAACTGATAAGCAGAATTGTAACGTGGGTCTTTCTGGCACCAGAGTCTATATTCTATCCACTGTGCCACCTAGCTATATAAAAGTAGAAAAAAATTGCAAATACTCAATTGTTCATTTAAAATTTGGTAAACTGGTGTAGGGATTAGATCATTGAAAAAAGTTTGCTTTACCAAATAGATACTCTCCTTTGAAACTATTTTTCTACTGAAAAAAAAGTCCATCACTCTCTGTGTTCACAGGTTGATTTAATCCAGCTAGGGAGAGAAGGCTCACTAGCCCTCACAGGAAATGAATGTCACAGACACGGTGCTCTTTTGCATTTGCCTTGTTCTAATGCTGAGGCCACATACCCTTGTTTGGGGCCCCCTATGTTCCAGACAATAGGTGGTCAACCCATGCTGTTAGTGTACTGCTTGACTTTAGTAATTAAAGTTGTAATATAGATTTATATTTTTCTCTATCTTGAGCTGTATATCTGACAAGCTGAAAGAATACATTGAACTAATTTACAGCACATGGGTGAGCACAGAAATTATTTAATACAATCTAATGTTCTTTCCAAGTGGCTCAGAATTTCCCTAAAGTGCACCTGTTTCCTTGGTCAGCGATATTGTTTAAGATACTGTTTGGGAATAACGTGCTCATTCATGTAATGAAAATTAACTCCTTAAGAGCACTGGGGAAGTAATAGTAAATTGTTTCTTCTCTGCTACAAAACCATAGCAAATTACTAATTAATGATTTCCTAGGGAACATTGAGGAAGCTGAATTTTTGTAAATTCCCTGAGAAAGCACTACATGTATTATCTTTCAAGCTTGTTGCTCTGCTGGACATCAGAACTCTTTTTCCTTCAGACCTTTTGCTTCTTTCCCTTCTGGTCAATTTCTAAAATTCTGGGGAAGATTATTAAGACCCTAGAACAATTCAGAGCATTGGATGTGCATGTCAGAGGATACAGCACATGAAGGATCATGAGATCCTAGATATGATATTTGATGCCCCAGAACTCCACTAATCAGTCCAACCTCCTCATTTTGTAGATTAAGATACTGAGGCCCAAGAGTGGTCAGTTAAGCAGTCTGCTAATGATGAGGCAGGTATAAAGCATCAGATTCAATATTTGAACTCAAATACACTGAATCTAAAGACAGGATACTCTCTTATACTGCATGGATGTTTTCTATCCAGGCCTCAGAAACCACCCATGCATTTTTTTCTAATACTCTGTTTAATAATAAAATTATCTGATTAAAGGTTTGTAAAGGAATGATGATTACTTATTCAGGCCACTAAGATGTATTGTTTAATTCTAATCATCAGAAAGAGATAATAACTCTTTAGTCTGTTTACTATGAGAGATTTTTGGAATTCAGCAAATGATTTCTTTTTCAGCAATGTTAATTTGATTAGGCTTCATTATAATTTTTTCAATACTGAATATTTTGGAAGAACTGTAATTGTTTTGCAGTGCCTGATACTATGTATTATGCAATAAAATGAATAAAGAGAAGAGAGAAAGAAAAGGGAAAAGAAAGGGAGGAAAAAAGGAAGAAAGGATACAGGCATGGAGGGAGAAAAGAAGAAAATTAATGACAATAATATTAATAGTCCTATGATTGCCACTTCTAGAAAGAGACTTCTATGCTATTTCAATAGCACTTATAAGTCTATACTTATTAACCCAATATTTATATATAAGACAATTTATATATTAGAAGTTAAGAGTTTAAAATTAAGTAAAATTTTAGCAATACCATAATTATATTGTAGAGGGAAGAAAACCATATTTTCAAAAAGTGATTAGTCTGATTATATAACTAGTTCAAATAAAAATTCTAGAAACTACATATTGAACATAATATCTTTCCATCAATAATCAAAGTACAATAAGGCATCTGAATAAAAGAAACACTTGTGTACTTTGAGATGCTGCTTATATTTAAGTAATTAATGAGTCAGTCTTGAAGTTTTCAGTTTTTATATCCCATGTGAATTTCCTAATTGGCATTCATTTGAGAGCAGCCATATTAGCCTTGATCCAAAAAAAAAAATGGAATGAGCATTCTACTTAGTATTTTTTTTTATATAGTCTCCATTTAGAATTTAACCAAACTCATCTTTTATTGCTCCTGGCTATTTGAAATTCTATAGTAATTTAAAGACAATTTACATGACTTAATAGGGATACAAGGAATTAATAGAGATAATAATTTTAATCTACTATGGAGTGTCTCTAATACATAATAGACAAACATTTTATTGTGAGATGAGATTATTAAGGCATTTTGCGTAATCAACAAAGTAATAGAGGTATTAAGGGAGGACTCTCTTTTCTCCTCTTATCTCCCCTCCCCTCTCCTCCCCTCCCCCTCCCCTCCTCTCCCCTCCTCTCCCCTCCCCTCCTCTCCTCTCCCCATCCTTTTAAATTGTAATAAGAGCAAAAGGAGGGAATATCTCTAGTATATGTTTTGAAAATAAAATTCATATGTTACAAAGGAGAATCTTTCATACTAAGTGACTAATAACAAGCAAATGATGCTGATACTTTCTAATGAAGAACTGACTAAAACCTTTTCTGAAGACTTGGAATTTAATTTTGACTGTGCATGGTTTGCAAAAATCTCATCATTCTATCTCTCTCAATACAACCTGGATTTTCTCCCTTTAGATCCTGGAAAATAGCTCCTATGGTTACTTAAGAAACGATAATTTAATAGAACCCATCACGTACAAGCAGATTTAGCATGAAATATATCTATATTAAATAAATTGTGCTTATAAAAGTCTTTTTTTCTTTATTTATTTTCAGTTTTCAACATTCATTTCCACAGAATTTGGAATTTGAATTTTTCTCCTCATCTCCCCCCTACCCCCACTCCAGGACAGCATGCATCCTGATTACCCTTTCCTTCGATCTGCCCACTTTTGTATCACCCTCCCCCCAAAAGAAAATCCCTTTCCCTTCTTTTTTTCCTGTAGGGCAAGATAGATTTTTACACACTATTGCCAAATATCTTATTTCTCAGTTGCATGTAAAAACAATTTTTGTCATGCATTTTAAAAGCTTTGAGTTCCACATTCTTTCCCCTCCCCCTCTCCCCGTCCACCATCATTGAGAAGGCAAGCAATTTAATAAAGGTTATACATGTGTAGTTATGTAAAACACTTTCATAATAGGCATATTGTGAATAACTATATTTTCTTCTATCTTGTTGCACCCTCTATTTACCTCTCCTTTGATCTGTCCCTCTACCAAAGTGTTTGTTTCCAATTACCCTTCCCTGAATCCGCTGTCCCTTCTATTATCTCCACTCTCTTACCTCCTTCCTTCCTGCTTTCCTGTAGGGTAAGATAAACTTCCATACCCAATTGAGTGTGTATGTTGTTCCCTCATAAAGCCAAATTCAATGACAGTAAAACTCACTTATTGCCTCTTATCTTCCCCTTCTTCCTTCCATTGCGAGAGAGAGAGAGAGAGAGAGAGAGAGAGAGAGAGAGAGAGAGAGAGAGAGAGAGAGAGAGAGAGAGAGGGAGGAAGGGGTGGAGAGGGAAAGGGAGAGGGAGGAGAGAGAGAATTGAAAGTTCAAGGAGATGAAAGATAGAATGCCAAGTTCAGCTGTAGAACTTAGGGAATCAATGAGAAATAACTAAAGTTAGTGAATAGTTTCATTATGATAGTTGGGGGAACCAAGATAAAATTGCTGTAAGGAATGTCATAGAAAATTATTTAGGAAAGAATGAAGAGGTTGCCATATAGTAGTTGATGCTACATTTTGTTTTCAAATGAAGTGGATTTCATAAAAAATTGTGTAACTTTTATTTTTGAAAATGTTTTATTATTGATTTTTTTCTTAGCACCATTTTCATTATCAATAATGGGCCTTGTCTTATATAAAAAAAGAAAAAAATGTTTAATAGAACAAATCAACAGAGGAATTGTAAATGATATCATACACAACAGTCCTCAATCATTATGAGCAACCTATTTCACAGTAATTTCACTGCAGTCTAGGTTAGGCAAGCTTCTATATTCTGATCTCTCTTTATGATTTTGTATATATTATTCTGGTTCTGTTTGTTTCACATTTATCCATTCTTTTGTGACTTTAAGTCCTTTAAAATCTTACATTTCTTATCAGTGTTAGAAGTTGCAATTCTAAAGAACGTTACTTCTTTGAAAGCAAAGATTGTTTTATTTATTTTTTTTTAGTTTCGTATATTCAGTTTCTAACACTGGACCAAGCTGTGACATTTTGGTACACATAATAGGCACTTAATATATTATTTGCTATATTGATTGATCAGTTCATGCTAGTCTCATATTTCTCTGAACTCCTGTAGCCATAGTTTCAAATGACATCACAATAACCTATTCCCTAATTTATGGACAATTTTGCTCCAGGTGTGGGGTGTGTGTGTGTGTGAATGAGAGAGAGACAGAGAGAAAGACAGAGAAGAGAAAGACAGGGGAGAGAGAGAGGCTGAGGGAGCAGGGGAAGGGAAAGAGAGGGGAAGGGAAGGAGAGGGAAAGGGAAAGAGGGAGAGAAGGAGAGAGTTTGTGAGTACTAAGATGGATTGTAAAATATTTTGAAATATATGGGACCATTCTTTTTGTCATTTACATCCTAGGAGCAGTGAAATTGTTGGACCAAATAGTCTAGCTTAAAAGTGTATTAAGACTTTAGGGACACCCTGTATAATATTATAGTGACATTTGCAGCAAAATTCCAAATCATTTTTCAGAAGAGTTATGATAATTGATAGAGAAATCAACAGTTTATTCATGTGTCTACTTTTTCACAGTTCTTCCAATGCAATCTTTTGATCTTTCATAGTTTGTGGAGAGGTGAGACCTTAGAGCTGTTTATTTGTATTTTTCATATTGTTAGTAATTTGGAAGATTTTTTTTTATATCCTTATTTATAGTTAGTCTTGCTTCTTGGTGAGAAACAGAGACCTTCTAGGATTTATTTGGGGGGAATTTACACAATAGGATGTATTGGGAAGGTTAATATGATGACCTGACTTCACATCCTCCCTCTTAAGCTTACTCCCTATTTCACATTGTGTAAGTCCTTCATGTAAAATAAGAGGACTGGACTAGCTAATATCTGAGGGTCTTTCTGATTCTATGAAATATTCCTGTGACTCCAGGCTTGGCACCCTGCTGCTTTGATTGATGATTGCCTCAGTCTCCCATTAAACTAGGCCTGGATCTAGTCATGCTTTACTTCAATGATCCCCTATCCTAACTAACCTCCAAGAGGTTGTACTTCCATGACCTTTCCTTTTTCCAGGTTTAGAACTATAATAAAATCAACCATTTTTCTCAAAAGGGCTATGAACTTTATGAGCTTTTTAGTTGTTTTTTTCCTGAACTTTATGTTTTCATGTGGGATCTATATAATTTTCCAGATCCAAAGTACTGGTCACCATTCCCCATTATATGTTACGTACACCATTAGAATGTAATTTCTCATGTATTGACTGTTTTAGTTCTTGTCATTTATCTACGTTGCTCAACACTGTGTTTAGAGCATAGTAACTGCTTAACAAATATTTTTTAAATTGACTGAAGGATAAAAATCAGTACAAAAAAAATGGAAGAAAATACAAGCATAAAAACATAACCTTAAATGTGAATAGATTAAACAAACACATAAAACAAACAAAAAAAGAGTGGAAAATGAATAAGAAATCAAATCAGTTCCACCCAAGAAAATCTAAAAATAAAACCACACATTTAAAAATAAAGACAATGCAGAATGAAAAGGAAAGGTTAGATCAAAACTTTTATGCATCAAGTGTTCAAAAAATTATACTTGTGTAATTGGACAAAGAAAAATATATGATATCAAATGAAATAAGCATGGGAATTCATAATGTTTCAAGGAAACTTTCAGGAAGAAACAGTGACTTGTGTTTCAAGGAAGGATATGACTCTATAGTTAACATGAAGAAAAAAGTCATTTTGTTATGGTAGAGGGAGAAGAAATGAAGTGGTAACTTCTTTTGGTGCAACTGAAACAACTCTTTATCATCATTGCTCTGCCATTAACAGTAGAGAACTTGGCTGTCTTCACAATTCATGCAGCCAGAATATGGTGGAGGACCTCCAGAGAGCTCTCAAACTTGAGACTCAAGTCGCTATTCTTTCCTAGTGATTCCCATGGGAATACGTAGTATAGTGAGAAGAATCTCAAGAGCTTTGTTAAGTATTATGAAGTCCTGGACCAGAAATGGAAGATTTTTAGGGAACTGACATTTCCTTCACTGTTGTCATTTGAAGGTAGGGGCTTCAGAGGAGCAAAGTTGATCTGGGAAGTGAGTAACTAGTAAAGATGTTGTCTGGGAATAGAATTTGAATTTGGGGACCAAGTTTTTAACCATTCAAGTAACTGATTGACAAGAATTTATTAAGTGTCTCCTGTGTTGCAGATAAAGTTCTAGCTCCTGGGAATAAAAATATAAAAAATGAAATAGTCCCACCCTTATAAACTTTAAAGAATTTTATAAACTAATGGATAAATAGCAAGTGTATGTATTTGTGTGTGCATGTAAATGTACACTTTTTTTTGGCATGCCCACATCAGAAAAGATGCTATGCTCTATGAACAAAGCAGAACTGAGACAGAACAAGGGAAATGTAGAATGGGCAAATTTGGAGTAATCACCATGAATATTCACACGGACTATCCGTGCTCAATCAGTGATAGAGCATTCTGAGCTCCTATTGCTCTGATCAGCCACAGTGGAACACACTGAAAATTCACTTTATCATGCTGATGTCGTTGTTGTCCTCTTCGAGAACAAAGTACAACAACCAACCAACATGTATATGTGTGTGTATACACACGTATATATATGTATGTGTGTATGTGTGTATATATATGTGTGTGTGGATATATATATATATATAGTTTAGACAAGATTTGCTTGATATTAATTAAATATTTTGTATAATAATGCATACTAGGTATATCATAGATATATAATGTACATATATGTTCTAAATTGCTGTTGTTCAGTCATATCTGACTCTTTGTGACCTTATTTGGGATTTTTTTTTTGCAGAGATACTGGATGTTTTACTATATCTCTTCTCCAGCTCATTTTACAGATGAGGGAACTGAAGCCAACTAGGTTGAGTGACTTGCTCAGGGTCACACAGCTAGTAAGTATCTGAGATCAGATTTGAATTCAGCAGTCTTCCTGACCCCAGGTCTGGTACTCTATCCACTGAGCCACTTACCTGCCATTATTTTAAATATTAATAATAACATATTATACATATGTATGTATACATATATATACACTATTCTGTTTTATATATATACACTATCAATGTTAATACTAATATATATAAATGCTAGTATATGAATATGAGTTAGCTAAATATAAAACAATTAGGGAGGAAGAACACTAGTATTTTAAATATAGGAACTGACCTATGAGTTCACGGAATGGAGGCTCATAACATCATTTTTGCTCAGATGCTCATGCAGTAATCAGGGTATCCCCTGTCTTTGAGGGATCCTCAGAAAATTTATTCCATTTCAAAGTTCTTTGTGGTTTGCATTAACTTTATAATCATAGCTCATATGCTTCCCCCTTTGGGTTTCCAATTCAATAGTTAGACTAAGAACACAATTGGTTCAAAGAAAAACTCTTTAATGAAGTAGTATAGTAAGAAAAGATAGCAATAGAACCTTTCTCCCCATACTCCGGAGTACATATTCCCCACAAAAACAGCTTCAGTGGGAATATTGAACAAACAGAAGGGACACATGAGGAGGAACATTTATTGAGGGAACATGTATGGCTATGTTTACATGTGTAGAAGAACTCACATTTTGGCACTGCAGGGTCACTGATGTCTTTTAGTAATGCCATCTTATTGCTTCCACTGGGATTTTCTCCACTGATCTTGAATGGCATATTGTATTTGAGCTAAGAACACTATCGGCAAAAAAAGAAAAAAAAGGAAAAAGAAAAAAAATACATGAAGACTTGCATTTGACTGCCAACATCTATTTTGTACTTTATCATCATGTGGTACTGGCATATACTAGAAACAAAATTGTCCTTTTCTTAAGTTTATTTCATAAACATTACTCATTTTCTCACTTTAGTTATCTACTTCACATGCACTGAAGCATTTCCAACAGGTAGGTTATACCCATTATATTAGTACAAAGAACCAATTTTCTTATGATACCAGAATACAATGGAGTTACATTCATTCTGTTGTATTCTCTGTCAAGGTAATTATCATGATGCTTTCAAGTAGGTCTTGCTTGTAACCTTGTGCTGCGGTATTTATTTCATAGATTCATAGGAGCAGTTGAATCTCACTGGCTAAAATGATAAAGAAATTGGTAGACCAGACAGAGACTAAATGGATGGTGTTTCAGAGTTCCTGCTAGGCCTCCTTAGCAACTATAACAGTCTCTAAATAGATGAATTCTCAATTGTATATTTTCTCTACTGGTTTTCCCTTGATTTGCCATTCTGCTTACTTTGCTTCCTCCTTCTCCTACTCCCACTCCCTCTCCCAACCCCTACTGCAGCCTTAAAACAAGGACATGGACAATGAGGATTTCTGGTTTTGAGCAAGTGATGATCACCATCATGAAAACTGTGATGCAGATCAGAAAAGATGGCCCCTGAGGGCTCTCTCAGTGTTGAGGTTATTTGAGTGTCAGTGGTGATTCAAGTGAGTCAAGAGATCTTGTGTGTATTTCATGCTCCGTCAGTACCTAGTTGAATGATTTTCTGCCAGCATGTCTCTTCATCTCTCTGGTTCTCACCTTCTTCATCTGTAAAATAATGATTAGACAAACCATCTTTTTGAGGACATATCCAGATCAAAATTCCATGGTGATGTGCTATACCTATGTGGCAGCTATAATTGGCATGGAAGTAAGTCTCTGATCCATCTGATGTACTAGAAAGGCAACCAACCTAAACAACTTGTCAGTTGTCAATATACGAATGAGCAAATGATGTATTTATAGATTATACATGGAGCAAAGACCAAGGTGGGAAAAATATCAAAGGCCAGAGAAAATTTAACAAAAGATAGCCTGAAAAATATTCTATATCAAAAAGGAACCAGAAAAACAAAGTTAAGTAATCTCTTACCCAAACTTTATATTAAAGAATTATTTTCTATGTATGTGTGTGTGTATGTGTGTGTGTAAAATCTTTTCCTTATCCCTCCCCTTTCTTTTGTAGATGAATTGATAAATTACTTATAGAAGTTATACTGTCTCATAAACATAATTCTGAGATAACTATGAAACAATGTTAACATGGAATATGGTTGAGAATCTAAATGCTTTGACAGTAGAAAATTATGTTTAGCTTCTACAGCCAGTGTGACTTACTGCCATCTCTTCTGGGGGCATTGACACAAATGTTGTCATGAAGGATGCCTTGTATAACACTTCCCACATTTCAGGGAGGGCATTACATATCTTAACCAAACTGGGCTATTACTGTAGAGGAGCAACAGTATTCCAAACTAAGTATGACTTTACTTCAAAGGGGTTTGCTATGTTTTCTGTAAAGGTGATTTGTTAGGTGCGATAGCATAGAAAGGTCTATATAAATACAAGAAACGATTGCACCTGAGTGTCTAATCGCCTCAGGAAACAGAGCTGCTTTCATTTTAATGTAGATATTTTAATGTATTCTATAAACTTCCCGTTTGGATAATGTGCTCCTTCATGTGTTGACAAATGGTAAGTCATTATTCTAAGTGCACGATTCATAAATCTGACTTGTTTTTTACATATAAACCAAGTTTAATTACAGTTGTCCATGAATAAAAATACAGGCAAAGTCCTCTTGGGAACCTAACTTTTCTCTTTGATCTCCATTTACCAAGTTGAGCAAGGTAATTTCCCAAAACTCTATTTCATGTTATAGGCATGGCCTTAAGGATCATTTTGGTAGGAAGACTATTATATTAAATCTACTGGTTACAAAAATGGTAACAATGAATATTTTAGAGAGAAAACACAAATTAATATTTTGTTTAATGTCTGAAATGTTATTTTACTTAATTTTAATCTGAGTTTTCTGAAGATAACTTGAGATTCCTTGGTCTGCATGCTATTATCAATTTCTCCAAAGCAATTTGCTAAATTTACAGAGCATAGAATTCAGGTATATTTGTGCAAAGAGTATAATTTTATTAGTATGCTGCCAGGATAAAAGGGGGAAATCAACATAATGAGTACATTCCCATATACTTAAAAATAAGTTAAAAAATTTGCTGGTCTTGCAAAAGTATATTAATTAAAATTATTACAGAAATAAAAGAGCCAATTAGAAAAAAAAAATCACTGAAGTAATCATTGAACAATATAATTCAATTGAGATTTTCACCCTAGTTTATCATGTCTTCATGTTTTTATAACAGTATAAAGGTAATTTACCTGTGAAAACGGATTGTCCTACAACTGTCCTGAAATGGATTATAAAATAGAGAAACGGTTAAGGAAAAGTCCTAAAGATATTATCCAGGAAATGATCCAAAATGAAGACAGACTTGTAATGTAGTGAAAATGAAAGATGACAGATGGAAAACCTGGGTGTTTCACTGGTTTTGAATATTGAAGTATTGATTGATTGAAAGATTACTTTGAAGGATTAATTAATTGAAGGATTGATCTATATGTGAAAGGTTCTCTCTATGAAGAATATTGGCAAGGATCTCTTGGAGCAAAATAGTTGGTAAATGTGGATTGTAATCAGGACCATTTGAGGGATATACACATTCATAAGAACACAGATTCATTGAAACAGTGAAGTATTTGTGTGTTGTGACTCCCAGGGGATCTTTGAGTAACACATGCTTTGTGATATTCTAAGTTGAGTATTTGATTATTCCAACCCCCACCAGGACTATAGGAGTAGTTCTGAGGGGTTAAGGTTGTCTTTTTTAATGCCATAATTTGTAAGCCCCCACCAGTATATTTCCACTATTATTGTCAGTTTTTTGTCAATTATTCAGCTTAATTTAATTAGTTTTCATAATATTTACCATGGTATTATGGTATGAACAGTAGTTATTCAATATACCCTCCTCCCCAAGTCTGTGATATACTCTTCTACTATAAACAGAATGTAGACAAAAGTGATGAGTTCATGAATTATTTGTGAAAAAAAGGGGTAACTAACTCATAGCTCCCAGTAGCTGGAAGTCCTTTTTCCCCTTTGTGGGTGTTCAAGAAATTCCCTTTAGGAATGTAGTAGCTTCTTTGTTAGGATATTTGTAGACTCATGAATCTGCCTTGATACATTACACTTATGATGCTCTCAACTCTGGAAACAGATATACTAATACTGATAGGGAGATGAAAACTCTAACATTCTGTGGAAACTTTAAACTTAAGTTCCTCCAGACAATAAAGGTGATAAGAGCATGAAGATATAGATCAAGACAGAAGTAATTGTTCTCCCCTCTCACCTTTCAAGTATTTCCATCTCAAGAGCTTTCCTGGAACACTTTCTTCTGGTTCACTCTCTTGGGTCCCAAGTGGCTGATTATTTTATAAATGATCTGTAGAGTGTGAACAAGTTTCTTTCACCAACCCAATTTTTTTTGTGCACTTAGTATGATGTGTTTAATTAATGGATTGAACATGTTCTCACTTTGGCACAATGTCAGTAGCTTTAAGTGGGGTGGAGTAATTCACTGGACCAACTCAATGCTCTTCCCTACACACACAAACACACACACTCAGACACACACACACACACACTTATTTTAAGCAACTAGACACAGTACAATGTCAAGAGCATTTTATATTATGTGAGGAAAGCTTGATTTGTTCAAATGTTGCTTTAGATGGTGAATTAATTGAGTGACCCTGGGGATATCACTTAACATCGCTCTACTTCAGGTTCCTCAACTATAAAATGGGGACAAAATAGGACCTATCTCCCAGGGCTATTGCAGAGTTTAAATGAGATATTATGTGAAAGTACTTTGCAAAACTGAAAGTACTCTATAAATGCTAGCTATTATCATTTGTACAACACTGAATAGTTCTAGATTTCAATTTCTAGAGACAAATTCTTAATTATTCACAGCAGTAGTCATTGCTACCAGAGTTCCTCTACTTTATACAAGACCAGAAGGATCATGTTGTATTGGAATCTGTGTGAAAGCACATGTCCCATAGTGAGTGATATCTCCAGGGGACACAACAAGATTGTGGGGTGATGAGAAAGAGATAATTGTTAATGCACTGTGACTTACCTTGGGGCACACTTCAAGGAAACTGCACCTTTTGACAAGACTAGGTTTCATCAGAATCTTCATCCTCAGAAATGAAGAATAATTGCTTTCACTCAGTCTGAAATTGACTCACAGACCTGTCATGTGTTTAATTTTCCATTGATGATGATGATGATGTTGATAGCTAGCATTTATCTAGCATGTTGAAGTTTGCAAGGCATTTTGTAAATATTATGTAAATCCTAGCCTCACAACAGCTCAGGGAGGAAGGGGCAGTTACTATCCCCAGTTTACGAGGGAGAAAAATGACTCTAACTGAAGGAAAGTGACTTCCCCAGTGCCACACAGGTAATTAATATCCAAGAAAGGATCTGAATTCAAGTCTGCTTATCTCCATGTGTAGTGAGCTACCATTGTACAATCAGCATTGTGGGCTATATTTTCAATAAATTCTATTTTTTTACAGTAACTTTGATTATCAAATTAGAGTTATATTCCCATGGGAGAATATTTTGGACTTTGCACATTTTCAACCATATTTGTGACTTCATTGGTATCAGAAAGTCCCAGTGAAGAGACCCCCTTTCTAAATACCTTTCTATACATGCTCTGCCATTTAAATCTTTAAAAAGCCTCATGGGGGTTCAGAGGTTGATTGGCTTGCCCATGGTCAGATAGCTTGTATGTGACAGAGGTATAACTTGAACACAAGACTTTTCTGATTCTAAAGCTGACCTTGACTATGCTCAAGGTCTGTCTCTCTTTAAATCATGTTTTAAAATTCAAGAAAAAAGTTTTGAAAAAAAAAGACATTTAATAGCAATATTCCAGCCATATTGCATATCCATTTAACACCTGAAGTATTGTGAATGATAGACACAAACAGAGATAGCTCTCAAAATGTAGGAGTTGTTTTCATCAGTCCCATTCTGCAGGGTCCTCATTGCTCTCACAGACTTAGAATGGATGCCTATACCCATTCTCTTTGAATTGGCTCACTCTAATCTGCCCTCTACCCTGGAGATCTACATTCCCAGAGGATGTGGCCACCATTACATGGTCAGAGTCCTGTGGAAACCCTTGTTGAAAGGAATTATACTCCCATTCCCCACCAATCTAGCTCTTCAATGCCTATCCAATGTGTTTTCTCCTTATGCAACCAGCCACTCACAAGGTAATTCATCCACACAATACATGATATTTATATAACTTGCCATTCCTTAGAATGACATTTTAAGTTATTAAAACCATTTATTTAACAAAAAGGTAAAAGATCAGTCCTGTACAACCTATGGCCTGCCAAAGGATTTCTGGCAGCCTATAAAAAATGTAGAGGAAACATCCTCTACATTTTTCATGGGTGCCAGAAATATTTTCATGTGCCAGCAGGCTGCTTACAGCTTATGGTTGTTCCGGTCTGTATAGATGCTGATATATGAAAGTTCCTAAATATTTACATATCACAATCCACATATAAACTTGTATCACACTGTTCCTTAGTATTTGTTGTGAAGAGTGGCCACATATTTATAGGAATCTTGAAAGGAAGCATATTCTCATAATATATATTCTCATAATAAAACACTTATGTATTCATGAAACTATTTCTTTGTCCAAGGATTGGCTCTGGTCTCTTAAGCCAAAGGAATCCTCTTTTCCTCTCTATCATACATAACAACCACTTTCACTTTCAGTTTCCTCATCAGTAAATTGGAGGTGATACTACCTATTTCAGTGTTTTGTGAGGATAAAATGAATCAGCATGTTAAAAATTTACAAACCTTAAAACTCTATATAAATGCTTGCTATGATTATTTTCATTATATTTGTAAATGTAGGGTTAAAACCATTTCACCCTATTTTAAGTGCAACACTAACACTTTCAAGAAGTAAAAGTTTTGATTTATTTTTTTTCAAATTTATTTATTTTCAATTTTTATTTTCAATGACTTCAATAAATTTTAAATTTTCTCCCCCTTCCTCCCCAAGATGGCATGCAATTTTATGTAGGTTCTACACAAATGAAAGTTGTGAATAAAAGATTAAGTATGAAAGATATTTGAAAATCATTGGATAAACTGAAATGACACCAGGCAGGAAGAACGTTTTCCCATAGACTGAATTTGGAAATGATTCTGGGGATCATTTATTGATTAGCAACTGGGAAAAAGTAAAGGAATTCCAGAAAGTAAACTATGTGGCTTTCCATGATAGACTAAGGAGTATAGTTGAACTTACCTGTGGCAGAAAAGGGACATATTAAGAATTTTTGGTGCCTCTGTATGCAGATTAAAGTAAAAATCCCAACCTAGGAGAAGCCTAAAGAAAAAGTATATTCATTCTCTGACTTCATCTAGCAGTGATGCATTCTATTCATAGACAACCACAGTTTCATTACCCAAATGTTTGCAGTAAATTGATTTTTTTCTCCCTCAATCACAAAGAGAACAGGGGTTTACTAGAGATAAACATATCTAAAAGGAAAGAATTAATCTACCTAAATTTAGGGAATTATCCTAATTGGAGGCTTAAAACAACTGTGAATGAACCCATAACTTTTCATTTAAAATAAATTCCCTAAAGCTAAAAAAAGAGGGCATAATGTGATCCTTATATGCCATTCCATGGACCTCCATGGCTTTGAGTAGAAAATTCATATACCACAGTTCATGTGCTGTCTCAAACTTCAAATTCTGTCTGAAATCGCTATCTTCAGTCATCATATGCAAGCAGTGAATAGGAAAAGTAAGTTCTCCTCCTACTTCTTTATATATAAAAACTATTATCTTTAGTATGGTTAATATCATATATAATTTTACAGTAAATATAAATATGCTTTAATTTAAACAACAATATTTTTCTGCCCTTATCTCTAAATTGCTTCATATGAAAAGGCATGGTATTCCTTATTCTATGGAAAAAAAGATAGTATGAAAAGAATTGAAGGGGGTTTAGTTTTTGTAAGAATGTTTTTTTTGGCCAGATTAGGACTCTGGGAAACCACTAAGGAGCCCCCCCCCCCCAGCATTGAGAACCCAGATGTAGTACTTCCCTCTCTGGTAACTATGCTCAGAGAGCTGTACCTTTCTGTTGAATTATGGTCAAGCACAGGAAGCCAATGTCTGCTGATTACTTTGTAGCTTACTTACTGGAAGAGTTTCTTTGGCCAGATGAGGACTCTGGGAAGCCCTTAACAAGATGCCTGGCTTTGAGAACTCAGATGCAGTCCTTCCCTTTCTGATAACTATGGTTGGATAGTTGGAACTGTCTGTTGAATCCAGGGAGAGAAAGCCATGTCTGTTGACTTTTAATTTCTTTGTATTTTCTTCAAAGCTCAAGGTGCTGAGTCTCCTGGACTAGGTGAATGATATGTGTGCTTGGTTAAAGAAATAATACACATACTTGATTATAGTGATGGTAACCCCTCAAAAAAAGAAACGAATTAAAGTTGAAGCTTATCAAAAAGTAAATGGAATGATATATGGTTGGCACAAAAAGCTGTAACCCCTCACAAAGAAACATGATACAGGAGAGGTAATGTCTTGGATGTCATCAGAGAAATAAATAACCAGGAAAAAAGTTTGGCTAGGAATATAATGAGAAAGAACTGATGAACATCTCATGTACTCCACTGATATTCAGTTGACACGCCAAGGTTTATTTATAGGTGAGCATGCATAGGAATTGCTCAGGATAGGCATATATGATTAGCTTATGATCTGCATTTTTGAAGAGAATACAAACATAGGTGAAATTATAGCATCAATGCAGAAGTGGAGCACTGGAGAAAAACCATGAACATCATGCTCAAAAAATGAGTAACAAGACATTTCCAGATATAGAGTATCCAGTAGTAGATTAAAGAAGCTAAGATTCTGTCTGATTCTGTTTCAACATTCTGTGTGATGAGATTTAATTTTTTTAAATAGCTATTTGCTTACTCATTTAGCTATTTTTTAAGAGAGCAGACAATCCAGCTACTGTATCAGCAGCAAGAACAGCAGCAATGATGCAAATATAGTCAATTTTAATTAAGTAGCCAGTACCTTCAAATGATCAAATTGAAGAGATTTGTTACGTAAAATGTGTTCCTTAAGTACAGATTAAATGGATCTCTACATTCAGCTACCTTGATGCATCTTTGCAGGCATGTCTCAAGCCCAAAACATGCTAGTCCTCATTTCTGTCATGTGTAAGTCTTCACTTCCTTCAAAATTCACTATGTCATCTGAACCATAAAGAATCTTCCCAGATGTTTCCTTATGCTGTTACCTATAGAAGCCTAAGTCTATACTTACATATAAAATAGTTAAACTTTAGAATGTGTGTATCAAAGAGACAATCATAATCTTGTGAAAGGGTCTTCATGGGGGGGGGATATTAACAATCATTAACCATACTATATTTCACTTATAGAATGTCATGGTTAGATGGTACCTCAAGAGGTACCCAGCCTAACTTATGCCTGAACAAAAAATCCTTTCTAAAAAACATTACTGGGTGGGGTGGAGCCATGATGGCAGAGTAAAAGTAGGGACTTCCCAAAGCCCAAAAATGACTCTGAATAAATTCTAGAGCTACAGAACCCAGAAAATGACAAAGTGAAACAAATTTCTAGCCCAAGACAACCTGGAAAGTCTAGCACATTGGCAGGAAATGGTGCAGTCTGGCATGGCCCATACCAGCACTCACATGCCAGAGCCTGGCTCAGGGTACTGAATCGTGGCCAGCTGTGGCAATTTCCAGACATTAAAAAAAGTCATGGGAAAACTCTGTGGGGCCTGGATGAAAGAAGAGTATGCAGTATTCCCAGGTCTGGCCCCAGCCCCAAGGCAGTGCCCCTATATTCTAGAACCAAAATGTACAATAAAAATGGAAAGAATAGACCAATAACATCTGGAAAGAGATTCTAAATAGAAATCTCCTAGGAATACTGTAGCCCAATTCCAAAGTTCTCAGGACAAGGAGAAAATATTGCAAGTAGTCAGAAACAAAAAAAAAATTCAAATGTTGTGGAAATACAATCAGAATAACACAGGATCTAGCAGCTTCTACATTGAAGAACAGAAGGGCTTAGGATACGATGTTCCAGAGGTCAGAATATCTAGGATTAAAACAAAAAATCACCTACCCAGAAAACTGAGTGTAGGAAAATATGGATAGTCACTGAAACAGAGAACTTTCAAGCATTTTTGATGAAAAGACCAGAACTAAATAGAAAATTGCCCTTTCAAATCCAAGAATCAAGAGAAGGATGAAAAGGTAAACAGGAAAGATAAATCATAAGAGACTTATTAAAGTTGCACTATTTACATTCCTACATGGAAAGATAATATTTCTAACTCATGAGACCTTTTTCAATATTATGGTAGTTGGAGGAGATAGATGACAGATAGATAGATAGATAGATAGATAGATAGATAGATAGATAGATAGATAGATAGATGACAGGAGTGAGTTGAATATGAAGAAATGATATCTGAAAAACAAAATTAAGAGGTAGAAGAGGAATATATTTGGAGGAGAAAGGGAGAGTCAGAATGGCATAAATTCTCTCTCATAAAAGAGGTGAGGGGAAGGAGGAGTGAGAAAGAATGTGTGAACCTTACCCTCATTGGATTTGGCTTAAGAAGGAATAACATACACACTCAATTGGGTATCTTACCCTACAGGAAAGAAGGGGGAAAGGGGATAAGAGGGGGAGATGATAGAAGAGAGGACAGATATGGGGAGTGGGTAGTCAGAAGCAAACACTTTGAGAAGGGACAGGGTCAAAGGACAAAATAGAAAAATTGAGAGGCAGGAGAGGATGGAGGGAAATATAGTTAGTATTTCACAACATGACTATTTTGGAAATTGCCTAAATACACATTTATAACCTATATTGAAATGATTGCCTTCTCAGTGAGGGTGAGTGGGGAGGGAAGAAGAGAAAGAATTTGTAATTCGAAATTTTAAGAACAATTGTTATTTTTTTTACTTGCAATTGACAAATAAGATATACAAGCTATTGGATATAGAAATCTATTTTGCATTCAACAAAATAAAGGGGAAAGGAATGAGAGTGGGGGATGATAAAGGGAAGGGCAGACTGGGGGAAGGTGGAATCATAATGCATGTCATCTTGAGGTGGAGTGGAAGGGAGAGATGGGGAGAAAATTTGGAACTCAAAATCTTTGTAAATGAATGTTGAAAACCAAAAGTAAAGAAATTAAAAAGAAATGTTACTGGCAAACAACCGTTGAAACTCTTCTTAAAGACCTCCTGTAATTAAGAACTTTTCAGGTAATTTATTCCAATTTTACATACCTTTATTTACATGACATATTTCAATAAAATAAGAGATGAGTGCCAAAAGCTATGTTTATATGACAAGATAAGGGAGTCAATGCTCTATAACGTCTATAATAGTGATGCATTTGTTTTTAATAAACAGTTGTTAGTTTGAAGTAAATTCAAGTTGAAATCCAGAGAATTAAATTTGTAGTGTTTCAATACATTCCCATTTCTGATGGTAATATTACTCTGTCTTAAAGTCCATTGTAATTTTGTGGGAAAATGAAACTGGTTTTATCCTGTATCTCTTATTTGCCTCCCCTGTAAAGTTTTTTTTTTTGTTATTCTATTTACTATAAGATCTGTCAAATAAATGAGCAATATCTTTTCCCCAAAATTTATTAATTTACTTGTTTTCAGTTTTCATCAATCACTTCCATAAGTTCCAAATTTTTTCCTCTTTCCTCCCCAACATGGCATGCAATCTTATATAGGTTCTACACATGCATTTCTATTAAACATATTTTCACGTTAGTCATGTTGCATAGGAGAATTTAAAATGAATGGAAGGAATCATTAGTGAAAGAAACCATAACAAAGGAGAAAATGGTCTGCTTCATTTTGGGGCGCTTTGTTAGTAATATATAGCAATACAGATGATTTATGTGGATTTGTTTTGTATCCTGCATCTTTACTAAAGTAATTTACTATTTTAAATAGTCTTTTTTTTTTAAACTTGATTCTTGGGGATTCTCTAAACATATCGTCATATCATCTGCAAAGAGTAACAACTTAATTTCTTCTTTGCATATTCTGATTCCTTCCATTTCTTTTTCTTTCATTACTAAAGCTAACATTTCTAGTACCACATTGAATAACAGTGGTGATAATGAACATCCTTGTCCCCCTCCCCCCATCTTATTGAAAATGCATCTAGCATTAATGCTTGCTGATGGTTTTAGGTAGATATTGTTTATTATGTTAAGGAAGGATCCATTTATTCCTATGCTCTTCAGTATTTTCAATAGGATTGTGTTTTGTCAAAAGCTTTTCCTACATTTATTTAGATAATCGTATGGTTTCTGTTAATTTTTTTTTTGTTGATATGACAAATTATGCTGATAGTTTTCCTAAAATTGAAGCACTCCTGTATTCCTAGTATAAATCCTACCTGATCAAAGTGTATTATTCTTATGATAAGTTGCTGTAATATTTTTCCTAATATTGAAATTTTTTGTGTCTATATTCATTAGGGAAATTTCTCTGTTTTGGCTCTTCCCAGCAATACCTTTTAAGTTAAATGATGTAGTACAACTTGATAAAGTCTCAAAACTGAAACAATTCATCAATCTAGTTGGTTTTCTCTATGCTCAGCTCTGGAGATACAGGAGTAGAATAGTTTTACATACAAATGCTTTACAAAAAAAAAATGTAAACCCAACCTGTAACTCCCCTTTACAGAAATATTCATCCTTCAGTATTGTACTGCTTATACTTTTTGGTAGAACTTTTATCAGACTATGATTTTTTTTTCTCTGCAGCCCAACTTTTAGAGATATTCTTACTCTATTCAATAAAAGGTCACTGGTGATACAGTCTGTTGCTTTTATGGCTTGCCTAAATTTAGTTAAAGTATTGCAATGCAATCTCTTTTGTCCACCTTAATAGCCCAGTGTGTTGCTGCCTTCAGAGTGAGTACAACTTGTATTCCTTAGTTAATGGGAAACATAATTCTGTCAGGATACATGATAGCTTAGTAATTTGTCTTTTGAGAGGAGTACTCAGCGAACAATAAATACATGACATAAGTGATTTAAGGTATGTTGAGTCATATTTTCCAAGCACATGCATGGAAATCAGATGTCTTTTGAAAAAGCGTCTGTGAACTGAGTGAAAGAAGTAATGTAGCTTTTCTTTTTTTGTTTCCCTCTATTTAGACAAAAGGGTAGTCTTCTCAGGTACTTTGGATATCCTAATTCAGCATTTTGTTTCATTTGGTTGGTAGAGGCTCAAATTATAAAAAAGAAAATTAGATATACATACTAGGAATCTGAGGTATTTGTGTGAGTAGCTTGTCTTTTTTGTATGACAGTATCCAATATTATTCTATAATTCCCATCATTTTATATTTCTTGTCTCTTTTCTTTACACCATCTGGATTCCACCTCTTAACTCTATTCCGCAAAGTAAATCTTTGCCCTATCATCCCCATTGAAGCTGAATTCTTTGAGTTTCCTTGTGAGGATCTTCTACAGCTTCACATTCATGAAAGGACTTCAATAGGTATAGCATACCTCCACTTTTTGAGTCATTTGCTCCAACTAATCCTTACTCAACTAGGCTATGTATTTGCCTGGTCAGCCCAGCAGTTGTCTCATGATCAGTGCTCTGTGGTGCAGGTCAAAAAGCCTTCTGGTGCAAGTCAAAAGGTCTGCCTCCTCAGGACATCCTTTGGTATGGAATGATTCACTACTTTTCAGCTAATCTAAATGTTTTTATTCTTAGCCTAATAGATGTCAATTGATCTCAACTCATTGCAAGATTTTCCATTGTAGTATCATCTGCCTTTGGTACAGTTGTCATAATTCTTATAATACTTTGAAATTTATCAAGAGTTTAGCCATATATTATGAAGAGGTTATGTGAAAATCTTAATACCTGGTTGTTCATTGATTGATTAATTGGGATAGGGAAGGAAATGGCAAATCACTCAGTATCTTTGTAGGATAACTCCCAATTGAGTCCTGAAGAGTCAGACATGATGGTGGAGACTCAACAATAACAGAAGAATTTTATCTTTACACATAAAATGAGTTCTTTGAGAGAAATGAAAGCCAAAATAGTTTCATGTTATTTAAAAAAAATAACTTTTGATCTAGTTCCTAGATTGTCACATTGTCACATCATTTAAAGGAAAGTTGTAACAAATATATCATCCCCTAAGCTTGTTAGTTAACCATAAAAGACGCTTTGATTTTTGTAGACTAAAACATCACCTTAAATAATCTTCTTGACCAAGCTGTAACCCATGAAGCCATTATTATCATAAAAGAATACTTGAAAAAATTAAAAAGTAGGTAACTATCCAAATGATACCCTGATAATGACCCCAAAAGACTGTAAATATCAAAGGAGAAATTTTAAAAATAAAGTATATATTCAACCAAAAAAATTGCCATCCTAGTACAGGAGGTTAGTCTCAGGACACAGCTCAAAGAAAATTTCCTAAAACTTTCATATCCTCTGCATGTTCCTGTTTAGTGATGATGCTTCCATTAAGAAATAAACCATTGTATATACTCCAAAATAAGTTTTATAGTACCTCAAAACAATTCTACCGCACCATTCACAAAGAAAAAAATCAGTCTTTGAATTTTCTATTTAGACCACAGTAATCAACTTAATGTATATAACATATATATCTACGCTTTCTGTACAAATTATTACATAGCAACCATTAATAATCCATGAGTGAACAAAGGAGGAAGAGAGTAGCCTGGATGAATTTTAGAAAATTATATGGTGCTTTTAACCTAAGTTTTTTTTGTGTGAAAAAAATTAATCCATCTCCCCCCCACACACAAAGTTTGAAGATGATTTATTTTAGTTTGATTTATTTTGTGAGGCATTATTATTTTTCATCTCCTTCCCAATATATTATATATTTATTTTTATTATTCTTTTCTTTTTAAATTTTTAATTATTTGCCTCCTCCTCCATCTTCTCTACCCTCTATGAATACAAATCAAATTATGTCAATTTTACATGTGAAACCAAAAGCCTATTTCTATTTCCATATTAGCCATCACAAAAAAAGCAAACAAAATACAGCTAGAAAATTAAAGTTCTATTTGCCAGAGTTTATCAGTTCTCCCTTTTGAAGTGGATAGCATTTTTTAATCATGAATCCTTGGGATTGTCTTGGATCGATGTATTGATCAGAGTAGCCTAATCTTTCACAGTTGATCATTGTTACAACACTATTGTTACTATGCACAGTGATCTCCTGGTCCTTCTCACTTAACTTTTCATGGGTTCTTTTTGATCTTGCCATATATTTTTTTCTGAAATAACCCTTCACCATATCTTACAGCACAAGAACACTCCATCATGATAATGTTCAGTCATTCCCCAAATGAAAGACATTCCCTCAATTCCAATTCTTTGACAACAGTGAAAGAGCTGTCACAAATACTTCTGCAATATGGATCCTTCTTCTTTGTGTTTGATCTGTTGGGAGTATATACTTAGGAACGGTCTTTCTGGGTCAAAGAGTATTCATAATTTTAGAACCCTTTGGGCTACAAAAGATACAAATTATTCTCCAGAATGGTTGACAAAATTCAAAACTCTACCAACAGTTTATTGGTGCATCTATTTTTCTCTTATTCTCTTGAACACCTGTCATTTCTGATAGGTGTAAGGAGGGAGAACAGAATTTTTTAAATTTTCATCTCACTAATCAGTAGCAATTTAGACAATTTTTTTATATGAATAAAAATAGTTTTGATTTCTTCTTCTGAAAACTGCTTGTCTTATCCTGTGACCATATATCAACTATTGATTGGTTTTTATTTTTATAAATTTGATTCAACTCCCTATATGTGAGAAATGACAACTTTATTAGAGCAGTTTGCTATAATTTTTATATTAACACATTGCATATGGTATTTTTTAGCAAAATGTAGATTCCCTGATTATCTCTTTTAATTAGGTCTATTTTTGAGATCATGATTGCTATCTGTGTCTTTTTTTAAGTTAGCTGAAGGATCAAAAATGACTCTTCAACTCCTTATTTTAACTCTATGAGTGTCTCCCTTTTTCAGTTATGTTTCTTGTAAACATATGTTGTAAATAGTATGTTGTTAGATTCTGACTTCTAATTCATTTTCTTTCCAGTTTTTGGAAGAGCTTATCCTATTCATAGATATAATTGTGATTACTAACTGTGTACTTCTGTCCATCCTGTTTTCTTCTGATTATCTTTCTCTCTTTTTTCATCCTTATCTTCCTCAAAAATGTTTTGTTTCTGAAAATTGACTCTTAATCTGTTCTCCCTTTATCATCTCCCCTAGCCCATATATATTTTCCCTCTCTCCTCCTATTTCTGCATTGCTTAAGATAGATTTCTACACAAAGTTGAGTTTGCATGTATACATATGTACATATAGACATATGTGCACATATGCCATCAGCCATGTTGACATGCTTTCAATGAGGATGAACATGGCATCAAGGCCATCTACTGTACTGATGGCAAGTTCTTCAATTTGAAAAGGCTACAAGCTAAGACTAAAGTGGAGGGAGTGTTGGTGCATGATTTTCTGTTTGCAAATGATTGTGCACTCAGTGAAGCCTCTGAAGCTGCGATGCAACAAACTATGGATCAATTCTCTGCTGCCTGTGCTAATTTTGGACTAATAATTAACAACAAAAAAACACAGGTGCTCCATCAGCCACCCCCACACCATCCATACATGGAACCATCACTTACAACAAATAGAGAAGTTTTGAATGCTGTGGATAAGTTCATTTACCTTGGTAATGTAGTTTCCAGGGATGTATACATTGACAATGAGGTTGATGCACGCATTGCCAGAGCTAGCTAGTTAGATTGACTCCCAAACTGAAGGTCTCCAGAGCTGCTGTGCTGACCTCATTGTTACATGTTTGTGAAACATGGACAGTCTACCAGTGCCATGCCGGGAAACTGAATTACTTGCATTTGGACTGAAAAGGTTCTGTGCTGTACGAGCAAATTAGAATTGAGACAGTACAAAGTAAATGCAGGATGTACAAATTTGGGATATCCACCCCACATATTCACATAAACTATCTGTGTGCAATGTGTGATAGAGCATTCTGAGCTCATATTGGTCTGATCAGCCACAATCGGACACGCTGAAATTTCAATTTATCATGGTAATGTCATTTTGGTCCTCTTTGAAGATGAAGGAGGACCAACCAGTCAATATGTACGCACACACACACACACACACACACATGTGAATTTTTTTTTTTTGCTTTCTATCTATCCCTTCCCCTTTCTCCCCCTGCATCCCTCTTTCTCACTCCATTTTTTTTACTTACCCTATTTTTCTTTGGAGATCATCCCAATATAATTGCTTCATATTCATGCCCTCTGTCTGTGTAGACTCCTTATAACTGCCCTTATAATGATAAAATTCTTAAGAATTGCATGTATTACTCTTCCCATATAAGAATATAAATGACTTGATTTGATTGAGTCCTTTATGATTACTCTTTCTTATTTTACTTCTTTTGAGTCTTGTCCTATATTTGAATGTCAGTTTTTCTATTCAACTGATCTTTTCATCAGAATTGCAAGGAAGTCCTATAGTTCATTAAATGTCCATTCCCCCCCGCCCAAGATTATACTTATTTCAATGGATAGAATATTCTTGATTGTAATCCTACCTACTTTGCCTTCTTTTTGTTTCAAGTCCTCTACTCTCATTATTTTGGAGAGGCTAAATCTTATGTGATGCTGTCCATGGCTTTATGATATTTGAATTGTTTCTGACTGCTTTCAATACATTCTCCTTAACTTGGGAGTTCTGGCACTTGGCTTCAGTATTCCTTTGAGTTTTCATTTTGGCATCTCTTTCTGGAGGTGATGGATGGATTCTTTCATGTTTTATTTTACTTTTTCTAAGATACTGAGACAGTTTTCCTTGAAAGTGTCTTGCCTATGCTCTTTTAAAAAAAATCATTTCTTTCAGGAAGTTTAATAATCATTAAATTATCTCTTCTCAATTTGTTTTCCATATCAGTTGTCTTTCTGATGAGATATTTCACATTTTCTTCATTTTTTATTCTTTCACTTGTTTTATTATTTCTAATATCACATGGAGTTAAGAGATTCTACTCACTAAATTCTAATTTGTAAGTAATTATATCCTTCAGTTAACTTTTGTACTTCTTTTTGCCATTTGTTCAATTGTGTTTTTAAGAAGTTATTTTCTTCAGGGAATAATTGTACATCTTTTAACATTTGGAAAATTTCATTTTAAAGATACTTTCTTCAACAATTTTGTACCTCTTTTATGAAACTTTTGCTTCTATTTTCCAATGTTTTTCATACTTTCATTTTTTCCTTGCTTTTCCTCTATCACTCTTATCTATTTCTTTCATTCCTCAGAAATTCTTGTTCTGTTTGGGTAAAATTATCATTTTTTTCTTTGAAACTATGTCTATAAGTATAAGCACATTGTTGTCTTCTTCTGACTTTACTTCTCAGTCTTCCCTAACACCGTAGTGACTTTTTATGGTCACATGCTCTTTCATTGTTATTTGTTCATTTTTTCCAGCCTATTTCTTGATTTTGAACTTTTTATTCCTCCTCACATAGGTTAGGGAAGCACTGTTCCATGTTTCAGGCTTTTTTGTGCTGCTATTTGCAGAGCTAGTTCTGAGGGATGTTTAAATTCCACTCCTTCTAAGGTGGTATGATCCTGAGTTGGTATAGTCATTGCTTTCCTGGTCTGTGATTTGTCTTTTTTTTTTTTTTTTTTTTTTTACCCAGGAAGTCTTGGTCCTTATTAGTCACAAGTGGTTATACTCCTCTCCAACTTGGAATTACATACAGGGCCCCTGATCCCTTGTGACAGACCAGAAACATTCTTCTCTGCCCTGGAACTGCAGCCCATAATTGTATCTGGGCAAGAAAAATGCTGATCAGCACCAATTGTATCCAGTGCCAACAAAGGGTGCCCTAAAATCTTTCTCTGATTAATTGTTCAACCCCTTTTCTGTCTTCATTGTGTTCCTCTTTTTAATGTAAATATTTTCAGAGTGATTTTGTTTGTCTCTTGGAGTCATAACATTCCAAAATTTATTAAAAATTCAAGGTTCTGAATGTCCAAAGGTAAATGGAGAGATTCTTGTGTTGGGAGTAAGTAAGCTAAATATGTTACCTAAAATAGAACATTGTACTATAGCAGTTACATGAACCATGTCAATGGGGAGATGAGTGATTGGAAAATGAGGATTACTATATGGCTCCTCCACTATTGTCAAGAAAGCTAAAAGCAATGCCTGGCATGGGCTATGTAGTGGGCTTTTTAGTCAGGGACAAAAGATGTATTAGAAGAAATGGCTTAAATAGCTTTTGACTGAAGCATTGAGCCAAGAGCAATTTGTACCCCCAGTAATTAGTACATTGTTTGGTACATGGTAGATTTGTATGCATAATTTCTAATTGTGAAAAAAAAAATTGAGCTATGAGTTTTTCTAAGTTCCAACCATTTTATCATTATTTTGCCTCCTGAAATAGCTCAGGAATGTCAATATCTGCATCAAGAGCACCTTGTGAGAAATATTGCATATATTAGGCATATCACAAATAACTTTTTGCATTGAATTTCACATGACAGTCCTTCATATATTGAGATAACTCTAATTTGTGCCTTCAAAATATTTTTTCTCAGTCAAGGGAATTTTGTAGGCAACAGACAAGATGTACCGGGGCAGTCATAGTATACAGCTAATACAGATGTGTTGTTGTAGGGTAGGACATCTGTGGAGGTAGGTCTGGCAGGAGACAGGCTGGCATTAAAAGACATCATCAGTCAAAGAGACTGGTTAAGGTTTTTATGTGGAAGGATAATATTCTTTCTTGGAATCCACCCAAAGATTCCAAGATTCTTCTAAATCCCACCTTTCTTCTCTGAGAAGATCATGCCCAAAGTAATTATTTACTATGCTATTCACTGAGTAAAGGGGAAAAAAACACTAGGAATGTTGAGGAAATTGTTAAAAGCAAGGAAACTGAATGTAAATCAGGTATGGAGCAGGGTAAACTGGAGTTCAAAGAGACAATATATATCTATGTGAAGAAGCATTTGGAAGGGTAGAGTCAAGGTGGCAGAGTAGAAGGATAGACTTGTTATAACTCTCCCCCCATAGCTCATAAAATACCTGTAAAATGACTCTAAACAAATCCTAGAGCAGCAGAAGCCAAAAAGTGACAGAGTAAAACGAATTTCCAGTCCAACGCATCCTGGAAGGTCGACAGGAAGGGTCTCTCACAACGGACTCTGAGAAGAGCACAGCATAGCCTGGCCCACACAGCATGGATATGACTAGAACAGGCTTCAGGGTACTGAATCACAGGCAACTGATGCAGTTCTCAGATTTCTCAACCCACAAATACCAAAGACAGCTTCAAAGGTCAGTAAGAAAGCACTTTCACCTGGGTGAGAGGGGTGTGTGGTCTGGCCTCAGACCAGGTCCCAGCATGGTGGCAGCCACTGCTTTGGAGCCTTCAACCTAAAGGTTTTGGGGGAATCAAGCAGCTGCTCTGAGTCTCAGCCCTGAGTGGTGGTACTGGGTTGAGGAAGGGCACTGGCATGGAGGAGCTGATAGCAGCTGTGGAGAGGGAATCCTACTCACAGATACAGGGAAGAAAAGGGTGCTTTTGATTACTCATAGAACAGAGCACAGGCCAGTAGATGAATAAATTCCTGTCCCTTGGTTGTGCCACTTTGGAAGAACTGAGAACTTATAGGTCTCTAGAGATATCTCAGAGAGTAGAGACACTGAACCTCCGAAGCCTAGAGTAGTATACACTCCACTTGTCAAAGGACTTAAAAGTCAAGTAACTGGCTGGAAAATGCCCAAAAAAGGGGAAAAAGAATAAGACTGTAAAAGGTTACTTTCTTGGTGAAAAGATATTTTCTTCCATTCTTTCAGATGAGGAAGAGCAAAGCATACCATCAGAAGAAGATAGCAAGGTCAATTAAAATTTTTGTGGAAGTGAATGTTGAGAACTGAAAAATAAATCATATATTTAAAAAAGAGAAATGAAAAGAAGAATTTGGAATACTCATGGAGATTTTGAAACAATTCCTTTAAAAATATTTAGTACTTTTTTAACTCAGTTCTCTATATCTAAGTTTAACTCAGTTCTCTATATCTCTATGAAAGAAACTTGCTGTGAATTTTTTTTCGGTTATGATTATGAACTGTTTTTCTCTCCATCCTATTTTCCCCATTTATCCTACTCTCTTTTCACCTTGTTTTTCCTCAATATTGTTTTACTTGTGACTACCACCTCCCCCATATGAACCCTCCCTTCTGTCACCAATCACCCCTTCTATTGTCTCCTTCCTCTCCTACTTTCTTATAGGGTAAGTTAGATTTCTATACCCAACTGAGTATGTACATTATGCCCTCTTTAAGTCAATTCTGAATAGAATTACGTTCAAGTGTTCTCCATCACTCTCCCTCTACTATGAAACTCTTTCATACCTCTTTTATGTGAGATTATTGACCCCAACCTAACTCTTACCTTTCTCCTTCTCCCAGTGCAGTCCTTTTCTCAGTCATTAATTTTTTGGATAATCATCCAATCATATCAATTCACTCCCCTGTCCTCTGTCTATGTAAAGTCTTTCTAATTACCCAAATAATGAGAACATTCTTAGGAGTTACAAGTCATTTTCCAATGTATGAATGCAAAGAATTTGTTGAATTACTTACTATTTCTCTTTCATTTTCCTTTTTTTTGCTTTTCATTAGTCTTATATTTGAAAGTTAATTTTTTTTAGTCTTAGTCTTTTCAGTAGGAGTCTTGAAAGTTCTTTACTTCATTAAATATCTGATTTTTATTTGAAGATAAATACCCAGTTTTGCTCAGTAGGTAATCCTTTATTGTAATCCAAGCTCCTTGACTCTCTGGGAAATCATTTTCCAATCCCTCCCATGGTTTAATAGAATCTTCTAAGTCTTGTGTTATCCTGATTGACACTTTACACAAGACTTAGCAGATTCTGTTGACCTAGAAACTCTGGAATTTGGCTATGATATCCCTGGGAGTTTTCATTTTGTGATTCCTTTCAGGAGGTGATCAGCGGATTCTTTCAATTTCATTTTCTATTTTATTAATTGATTCTAGAATATTAGGCACATATCCTTGATAATTTCTTGAAAGATAATGTATAGTTTCTTTGGTTGATCATGATTTTCAGATAGTTCAATAAATCTTAAATTAATACTCCTGGATCTGTTTTCCAGATCAGTGGTTTTTTTCAATGAGATATATCACCTTTTCTTCTATTTTTTCATTCTTTTGATTTTCCTTTATTGACTATTGATGTCTCACGAAGCCATTAGCTTTCACTTGCCCAATTCTAATTTTAAGAACATGTTTTCTTCATTGAACTTTTGTATCTCCTTTTTAATTTGGCAAATTCTACTTTTTAAGGAATTCCTTACAGTGAATTTTTGTATATCATTTTTCATTTGGCCGTTTGTACTTTTAAAGGTGATCTCCACTGAATTTTTGTGCATTTTTTCCTCCATTTGGCCTTTTCTGTTTTTTTTAAGGTGTCTTTTTCTTCAGTATTTTTTTTGTTTCCTTTACCAAGTTGTTGACTTTTTCTTCCACCATTCTTATTTCTTTTTTCTATTTCCACTCTACTTTTCTTACTTGATTTTTAAAATTCTTTTTAGCCCTTCCAGGATATTTTTTTGCTTGAGATGAATTACATTTTTCTTTGAGGTTTTAGATGTAGCATTTTTGACTTCTTTGTCTTCTCTGAGTTTGTATTTTGATGTTCATTGTCACCACAATAACTTGCTATGGTCAGGATGTTTTGTTGTGGTTGTTTGATCATTTTTTCCCAGAATATTTCTTGACATATAACTTTATATCAAATTTGTGTAATATTCATGGGCTGGAGTGTTCTCTGTCTGAAACTTATTTTTGCAGTTGTTTTCAGAGCTAGTTTTGGGCCTCTCTAAGCTTTCAGTTTTTCCATAGCCATGGATTTTGCCCAATGGCTCTGTCTTCTGCCTCTCTTTTCTCTCTCTATTATTTCAGTTGGTAATTTCATCAACTTCCATTGATTCAAATATCATGGTCAATTATCTATAGTTATGTTTCTTAAACATTTTTATCTAACATCATTCTCTCTGCTGACCTCTAATATGGCTTCTCTAACTGCCAAATGGATGTCTTAACTTCATTATATAAACATCTTAAATTCAGCATGTTCAAAACTTAATTTTTTCCATTTCTCTCTCATTCCTGACCTTTTGGTTACTACTTCATGACTGTTGAGAGTACCCCACATCTTTGTAGTGACTCATCCTCAGAATCAAGTTGTGCTCTGATACTCTTCACTCTCTCTTACATCCCATTTTCAATTTCTTGCCAAGGTCTGTTGATTTACCTGTGATACTCATGTCTATCCTCTGACACAACCACCATCCTGATGCAAGTCCTTGTAACCTCACACCTGCTCTAGTACAATTGCTTGCTTGTTGCTCTTTCTGACACAAATATTTATTGCTGTATGTTGTCTAGCTATTCTATTCTGCTTATCTGCGCCTATATTTCTTAATCAATATCAAATGGTTCTACTTTGTTAATATAGTTTGAAGTCTACTACTGAGAGGTCCTTTATCATTTTCTCCATTGATTCTCTTAATGTTCCTTAGTATTTTTTTTTGTTTTCTTTAATTTTATTTTTCCAGATAAATTATATGCTCATTTTTTCCTTTTATTCTCCCAGGAAAATTATATGTTTATTTTTTCCAGCTCTATATAATAATTTTTTGGTAGTTTGATTGTTATGGCATTGAATGAGTAAATAAATAGAATTATCATTTTTATTGTTTTGGCTTGACCTACCTGTGAACAGTTAATATTTCTCCAATTCTTTAGAATTGTTCTTATTTGAAAAGTGTTCTGTAATTATAATTCCAGGTTGATTTTTTAGAAGGGAGAGTCCCAAATATCCTATGTTGTGTATAATTATTTTAAATGGAATTTCATTTCAGTCACTTCATGCCAGGTTTTGTTGGTAGTATATGGAAATGTGGATGATTTCTATGGGCTTATTTTATATCCTGCAACTTTGCTGAACTTGCTGTTTCCTTTAGTCAATTCTCCAATGTTCTCTAAGTTTATTTAATGGTAATTTAAATGGTAACTTAAAGATCTTTTACATTCATTAACAGGCCCAAGTAACCTGCCTGGGTCACATGGAAGTCTGAGTTGCATGGAGTTAGTGGTGGGAGGAGTTTGCTGAATGGGTGGAGCAGGAAGGGTGGAGCAGAGCTGAGCAAAAGTTTGGTCAGAACTGAGGGAGAGAGAAAAGCAGGCAGCTGGCTAGCATGAGTTAGAGAGCTTGTTTGTGATTTTGTTTAAGGGAGCCTGTTTGTGATTTCTTTAAGGGAGTTGGTTTGTAGCATGTATAATGGACCAACAGCTTGGGGATGGTGTTGCCTTCTGCATTGTTATTGTGTATAGATTTCTTTGCTGATATGATGATTTGGCTTTCTGATGTCTGAATAAGTGTTTTGATTCTATCTTCCATATGGGGAATCTGTTATATTTCTTAATTCAGAATTGTGCTCATATATTCATGCCTGCCATAGGTGCTATGAGATTACATTGGTGCTACAGTATACCATCAGGTCATCTACAAAGAATGATAGTTGTATTTTTCTTCATTGTCTACTTTTAGTCCTTCATTTTTTTCTTTTCTTTTTGTTATGGCTAGCATTTCTATTATAATATTGAATAATAGAAATGATAATAGTCAAAAATAAAATATAAATTTCATTTTTAACACTTGGTATCTGACAAATTTTGGAATGTTGTTCCATTATTATAATGCTATTAAATGAAATTATTGTTTCTGCGATTTGTTCTTTGGTCTGTTCATTCTTTAAGCTGAGAATATATAGTTTCCAATTAACTTTTAATTTATGGTGCCATGGCCCTTTGGTAAATGCAGTATTCATTGAATTATGGTCTGAAAAAAGATGAGTTTAATATTTATGCTTTTCATCATTTGTTTGTAAAGTTTTTAATCATTTTCTTTGTGAAGGTGTCATATACAGATGAGAAAACAGTAAATTCCTTTCATTCCTATTTAGTTTTCTCTAGAGGTCTATCATAACTACCATTTCTAAGATTCTATTCATAACCATAGCTAATGTATTATTTATTTTTTAGTTAGATTAGTTATAGTTATAAATCTTAGAGGGGAAAGTTGAGGTCCCTCACTAGTATACTTTTGCCATCTATCTCCTACTGTAATTCATTTAACTTTTCCTTTAAGAATATGAATGTTATGAGTTAGTCCACATATATTTAGTATTAGTATTACATTAATCTATGAAAGAAAACATAGCCAAAAAACCCCAAGAAATGTAAAGAATAAGTATCTTCAATATGCATTCAGAAAAACCATAATTTTTTCACAGTAATGATTGTTGACTATCTCCCTCTGTCCTATTCCCATTTATCTTACTTTCTCTCTCCTTTTCCCTTTCCATTCTCAAAATGATTGACTTCTGACTTTTACGTCTCCCAAACCACCATTTCGTCTGTCAGCTCTCCTCACCACCACCACCTCTCCTATGGTAAGATAAATTTCTATACCAAACTGAATGTATATGTCGTCTTTGTAAAAGATTCACGATCCCTTTCCCACTTTCCCCATTTTCCTCTCCACTATAAAATAACTTTCATACCATTTTTATATCAGATAAGCCAGCCCATTGTACCTTTCCTTTTCCCTTTCTCCCAGGCATTCTTTCTCATATCTTAATTTTATTTTTTTAGATAATTATACCATCATATTCAACTTACATCTCTGCTTTCTGCCTCTTTCTTACTGATGTAATACTGAAAAAAAAAATGAGCTGCAATTATCACTTTCCCATGTAGGAATATAAACAATTTAACCTTGTCAAATCCCATAGATTTCTCTTTTTTATTTACCCCTTTATGATTCTTTTATATCTTGCATTTGAAAGTCAAAATTTCTATTCAGCTCTAGCCTTTTTATCAGGAATGCTTGAAAGTTCTCTATTTCATTAATGTCCATTTTTTCCCCTGAAGCAAATAACATTCCAAATTCATGTGGACTCTAGGTCCACCTATACTCCCATGTCACAGGTCCCAATTTGTCTTGGTTGGAATATTTCTCTGATCTTTTATTGGCTCTGCCACTCCAGAGTTGTATTTGAGTGGTTATTTTATAGTTGTTTGCAAGGGAAAGTTGAGAAGGATTGACTGATTGCTTCCTCTACTCTGCCATCTTATCTATGGTTAAATATAAAACCATCTATTTGGTTTTTAAACTATTTTTAACTTGGTCCTTTGCTATTTTTCCAGTCTTATACTTTATAAGTTATCCCTCCCCAATACTTTGTTATCCAGTGACAATAGCTTCCTTCCTGTTCCTCAAATAAGTCAGTCTCTTCTGATTGAACTTTTTCATTGCTGGCTTTTGTTCCTGGGATTCTCTGTCTCCTGATCTCTACCCCTTTGCTTCCCTGGCTTCTTTCAATTCCAAGATAAAATCTCATCTTCTGCAGAACGACTCTTTTTATCCCCCTTAAATCTAATGCCTTCCATCTGTTCTTTTTAAATTTATTCTGTCAATTTTTGTAAATGTTTTCATGTCGTCTTTTCCATTAGTCTGTGAGCTCCTTGATAGCAGGAGTTTTTTCTTTTCCTTTTCTTTGTACTCCCAACATTTAGAATAGTACATGACATCCAGAAGGTACTTATTAAACGCTTATTGACTGACTGTTAAGTTACCCAGGATCTTGAACATAAGCACAAATAAAATAATAGGGGAATGATCAGAAGGTGCTGAAGGGAAAAAAAGTTTCTTAACTTGTGACAGAGTATAGTCACAACAAATTTCTTGGATATATTCTGTCTGTAAGACTCTAGAGGCTTATTGTAAAGCTTAAAACATGATGCTTTCATAGGGGCATGTATATAACAGAAGAAACACAGAGACACATAGGGAAAGCCAAGTATTGCTCTTCACCAAGAGGTCTCATCTGGTTTCCTTCTCTACTACTTTTCAAAATATTCAGTTTATAGTGGCACACCTCATACAAGTCCAGGAGCCTAGACAATCACTACATTTATGAACTAACTTAAGATCAAAATCATTGTTAATGGTAACAGCAACTGCCTTGCTGAACTAAAGATTAGTTTTCTAGATTGTGGTATCAGCAGTATGGTAGTAGAATAAAATTTGAGAAGAAAAAAATGATCCTTTTTGGCATGAAGAGTATTGCAATGATGTAATGCCTGTAGAGTAAGGTACCTTGAAGATATTTTACCATGTGTAACACATTACAAGTGGTCTGAGGTTAATCACCATGATTTATACATCATCTCTCTTCCTGTAACATGACTAATTATATTTATTTCATTATCCTGAATTCTGTATAACCTAGGAGTATATTTTTCTATTTCTTTATGAATTAATATAATTCTAACATTTCTCTTAATCAACTATCCTTACACACACACACACACACACATATATGTATACACATACACATACACACACACACCTCCAGTTAAAATATTATTTATATAATTAACTGGAGAAACCTCCTTTCTCAATAGTAGTTACTCCTTTCACTCTATTAAATCTTTTAACTTCTTAAGATTAAATACATGTCCAAGTTTCAGACTTTAATTGAGTAACAAGTATATCAACCATAAAATACACAGATAACATTTTTGCAATAATTTAGCTTTGAGAAAGATAACAACTAAATTCTCTTCGGACCCTCATTGATAATTAAGTGCAGAACTTTACTTCACACTATTGAGTCCATTCAGGATTTAAAAAGTCTTATTGCGATAATTCTTTTCTTTCTTTGCAAAATAACATCACATGTTCATAAAGAAATAAGGCGTATCACTTTGTTCTTACAGCCTAGATGTATGGAAAAACAGTATCTGAACTTTGCTCATGCTTTTAAAGTATGTTTCTCTAATCTGTCTCCTTCTCTCTTTCCTCTGTTCTCATACAATTATTTTAATATTTCTTCACAAAACAGACCAGCTAATAGTTCTAGCTAGAAAAGAGTTTCTCATCATCTTCTGTCTCTATTTATTTTTTTACAAATTTCTCATAGAGCTTTATAAATCAAAGTTAAACTTCCAAATTCTCAGATTGCATAAGGAGAAAGTGCTAACAGAATACAGTTGCAGTTGTAAAATAGACTTCTCATTTTCCTAAAAAGACAATAGCATTTTAAACTTTTGAAATAGGAATTTCACTGAAAAGTTGGATAGAAGTCAGACTGCAAAAAGCCTTGAATACAAAGTTAAGTATATGACAGATTATTTTGTCACCGATGTGAATAATGAATTATAGAAAGGAAAAATACAGACAAGGAAATATCTTAGGAGGCTATTAGAGTTATCCAGACAATGGGGTAATAAGGGCCTTAATTAAACTGTAAATCGAAAGAATGGGTTAGATGTATTATTTTGAGGTATTAGTAAAAATATGTGGTAACTAATTGGATTTTGTACGTGAAAGAGAGGAAATGCTCCGGTATTTTCCTAAAATTTCAAACTGAAGGGATAACAGACATAGGGACATTTAGAAGGGAGTCAGGGTTTTGGAGGAAAGATGATGAGTTCAGATGTCGTTTGAATTGTTAGCAGGGTTTTAGGATACATATGCCAACCAAGCCATTAAGCACCTACTCTGTGCATGATACTGTGATTGTGCTAAAGCCTGTGATACAAAGATGGAAGGTGGAAGCCTCTTACAGTTTTGCAGGAAGAATTTGCCTTACATTTTTGTTCTATATTATTCATGCTTACGAATGTTATAGGATCTTAGTATTAAATATATTTTATCAATGGGATAAGTGAACCAATTTTGGGGCAGTGAAGCCTTTATATTTTTTCAGAGCTTGCATTGTTAGATGGTTGGTATTACTACAATCAATTGAAAAAAACAGTACACAAGTATTTATTACAAAACTATAATGTGCCGTGTGCTGTGATAGATATTTACTAAAGAAGCACAAACCAGAGCATTTATTAACAGAGGATTAAAATACTTTCGTGGGTATTGCATTATGTGTGGAGTATATATGTAGACATCTCTTGGTCAGAATATTTGTAATATTAACCAATGAATCAAAAAAAAATATTGCATAGCTACTATTTGCCAAACATTTTGCTAAACTCTTCGGATACAAAAACAAAAGTGAAAGAATTCTTGTTCTCAAAGAGCTTGCAAAATCTGTCAGTACTCAAAAGTTGTATATATATGTATATGTATACATACGTATACATATACATATATATACAGATATACATATAGATATATATAGTATACATATACATATATATAGATATAGATATAGATATATAGATAGATAGATAGATAGATAGATAGATATATAAATTCAAAGTGGACACAAGGCCACCCTGGATGAATAGGTACTAGCAACTGAAGAGAGGTGACGCCAGAAACAACTTCAACTAGATAGGGCCAGGTGTGATGTCTTTAAGAAAACCAGGGAGTCTAAGAGGAGGAGGTAAGCGAAGAGAACCTTCTGGCACAGGGGACAAAGAATGAAATAGATCAAGTGATATAATATTAGGAAAGAATTTATCACAGTGCCTGGCACACAGTGCTATATAATTTTGATTCTTGTTAGGATGATAATGTCGATGATGATGAAAATGATGATGATGGGAAATGATATGTTACATATAAAACATTTTATCATTCACTATATGTATTTGGAGAGATAGAAATGGTCGTGTTAGTTGAAATGCATTATTTAGAGCTCAGGAGGAGAATGAAATTATTCTACACTATTATTAGTTCCTTCTTGTTTACAAATTGTCAGGAAGAACCCTCAGGCACACTCTTTGGTTACTTGGCTTGGCCTGTATAACCATAACATTGCGGGCATTTAAACAACTTTTAGATTCAGCCCAGAGAGGTGCTTCTTTTATATAAAGTGCCCAGGAATTCTCTCACCCTCTTGGGATAGGCATACTTGTCAGAAGGGGTTGTGATGACTGTGGGTGAAAGATGGGCGGCCAAATGGAAAGTAAAGAGATTGATTAGCATGCTAGGGAATCTACTTTCCCTATCTCCTGTGGTACAGATTTGGTTTTTATAACCTTTGAGGCCTTCTTAGAGCATTTCACCAATCAGTGGCATTCAGTGGAAACTCAGACTATCAAAGTAAGGATTTCACAGGGGAAGGAAGGGTAGAAGCAGAGGGGGATCAGTCAAGGGGCAGAGTTGGGGGAAATTGGTGGCTGGAGAGAAGTGTTTGGAATGCAAGTGGAAGGATTTATTATTAGAGCAAAAAAGTTCCCTGTTCAAGAGCAGGAGGTAAAGGGAAAAGAAGAAATACTTTTATAATTTTGAAAGGAGTCCTCTTAGGCAAACCACAGGGTTTCTTAGCCAAAGAAGGCAAGTAGTTCTTGTAGCAGTAGAGGAGACCATCTGCTCTACCATGTACTTGCACAGGCACTGGTCGCTTTCTAATATTAGGCTACTAAAAGGTTGGGGGATTTCTACATAGTTAATTCATTAAGAAGATACAAAATAAAGTAGCTCCTTTTCTTCCCCAGCAGAAGTTATAAAGTGTTTATCTAGTCTGATAAGTTTTTATCGAAAAAATTCTGTAGAATTCAAAGGTTCTTAACCTTTTTGTGTACCATGTACCCCTTTGTGATGTTGGAGAAACCTGTGAAACTAGTCTTAGAGTAATGTTTTTGAATGCATAAGGTAAAATACATAATATTAAATGCAAATTAGTTATATTTACACACAGTGGCTAATATGCATCTATTTTTAAAATTCAGATTTTAATCTCTTGCTACCTAGTTATTTAAGGCAAAGGTCAAGGTCTTTGGTAAAGGTTGTTTTCCACTTGAGAAGACAAGAGCCATATATATGTGTAAAGTGTAAAGAACTTTGGATCTATACTCAGAAGAGGTGGATTCAAATTCCCCCTCTGCTTCTTTAGTCCTATGTGACCTATGGTAAACATTTAACCTCTTAGGGTCTCAGTTTCCTCATTTGTAAAATGAAAGGTTTGGAATAGATTATTTCTAAGCATCCTTACAGCTCTGAAACTGCAACCCTCTGGTCTTTTCGTACATTAAAATATCATAATGTACTAGAGAAAAAGCCTACCATCAATGCCTGCCATGAGCCTTTACTACTTCTTAGGACCTTGGGTAAGTTAATTTCTTTGAACTTATTAAATTCTTTATCTTTAGAATAAACACAATGATACCTATCTGGTCTACCTCACAAAGTTCTTATGAAGTTCACATGATATATAAAAGAATTTTTATTTTTGATTAATTTATTTCTAGTTTTTAACTTTCATTTCTACAAGATTAGGAGTTTCAAAATTTTTCCCCGTGTCTCCCCTCTACCTCACCCCAAGATGGCATGCATTCTGATTACCTCTTCCCCGAGACTGTACTTCTTTTTATCACACTCCTCATCTCCTTACCTTTTACTTTCTTGAAGGCCAAGATGTATTTCTATACCCCATTGCCTGCATATTTTATCTCTCAGTTGCATGTAAAAAACAATTTTTAAACATTTATTTTCAAAACTTCGATTTATAAATTCTCTCCCTTCTTCCCTCTCCACCCACCCTCATTGAGAAGGTATTCAATTCAATATGGGTTATACATGTGTACTTATGCAAAATGCTTTCCCTAATAGTTATGTTGTGAAAGACTTTATTTTCCTCCATCTTATCCTGCCCCCTAGTTATTCAATTTTCTCCTTTGACCCCATCCCTTTTCTAAAGAGTTTGCTTCTGACTACCTCCTACCACAATCTGCCATCCCTTCTATCATCCCCATCTCTTTTATCCCCTCCCTTCTACTTTCCTGTAGGGCAAGATACCCATAGGGTAAGATAGCCACTTGAGTATGTATGTTAATCACACCTTAAATCAAATCTTATGAGAGTATGCTTCACTCATTCCGTCTCACCTCCCTTCTCCTCCTCTCCATTGTGAAACCATTTTCTTGCCTTTTTTATGTGAGACAGTTTACCCCATCCTATCTCTCCCTTTCTCCTTCCCCAATAAATATTTTTAGATATCATCCCTTCATATTAAACTCACCCTGTGCCCTCTGTCTGTCTATCTGTCTATCTATCTATCTATCTATCTATCTATCTATCTATCTATCTATCTATCTATCTCCCTATCTCCCTCCTCCAACTACCCTGATACTGAGAAAAGTGTCAAGAGTCATAAATATTATCATTCCGTGTAGGAATGTAAACATTTCGACTTTAGTGAATGCCTTATGATTCTCTGTCCTGTTTACCTTTTCATGCTTCTCTTGATTCTTGTGTTTGAAAATCAGATTTTCTATTCAACTCTGGTCTTTTCATCAAGAATGCTTGAAAGTCCTGTTTCATTGAATGACAGTTTTTCCCTTGAAGTATTATACTCACTTTTTAAATTTTATTTTATTTATTCATTTATTTAACTTTTTTACATTCATTTTCACAAAATTTTGGGTTCCAAATTTTCTCCCCTTTTATCCCCTCCCCCACCCCAATACCCCAAGCAATCTAATTTTCCCTATCTTCAATCTGCCCTCTCTTCTGTCATCCCTCCCTTCTCTTATCTCCATTTTCTCTTTTCTCCTGTAGGGCCAGATGACTTTCTATTCCTCATTAACTGTATTTCTTATTTCCTAGTAGCAACAACAATACTAAACAGTTGTTCCTAAAACTTTGAGTTCCAAATTCCCCCCATCGCTCCCTCCCCACCCATTCCCTTTGGGAAGGCAGGCAATTCAATATAGGCCATATCTGTGTAGTTTTTCAAATGACTTCCCTGATAGTCGTGTTGTGTAAGACTAACTGAATTACCCTCCATCCTATCCTGCCCCTCATTGTTTCTCTTCTGTCTTTTGATCCTGTCCCTCCCCGAGTGTTGACTTCAAATTGCTCCCTCCTCCCTTTGACCTCCCTTCCATCATCCCCCCCTTGCTTATCTCCTTCTCCCCCACTTTCCTATACTGTAAGATAGCTTTCATATCAAAATGAGTGTGCATTTTATTCCTTCCTTTAGTCAAATGTGATGAGGGTAAACTTCTTGTTTTTTGTTTTGTTTTTTTTTCTCAGCTCTCCTCTTTTTCCCTCCACTAAAAAGTCTCCTACTTGTCTCTTAAATGACATATAATTACCCCATTCCATTTTACCCTCTTTCCTCCCACTACATTTCTCTCTCACCATTTACCATCTGTGCTCTCTGTCTCTGTATGTGCATGCATGTGTGTATGTGGGTGTGCGTGCATGCAGGTACATGTGTGTGTGTGATCCCACCAACTACCCAAATACTGAAAAGTTTTAAGAGTTACAAATATTGTCTTTCCATGTAGGAATGTAAACAGTTGACTTATGGTAAGTCCCTTATGACTTCTCTTTGCTGTTTACTTTTTCATGCTTCTTCTCATTCTTGTGTTTAAAGTCAAATTTTCTTTTCAGCTCTGGTCTTTTCATCAAGAATGCTTGAAAGTCCTCTGTTTCATTGAAAGACCATATTTTCCCCTGAAGTATTAGACTCAGTTTAGCTGGGTAGGTGATTCTTGGTTTGAGTCCTAGTTCCTTTGACTTCTGGAATATCCTATTCCACACCCTTCGATCCCTTAATGTAGAAGCTGCTAGATCTTGAGTTATCCTCATTTTATTTCCACAATACTGGAATTGTTTCTTTCTAGCTGCTTGTAAGATTTTCTCCTTGACCTGGGAGTTCTGGAATTTGGCCACAATGTTCCTAGGAGTTTCTCTTTTTGGATCTCTTTCAGGTGGTGATCGATGGATTCTTTCAATACTTATTTTGCCCTCTGGTTGTAGAATGTCAGGGCAGTTTTCCTTGATAATTTCATGGAAGATGATATCTAGGCTCTTTTTTTGATCATGACTTTCAGGTAGTCCCATCATTTTTAAATTGTCTCTCCTGGATCTATTTTCCAGGTCAGTTGTTTTTCCCATGAGATATTTCACATTCTCTTCCATTTTTTCATTCTTTTGGTTTTGTTTGGTGATTTCTTGGTTTCTCATAAAGTCATTAGACTCCATCTGTTCCATTCTAATTTTGAGAGAACTATTTTCTTCAGTGAGCTTTTGAACCTCTTTTTCCATTTGGCTAATTCTGCTTTTGAAAGCATTCTTCTCCTCATTGGCTTTTTGAACCTCTTTTGCCAATTGAGTGAGCCTATTTTTCAAGGTGTTATTTTCTTCAGCATTTTTTTCGGTCTCCTTTACCAAGGTCTTGACCCGTGTTTCATACTTTTCTTGCATCTCTCTCATTTCTCTTCCCAGTTTTTCCTCCACCTGTCTAACTTGCTTTTCAAAATCCTTTTTGAGCTCTTCCAAGGCCTGAGCCCCCCCGACTTCCCCCTGGAATGTCTGGGGTACTGAGGCCCCGCCCTCCACGTCTTTCCCTAATGGCAAGAATATTTCCTCGTCGTTGTCAGATCCGAAAGTCAGGATCATTTGCACCTGTTTGAAAAAACTCTCTATAGTCTTATTTTTCTTCCCTTTTCTAGGCATTTTCCCAGCCAGTTACTTGACTTCTAAGATTTCTGTCCACTCTCGCCTAGATCCGCCCAGCTAGTGCTTGGGATCTGAGATTCAAATGGGCTTTCTGCGCCTCCCGGCTGCTAACCAATGTGAGCTTTAGTTCTGGTGCGGGGTTGGGGGCAGGACTGCCTCCCAGGCTCAGTTCCCTCAGGGGCTTTATGCAGAGACATTCAGAAATGGAGCGGGTGTGGCAGGGCTGGCTCCCCGGCTCAGCTCATTCAGGTGGTTTATGCAGAGACTTTCAGTAATGAAGATCCTGCCTGCTGCTGGGGGAGTTCCGGCCGCCGCCACCGCCACTGCCTCCACTGCCGCCCCCGCCTCTGCCTATGCCCACTTCCTGCCCCCGTCTCTGCCACTGCTGCTTCCTCCCAAGGGGGCCCGAGTCATGGGAGACACCCCGCTCCCCTCTTCCAGCCAAACTGTCTCTCTCACTGACCTGTAGCTTCTGTGGGCAGAGGGACTTTCCCGACCACCGGAGCTTCCATCCCTGAAGCCTGCTCAGATCAGCTTCTCTGGGGCTGGGGCCAGGGCAGTGCTGGGATGGGGTCTGCTTTCCGGGGCGCGACGGACCCTGTGGACGGCTCTCCAGGGCTCCCTGGAATGGAAATCTCTTCCACTCTGTTTCTGCACTCCTTATAGTGATCCAGAAATTATGGGGATCTCTTTTTACATTAAATCTGTGGGCTGTGCTATTATACTCACTTTTGCTTGGTTAGATGATTCTTAGTTTTAATCCTAGTTCCTTTTACTTCTGGAATATCATATTCCAAGCTCTTCGATACCTTAAAGTAGAAGCTGATAGAACTTTTGTTATCCTGATTGGATTTTCATAATACTTGAATTGTTTCTTTCTGAAGGCTTGCAATATTTTCTCCTTGGCCTGGGAACACTGAAATTGGTCTACAATATTCTTAGGAGTTTTCCTTGTGGGATCTTTCAGGATATGATTGGTGAATTCTATCCATTTCCATTTTACCTTCTTGTTCTAGAGTATCAAGGCAGGTTTCCTTCATAATTTCTTGAAAGATGATGTCTAGGTTGTTTTATTTTATTTATTTGATCATGCTTTCAGGTAGTTCAATAATTTTTAAATTATCTCTCGTGGATCTATGTTCCAGGTTTTAATTTCAGTGAGATATTTCATACTATAATCTATTTTTTCATTCCTTTGTTTCTGTTTTATAATGTCTTCATTTCTCATAAAGTCACTAGCTTGCATTTGTTTCATTTTAATTTGGAAAGAATTACTTTTTTCAATGAGCTTTTTGACATCCTTTTCCATTTGGCCAAGTTTGCTTTTTTTAAGGCTTTCTTTTCTTCATTGACTTTTTGGTCTTCTTATGCCATTTGGGTTAGTATATTTTTAATGCGTTATTTTGTTCAGTGGTTTTTGGGTCTCCTTTTGCAAAATGTTGACTCATTTTTCATGATTATCTTGTATCACTCTCATTTCTCTTCCAAATTTTTCCTCTACTTCTATTACGTGATTTTCAAAATCCTTTTTGAGCTCTTCCATGACCTGCAACTAAGTCCCATTTTTCTTGGAGGCTTTTGATGTAGGATCTTTAACTTTGTTGTCTGCTTCTAGTTATATAATTTGATCTTCTTTGTCACTAAAGAATCTATAGTCTGAAATTTTTTATGATGTTTATTCATCTTTCCAGTCAAGTACTTGACTTTCTAACTTTTTGTTAAAGTGGAAAGGACTCTGCTTCTAGTGAGGGTGGGGGTGGAGGGGGTTGTGTAATGTCCCAGACTTCAGGGGGTTTATATCAGCTACTTGATCCCCCACCATCTCTTGGCCCAGAGCTCCAGAAGCAGCCTCTGCTACTACTGTTTCTGCTGTTTCTAGTGCCACTACTGCTACTGCCTCCACATTGGTTGTTGGGGTTGAATGCCAGCCAGTTCTCACACTTTCCTCTTTCACTCGGGTCCCACAGTGTTTTCTCACTGACCTACTAAACTGTTTTTTTTCACATTTGTGGGTTGAAGAACCTGGAAACTAACATAACTGTCAGGGATTCAGTCCCCTGATGACTGTTCTGGCCTGTCTATGAAGGTGTAGCCCTGTGAGACTGACCTCTACTCTCTACAGTGTGTGACAATCCCTTTCTGTTGACTTTCCAGATTTTCCTGGGCTGGAGATTTGTTACACTCTGTCATTATATGGTTTCTGTAGCTCTAGAATTTGTTGAGTCATTTTTTACAAGTATTTAGAAGGCTTTGTGGGAGAGGTCAAGCAAATCCCTACCTTTATTCTGCTATATTGTCTCCACTCCCCTCCATTCCTCCCCCACGAAAATGTTTTTAAAAGTACAAAGAGTTATCCACAACTTAAAGTGTGTGTGTGTGTGTGTGTATATATATATATATATATATATATATATATATATATATATATATATATATATATATAGTGTATATATAATTCAGTACCAAGAAGAAAATTAATTTCCCTCAATCTTCATATCCCAACTAAAATGGTCTTTTCCTAGTCTTCATTTTATAAATTATTATATTAGAGCTTGATTATATGGTTTTAGAGAAATTATATAAATTTCAAATTTACATTAAATGCTTTACTTTTCTTTTAAGGAAAAGAGTGACTAAGTGACTGATGACTACACCTGAGTATTTGATGTGGGATGAAAAAAATCATAAAATGTTTTATAAGTTGTAATATTTCTGTTCTCATGTTTATGAGGCCCCTGGGGTTCTGCCTTTTAGAATCAAGTAAATTTAGTTTTATGTACTTATAATACATAAACAAAGGATTTAATTAGTCCTCTTGTACAGTACTCAAATACACATTCATTATGGTAGCCTATTTTTAGAACATTCCACTGTGTTGCTGTTTTTCAAAAATAGTACCAGAACACCAATTAAAAGCACACACATATATGCTTCAGGAAAACAAACAAAAAACCATATAATTTAAAGCTATATACTTTAGTACTTTATAATATTTTGCATTTGTTGTATGGTTAATTATATTACTATTTATGTCACCCAGATTCTTTATTTTAAACAAAAACAAAGGAATAGAAAGTTTCTTCATATAAACATATATGGAATACTTAGGATAACTACCTGGAGATTTTGTATCCTCTCTAATATCTACTTTTTAAGTGAAAGTTTATCATTTTTCTTTCAAAATACTCTCAAATAGTCTTAAATGTTGTTTTGTTTTTATAAAACCAGCATTTTGCAGTTATCTCTTCTTTCCCATATCATAAGCAAAAAATCCAAAATGAAATTAAAACAAGAAAATGTACAATAAAATTAACTAATATATCACCAGAGTATGACATTATATTTTCTTTCAAATCTGTATTTTCTCCTTTTGTAAAGAGGGGAACAAATCCTCATAACTCTTCTCTGGGTCCAGGTTTCATCATCCTAATTTCATTGTGGTCATTTAGATTGTTTTGTGGATGAAATCTTCCCCCAATTTGCTTCTTTGTAGTAGATAAATGACAATGAACTTGGAATCAGGAAGACTTGATTTTGAATTCTGCCTCAGATTCTTACTACCTCTCTGCCCTTGGACAGGTCACTTGACCTCTTTCTGTTTCCTGATTTGGAAAATGGGGCTAATAATACAATCTACTTCCCAGGTATGGCACTTGGCATAACTTAATGTGCTATAATAAATGTCAGCTACTCTAATTAAAGTGATTGTTTTCCTTTGGGTGATTTTTAACTTCAATATTTCACTAAATTTTATATCACTGATACAAACATTGCCTTCAACAATATAGATTACTACTTATCAAAGTCTTCACACTTTACTGACTTAACCCCAACCTTAAGTTTTTGACTAAGAATCAGTCAATGCTGCAATTACTATCTTAATGTCTCCTAATGTGGTACAAATAAAAATCTTTAATGAAGCTATCAATAGTATAACAATTCACTGATATCCTTATTCTAATTGGATGAATTACAGTAGGATAAGAATGAGGTGCCTCCCCAAAGTCCTAATTATATTTATCTGGGGAGTATAAAACTGACTCTGGTTTTTGAAAGCTACACCAAGAGAATGTTAGCTTTGGGTAGCCTCCAAAACTTCAAGTATGATCTGGGATGATGAGATGTGTTTGTTGTCTGAGGAACAGTTTGAGGAACAGGGGTGGGAAACCTGGGGCCACAAGGCCACCTGGGTTCTTTTATGTCCTCAAGTGTGGCCCTTTGACTGAATCTAAACTTAAAAGAACAAATTCCCTTAATAAAAACATTTGTTCTGTAATACCTGGACTCAGTCAAAAGACCATACCCCAGGACCTAGATGTCCACACATCACCTTAAGGTCTGAGCAATTCAATACTAGGAAGTTGGACATTAAGTCGCAAATATTTATTGATGGAGATGTATAAAACTGATAAAAATGCAAAATGATGCTCAGTTCTGGACAGTGTCCATCTACTTTCAAGTGATAGTTGCAGAAGATTTGAAATTCATATAGTTTTAAACTGAACTCTCATTGCAACAAAGCAATACTTTTATTCTTCCTTTATCAAATCATTATGATATCTCCAGGGGCAGCTAGGTGGTGCAGTGGATTGGGCAGCTAGGTGGTGCAATGGATTAAGCACCAGTGCAGAGGTCAGGAGGATCTGAGTTCAAATCTCAGCTCAGACGCTAGACACTCACTACCTATGTGACCTTGGGTAAGTCACTTAACATCAATTGCCTCATCCTAGATAATCTCTAGGCATACTGATGAATGTCTGGACACTAGATTCAGATGACTCTGGAGGAGAAGTGAGGCTGGTGACCTGTACAGCCCTCCCTCACTCAAAAAAAACCAAAGTCATGTGCAAGTCATGTCATTATTTCTCTGATGGCATGTTCTTCTTCGGCAATGAAGGATAAACACATACATATATGACATCCCCAACAGGAGCAATTCTATACCTTTTCTCTCTTCAAGTCTCCTACACTACAGAATATGTCTACCTTGTTAGCAGAGGACTTTGATTCATACTTGACTGAGAAAATAAAGGTCATTTCCTAATGACCTTTCCCTTCTTCCATGCTATGAGTCTCCAAACTCCTTTCTACCATCCCCTGTTCTTTCCAGTAGCTGACTGTAAGGCCAATTCACCTGAAGGCTGCTGTGAATAATTTTAAGTGTCTAATCACATAGTATAATGAACTCTCTATTTATTTAGCTATAAATTAAACATTGTTCAATAAAGTAAAGCATAATATTCATAGCAACATCCTTAAGCAAAACATATCATCTAATACATATACGCATCTCATTACATTCAGGATGTCATGTGGTACATAGTATATATCATTGTATCCCCATTGTCAGGGGCTGCCAGGGTAAAGTCTTCTCCAGCCAAATGCATCCTTAAGGGGTAGCAGAAAATACCACACCTTCCACCCCTAAATCATTGTAAGAATAATCTCCTTAATCAATACACAGTATCCAAGTAAAGTCCTCTCTCATCTTGACTCCAGGCCAATTTCCAAACCTCATGGCTCCTCCTCCATGGCTCAACCAGTCTCAGCTCTTTCTTAAGTTTGCATGTTGGTAGATCCCTGCTCCTGCTCCTCTTAGCTCATGGAGACTCTTCAATTACAAACTCTTCCTGCTTCTTCCTGACAGCAGGATGCAGGGGCTACTGGCCACAGCTTCTGTTTCTAGGAAAACAAAGCTTTACAAGGCTGTAACAACATTTATACACATTACAAGGGCCATCATTTCAATTCACTCATTAAGACCAACAGACAGGGTATCTGTCAGAGAAATCAACACAGAGCAAAAGACAAGACTTCTTTATGAGAAATCAGCACAGATCAACTGAAAGGATTTCTGTCTGAGAAATCAACACAGACCAAGAGATAGGCCTTCTCTCTGAGAAATCAATACACCAGATCTACATCCAGAAGAAGAACTATGGAGTCAGAACATGGAATGAAGAAGACTATTTGCTCTTTTTTTGTCTTAGGTTTTGTTTTGCTTTTCTCATGGTTTATCTCATTCACATTTACAGCATATAAGACAGATAAAACTTCATGAATTTACATATGTATGTAATATATGTGTATGTATATATGTCCAACTTTTATGCATGTGTATATATGTATATATGATATTTTCATATTGATTACTTATAAAAGATCACAATTCACAATGTATAACAGTTATCAAAACATACGCAATCTTCAAAAAAGGAAACACATATTACTGGTTATAATTTGATAAAAGACTCAACTTCACTGAAACAGATTCAAATCAAAATAACTTTCTAGTAGTACTTCACAGCTATCAAACTGAGGAAATAATTAAAAGAAATAAAATAATGCTAGTCGAGTTGTAGAGGAACAGATATGCACTTTTATCAAGGGAGTGACTATGGAATGATTGACTTATTTTGAAAGTCATTTGCCAGTATACGTTATAAGTGCCAAAATTAATCCAACTTTTCAACTCAGTGAATATACATTAAAATTAGTAATGATAAAGAAAACAAGCAAAAAATTCATAGTATCATTACCCATGACTGAAAAAGGCTGTAAACAACCAAACTACCCAATGGTGAAAGGTTAAATAAATTGTGGCATAGTAATTTACAGTAACTAAATCTACTAAGTACCAGAAATGCAAAGAAATCTGTCAACACTTAAATCAGTCACTCAACAGCATTAATTAAGCACCAATTATGTAACAGATAATGTACTAAACTGGGTAGATGGAGAAGAACAAAGCAAAGATGTTCTCTGCTTTTGAGGAGCTAATAGCCTAATGGGGGAGACACCATTCAAACACCTATGTACACTAAGGCTCTATGCAATATACATTTGAGGTGATCTTTGAGGGAAAGTGGGGAAGCCAATTGAGAATGCAACATTAGGAGATGGGCAATCTTACATGAGGAATTGCAAGAAAGCCAGTCATTGAACTGAAGGGTCCATGGAGGTGAGACAAAGACAGAAGGGAACAAAGTATAAAAAGAAATATTCTAATGAAAGTTAGAAAGAGGGCATGTTGCTAAATTCAATCCTGGAGGTACTAGGGAGCCAACAAAGGTTTGTTTTTTTTAATTGGGGATGAGGGGAGTCACAGTAACTTGGTCAGACCTGTATTTTAGAAGGATCACTTCAGCAGCCAAGTGCAGGATGAACTGAATTGGTAGAAACTGCTTGTATTGCAATAGTCTAGGTGTGAGATGATGTGGGTCTGTATATGGGTGGCAGTTATGTGACAAAGAGAAGAAGATGTCTAAGAGAAACATTTGTGAAGTTAGAAATAAGACTTGAACACACTATTGGTTATGTGGTGAGGTAAATGAGAGAGATGAGCTAAGGAAAGTTGGACAATAGTGAATTCTTTGTCATACATATTCAATTTAAGATTATCTATCTGTTTATGGGATACACACATATGCACATATTTGAACATATTTCTCAGTACAAATGAGATATGTATTCATTTTGAAATGTCCAAAAAACAGTTGGTGATGTTAGAGGTCAGTAGAGGTGAGTGCTGGACAAATGATCAGAAAATCCTCTGAAGAGAGATGATAATTCAATTTGTGGGAGCTAAAGAGATTCCCAAGAAAAAGGACCGAGAACATGGCACTGTAAGGTTAGTGTTCATGACCTAGATGAAGATTTGGCAAAAGAAACTAAAGAATCAAATTTTACCTCAATTTTACAAATGCAAAAATACTATCTGCCTCAGACTCCAAATGCTTTAGGCATTGCTCTAGGGCTAGACCCCTCAAATCTTTATTTTTTGCCTCCATTTCTCAGAAAAAGCTAGGCACCAAATAGATATTTATTAATATCAGCTCATACACACATATACATATATACATGTATGTATGTGTACATATGTGTATATATATGTATGCACACACACGGTACTTTAGAGTTTAACAAGAACTTCCTTTCCATTAATATTAGTACAAGTATTTTTATACTCATATAATTGATGAAAATACCTAAAGTCCTAGAGATTGTAACTTAGCAGTCATAAAACTAAGAAATGTCAGAGCATTTGCAACCAGAATTCTTTGAATACAAGCTCAATATTCCGTGTATTTCTACAAATTTTGATGAAGCCTTTCCTGATTCGCACATCTTCTACTTCCCCTCCATCCCAAGATACCTTGTATTTCACTAGCTTATGTATGTTTGCATTTATTAACTTTCTATTTATATCATGTATATATACACATATATGTATATGTGTGCATTTATCTATCTATCTTCCTATGTACTTATCTCCTTCATTAGAATGTAAACTTCTTGTAAGTAGCTGTGTTTTCTTTTTCATTATTGCATTCATATCCTAGGACAGTGCCTTAGTAAAGTTTAGAGGACTGAGTGATTTACAGATTCTCAGTATATAAAATATTATTGCATCTCTTTAGTGGCTGGGAGAAAGGAGAACACAGACAATCCTCCTCTCAGAGGACTTAGGGATTATTCTGTTCTCTTTTTTTTCCCAAAAGTCTTTTTCTGGAGTTTTCCATTTCATTTCTTTCTTTCTAGCTCTGATAGATCAATATCTCCACTTCTCATTGCTGTACACAGACTCCTTCAGTCTCTATGACTAGCTCTTTTTCTTTTTTAATCGACAAGCACCAGTTTCCTTTTAACCTCCTTCCTCCAAGGGATTTAACTAACTTTAATTAGGCCAGCTTCTGTACCCTGTCCTGCCTAGGTGAGTCTCATAATTGGCAACAGAGAAAAGACTTAATAGAAACGTCTATGTAGATGTCTTCTGTAATAGGGATTACCCCCATTGCATAACATAGCCTGCTCAACATTTATATTAATGCCATAAATAATTAAGGAGAAGGCTTTTAAAAATTCTCACTTTTATCAAAGCTACAGCTTTAGAACACCACATTTTTCTCCCAGCATGAGAGCATAAGTATCCCTGCAGTGTTCATTTTTTTTCTGTGTAATTATTAAAAATGTAGCTTAGGAATTGAAAATGTGTCTAAATAGTTTAGTAACCTCTACTAACATTTTCACCACATCTCCTTTTACTAGAGGCAAAATATCAATTAGCCTTTTTTTTCCTTCCAGAATTATCAGGGGCTTTAATGCAATAGCTAGACTATTGCTTTGTGACTTGTGCCTTTTTGTTTAGTATTTCACAATAGCTAGAGCATGTTAATGAAACTCAAGTTGGATATGAGTCCAGGTAACTAGGCTGTGTGGGAATGGCATGGAAAAGCATTTACTAAGTGGTTACTCTGGACCAGAGCAGATAGGTGGTGCAGTGGATAGAGTGCTGGCCCTAAAGTTAGGAAGACCTGAGTTCCAACATGGCCCAGGCCTTTACTAGCTGTGTGACCCTGGGTAAGTCACTTAATCCTGTTTACCTCAGCTTCCTCATCTGTAAAATGAACTGGAGAAGGAAATTGTAAACCACTCCAGTATCTTTGCCAAAAAAACTCTAAATGGGGTCATAAAATGTCGGAGGTGACTGAAAACAACTGAACAACAGTAATAAATGAAGTATGCTAAAAACTGTCCTAAATACTGGGACACATGGATAAAAGCACTGTTCTCAGTGATCTCACATTCTAATTTGGGGAGGCAACTCAAATTTCAACTGCAAGTAAAGGCTTGGAAGTGTTCTGTGTGGACTGTTCAGAAGGGGAGATCTTAGTGGGATTTTAATGGGAGCATTTGAGCTAGTTGGCATATCCTGTGCATGTCTAATCTATGATTTTGATGGATAATGGTAGTCTCTAGGAAGGTCTGGTTCAGGGTGGGTGCACCAAGCTAAGGAGTCTCTAGCCAGTCTGGTGTGTACTATCCTCCAACACTCCATGATGGCTTATGGATGGATGGGGCTGGAGTTGGTAGCTAGAAGATGAAGCTTAATAGGTACCAAATTAAAAAAAAAATTCTTGATCTCTAGAGCAAGAGCATGAGGTATTATGTGTAAAAGAAACTACCTCCCCCACCAAAGACAAGTCTTGCTTGCCTGGCAGTGTATTCTATAGTCATAGACTATATCATGAAACAATAAACATATGTATGGTTGATCCACAAGAGAATTTAGACAAAATAGTTTATAACTATCCAGGTCTCAGGACTTTAATTTTGAACTGCCCCTGTATTTGAACATCAAGAAGACCAGAGATTTTCCATCAACCCTGATGCTAAATTCCCACCTCTTCTCCTCAATATCTCTTGCTTGGTGCATGATTATCAAATCAATATTCTCATAGTTATTGAACATAAGAGCTACTGTTCTATAATTACAGTGAGAATCCATATGATTGAGTCCTACAGTGCCTAATTCTAAGCCTTCTCTATTTCACCATATACAAACATATCATTCATTATCCCTGGTGTGTCTCTATCTTCTTTTTCCTTATTTCCCAGAGAACCCCCTACCAATGTATATCTCACATGTTCCTTTCATACTCTTTCCATTTCATTGTTATTGTTATTATGAAAACTCCCACCAGAAGACAATGACCGAATCTCTGGTCAAACTCTGGTCAGTCTCTTGGTATATGCTTAATAGGATCCTTTCATCTTGGACCAAGAAGGGTAATTGACGTCCCCAAACTCTCTCCTTCAACTGTTGTTTGCTTATACTCACCAACTTCTTCACTGAGTTTCAGTTGATGGAGATATATCATTCTACATTTTTAGCTGTTACTTTATTTGTTTCCCCACTCCTGACCACTTCCCCAGGTCATTCTTCCTCCTTTTTCAAAGAAGATTGTATCTGCTTGCCATCATATTAGGTTCAATGGGAAAGTTGAAGGTTGGGTGGGAGGTGGGTGGTGGGATGTAACTTTCTCACAATTAGAGCTATCCAAAAATGAAATGGGCTGCTTTGGGGGATCATAGGTTCCACTCACTGGAAATCTTCAAGTAGAGGCTGAATAATCATTCTCAGTAATTTAATAATAGGGATTCCTTCAGACATAGGTTACCCTAGATGGCCCCTGAGAACCCTTCCAATTGTGATTTTTTAAATTCAGTAATTCTTCTCCTTAACATTCACCATCCCTTACAATTAGAGATTTAATTCAAATCTATCAAAAAGCTTTGCTTTCTAATTATCTACCTCCTTAACTCCAACGATCAGCACTTTAACTGCAACTCCTCCTCGTAGGGGGTTTCCCACCAGGGTTACATAATTCATAAACTGGAATTTCTCCATGAGACTATAACCTTCTGTTCTTCCAATTCTCCTCATGCCTTTCTTTTACTAAATGCATGCTCTGTGTTCATTCCAGTCATTCTGTTTATCCATCCCTGCATGTCCAGTTATCACATTCTGTCCTTCAAAATCTTGATCCTATATTTAACCAGTTAATTCTGTCCTCTAGACACACTCTCCCTTGATCTCCTTTTCTGCCACCATTCCTTTACAAACCCTAAGAATGACCTACTCCCATCATCATATATTCATGCTATTGAACTCTGTTTGAAGAAGTCTCACAGATACTGAAAGGTTACAACAAATTTGTGTTATGTACTCTCAACTGGATCTTGAGAGATATCTGACAAAGCTCTTATTCTTTCCTGATTGACTTAATCAATCCTGCCCTCACCATCCATTCCAAACCTTGTCTTGTCCCTTCAAGCTTCATGTCCTACCCCCTCTCACCAGAAGAGAGATCTTCACTACAAAAATTAGGCCATCCATCATGATCTCATCTTTTCTCTAGAGTCTGTATATACAGAGCTGACATCATCCCTAATTCTCTTCGCCAATGCTCCAGTCTCAGAAAATGCACCTTCTTTCAAAATCTTCTCTATCTATGGCCTTCATCCCCTTCCATCTGGGATCTTACCCTTTCATTTACTGTCCCTCTTCATCTGGTTTCCAGTCGCTTTTTATTCAACTGGCACCTTCTCAAATGCTTACGACCATGCCTCTGTGTGTGTGTATATATATATATATATATATAATATAAACATATATATGTATGCCCGTGTATGTATATATGTATAAATGTATACATGTGCAACTATATATGCACATATATACAAATATGTATACATACACATATGAAGCCTATATGGATATATGTGTATATATACATGCATGTGTACACACACATATACACACATACATACATACATGCAGGTGCTGGTGCCTTGGAGTGGGGTCTCTCAATTAAAAAGTATGAATGTTTTAGTTACCTCCTTAGTATAATTATAAATTGTTCTCCAGAATGTTTAGATCAATTCACAGATCCACCAACAATGTGAGACTATGATTACCATTGTACAACTCCTTCAACATTAACTTTTCCCATCTTCTGTAACTGTGAAGTTTTTGGTTGTACAACAAACCTCAGAAAAATTTTGATAGAATTTCTTTTGCAATTTGAAATAATCTTTTATTATGAATAGTTAATACATTAATAGGGTCATGAATAGTTTGCAATGGCTTTTTACAAAAATGATTTATTCTTATACTACGACCATAAAGCCATTGGTTAGTGGTTTTACACACATACATATATATGCATATATGTATGCATGTATGTATACACATACATATGTCTATATAAAATAGATATTGAAGTCTTATCTGAGACAGATGATACATATTTTTATTAATTTATCACTTCCTTTATAATTCTAATTAAACTGATTTTGTTTATGTAAGAATTTTCAGTTTCATTATTTATATTCTCCTTTGTGATCACTTGTATTCAATAAGCTCTTTGACCCTAGCCATCTCTTTGGAAGGCACCTGATCTGGTTATTTTGTTTTGGGAGGGGGTTGGGGCGGGTATATAACATTTAACATTCAAGATGCACATACAATTTATGATCATTGTGATATAAGGTATAAGGTGATTGTAGGAGCTTATGTTTTTCAAAATACTTTTAAAATTTCCAGCAGTACTTTTCAAATAACAATTCTTCCCCAAACTTATTTATGCGCTCAGATTTAGCAAGCATCACTTAGTCAATTATTTTTATTCTGTATCCAATATGTCCCACTGATATACTTTTTTATTTTTAACCAGTACTAAATATTTTAATGATTAGTGTCCTACAGTATAATTTAATTCTGAAGAACTATTCCTTGTCTCCCTTTTTCCTCTTCTCATTCCTCCCCCCCCCCCCGAGTATCTATACATGTGGTAACTCTGAATGAATTTTGTCTAATTTTACAAAGCATTCCCTTGGAAATCGAATCAATATAACAGTAAATTTATGATTTACTTTTGATTTACAGGCAGCTAGATGGCACACTGTATAGAGCTCTGAACTTGGAGCTAGGAACACATGAGATCAGATTCTAGCTAAGACATTTTCTAGCTACATGAGCTTGGGAAAGTGAGTTAATCTCTGTTGGTCTCAGTTATTTTATCTATAAAATGGAGATAATATTGCTCAGTCTTTTTCAATTACTTGCAAACGTTTTGGAGTTTTCTTGACAAAAATGCTGAAGGAGTTCACCATTTCCATCTCCATCTCATTTTACAGAAGAGGAACTAAAGTGAATAGAGTTAGATGACTTACATAGGGTCACAGCTAGTAAGTGTTTGAGACTAGGTGTGAACTTAGGAGGAGGATGAGTCTTTCTTACTCCAGAACTGGTATTCTATCCACAGTGCCACCTAGGTGCCCGGGGATAATGATAGCACTTATCTCATAGACTTACGGTGAGAAAAACGATGGATAATAAATGTAAAAAAAATTGCAAACATTAAAGTGATAAAATATGCTTATCAATAGTATTATTATCACTATTATCATTAGTATTGTTGTCATTAGGATATAATAAAAAGAATAGAAAATTTCACCAAAGAAAATGACATCAAGAAAACAATATATTGAATCTTATATGATGCTAATAGAAAAATAGCTATGGGAAATTTTATATCTCTGAATGCTTTCATCAACAAATGAAAGAAAAGGAGTCTAAAAAATAACTATCTAAAGGAAAAAAATCAAAATCTTTACAAAGCACAAAAGAAAAAAGTCTAAAAAAAATTAAAAAGTAAAAATTGAAAGCAAAAACAGCTGTAACAAGACATTGAATTGATAAAACAAGGGACAATTAAAAATGCAAATAGTAAAGAGAAATAAATCTATATCAAGAATGAATAAAATGAATATAACTGTTAACTTGGTAGAAATGGTTGAATATAAATAAACATATAAAATATGCAATTTAACAGAAGAAATGTTACATAGATAATATCAAGAAGAATAAATTGAAGAAGCCACTATTGAGCTTCTAAAGAAAACAAAATAAAAAGAACTCAATGCATGTAAATCCATCTAAGTAAATTCTATCAAGAATTCAAAGAACTACTAATTCCAAAATTACATAAAATACCTGCAAAAATAAGAATAAAGTAGGTCTTTTAAGAGTTTAAGCCTTTATGGGAAAAAGAGTGAACGAAAAAACGCCTGAAGCAAACTATAATCCAGCTTCTTTAATGAATATTGAGAAATCCTTTGAAATTGTTGAACATGCTCTTTTCCATGGAATATTGTGATAACACAGTACAGTATCACAAATCTAAAAGTTGGAAGGGATCTGAACATTTATATAGCCCAACTCGTTCATGGAAGGAATCCCCACCATAATGTATGCAACAGATCACTTAGGATTCATAACACTCAAGACAATCCATTATATGTTTAAAAACTTTAAACCTTAGGATTGTCTCTGTCCCCCCACCCCCTCTCATCCCAACACCTACATATTCCTTTTTAAGTTTCACTCATTCCTCAAGGTCCTTCTCTCTGGGAACAAAGAGAAGGAGGCTAACCACTCCTCCATTTATCAGTCCTTCAAATACTTGAAGACAGCTGTCATGTCACCCCTGAATCTTTGTGTCTCTGTCTTAAACATGCTCATTTGCCTTAACTGATCCTTACAAGTAATGAACTTGAAGACTTTTGCCATTCTGGTTGCTTGTCTCTTGATATTTTTTGAGATGATAAATATCCTTCTTAAACTGTAGCAACTAGAATTGAACACAATAGTTCAGAAGAAGTTTGATGGGGGTAGAATAGATTTGGATTGTACTGCTTTCTGAAAACTATGCCACTTCTTTTTTGTAGCCCAAGCTAGCATTACCTATTGCCAGCCATCTTGACTTGTGTCCTGTCACTGGACTTTAATGGCTTCCCACAACCATGCTTCACTTAAATCCAATTCACGTGGAGGTCAAGACAATTTCTTACAAGGTCATTCATCTTCTTTGAAAACAACACTATAAAGCAAGAATTAGTCAGAAGCAAAATAATCTCTTAAAGAGTTAGCAGAAAAGAAAGAAAGCATTCATCAGGTCAGTGCCTGACTTAACAGTTTTTCTTTCTTATGTAAACTTAACCTCTTATTAGAGAATTTCAACATGCATATTGGTAATGTCTCAAACACCGTAACCTCACAACTCCTCAGTTCTTTCAGTAAATATTTATTAACAGTCCACAACACCCCACTCCAATAAATTTAAGTGGCTACCTGTCACCTCCAAGATCAAATATAAAATTTTGTCTAGTGTTTAAAGTCCTTTAAAATCTGGCCTCTTGCTTCTTTGCCAGTCTTTGTATTATTGAGGTTTAAACTGTGGGTCATGAAAGGCTGATGAGGTTCATATAGAGATGTAGTGAGGCATCCCTAAAGAATTTCAAAGGGTCAGCTTGACTCCAGGTCAGTTGGAAAGGTATATTATAGTTTGAGGTTTCATGCTCTGGTGAGTGAGTAATCCCTGTGAGGATTTTAGCCCCTGTCAGGAAGGCAAGACATATAATTTTATAGAGAATATGATGTTGATTACACAATCAACATTTACATAGAATATAGGATTATGATTAATATTAAAAAAGACAGGAAGAGTTTGTTAAGGGATTGGGTAATGGAGAAGGGATCCTGGCCTCAGTGGAATTGCACATATGACTACCCATAATGCATACAGTTAGGAGGGTATATATACGGTTATGATATTATAATAAGCCTCTCTATGTCATAAATTCATTCTAGGTAAATTATTTACTTTTACTGAACAGGTGTTATTGTAGGATGGGTTCCTTCTATGGTTTGGTGGTCAAGCAGCCTACTCTACATGCTGGTGGTGCTACTTTTCGATTGGCTGAATATTGTGGTCCTGTCTGGGACTAGATGGATGATGTGATTGTAGTTGTGTACAAGAACACACTTATTTCTGTGGGAACTGTGAGGAATGGGTCTGGGAGAATTGCCTAGGTAGAAGCAATGGCTGGGTTCCCAGGTTTGCTGTTTCCGTCAGAACTAGGAGTTTCAGGGATACACTTGTTGTTCTAGTGAACAGTGAGACATGTACAAAGAAGTTAGGACATTAATGGGGGTCTAGTTAGACGCAGTGGGCCTGTAATGAAGTTGGAACGTTGGGACTGGGAGCAGCTCTGTTAAGACTTCATCGATATAATTTACTCTATATATTCTTCAAACCAATAGCATTTGCTTTTTTTGCTGTTCCTTACATAACTCCCTGCTCCACATCTTTTCACTGTTATGTTTCCCTATCCTGAAATTCTCTTTCTCTTTATCTATGACTCCTTCCTTCCTTTCTCTTAAGTACCAACTAAAATTCCAAAATTAGAATCTTGGTAAGTGTTGCTTATGGATCTTTCCCCGCTCACCATAGTCAATTTTCTTCATTCGTCGATGAGTGTTATGTGGCTTACTATTTTATTCTCTTCCTGAATTCCTTCCCTTTTATGGGAACTTGAGTTCTCCCTCAAAAACTCTAACCACTCAATTATGCAACCTCACTTTCCTCACTTATTCATTTATCCCATCTCATCCGTGGGATAGCCTTGGCCTTGATGATGTCATCACTCACAAATATGCTACCTCCATGTTTAAGGATCCAAAATCCCCTTATGCAATGATAAACTACAAGATTTTCAAGTCTCCCCCTCTTTTCCTGTAAAAGACCCTCCTCTTTAGCTATGTTGTGATCCCTAGTCTCTTGATCCTCTCAAATTTCTCCCTAAATTAGTCACTCTCTCATCTTTTCCCTACCTTGAATCAACTTTATCCTTCTCCCTTGAATCCCTAACCCACTTTGTTTTATCACCAATTATATCCTGCAATGCCTCCACCTTGGATCACTCTCACCAAGTTTGCTCCTACATGCATGCTGCTGAATGAAGGTGGAGAAATATGCAATCATCCTAACTAAAACCATAACATATTTATGTTACACAATCCCAATGTCCCTTCGCTGGCATTTGATGTTTTTGCTGTGATGTTTTGGTCATGTTCGACTATCTGGCAAAGATAGTGGTGTGGTTTGTCATTCCCTTCCACAGCTCATTTTATAGATGAGGAAATGGAAGCAAACAGGACTAAATCACTTGCTAAGGATCACATAGCTAATAAGGCCAGATCTAAACTCAGGTCCTCCTAACTTTAGGCCAAGTTTTCCATCCACTAGACCACTTACTTACCTTTCACTGTTACTAGGCAATCCTACTATACTTCCTTTTTCAACTCAAAATCGCACTTTCCACAAAGGCTCTTCCAAATCTTTTCATTTACCCCCAAAATTCTCATAGTTCACCCTCTTCCCACCTTCTCAGCTGAGATCATTGATTCATATTTTCAGAAAAAAAAGATGGCATTCCCCAAGGTTTCTGTTTTCTCTCCTCTTCCTCAATTCCTAGCACTCAGATGTCTTCTGTCATAATCTCTACCCCAGTTTCACATGATGAAGTAGTCTTATTCTTTACCAAGGCTACTCTCTCTACTTATGTAATGATCTTATACCAACCTATCTCCTCCTACAAATTGACTTCCTCTATTGTTCCCACTCTAAGTTTATCATTTATTTTCAGTTTCTCCTTCTCTGTTGACTCAGTTTCTATGCCTACAAACTTTTGTCCCCTATCCTGAAATAAAATAAAAAGCCCTCACCTTCCTTACTAATTATTGTACTACATTTCTCCTTCCCCTTGTAGCTAAATTCCTCAGTAAGTTGGCTACCAAATGTGCCTCCACTGCTCCCTCATAATCTGACTTTTGATCTAATCATTCTACTTCCCATCAAAGTTCCTAATGCTATTTTCTCTGTCAAATGTCATGGTCTTTTTTCAATCTTTATTCTCCTTGACATCTCTTTAGCCTTTTATCTGTTGATCACCCTCTCCTCCTTAATAAATCTTTGCTCTTGATCTCTCTTCAACCTTTGACACTTGATCACTCTCTCTTCCTTAATACTTTCTTCTCTCTAGGTTTTCAGGACACCTTTCTCTTCTCCCAGTTTTCCTCCTACCTATATAACCATTCCATCTCTGTCTCCTTTGCTGGATCCTCTAGATCATGTTCCCTAATGATATGTATCCCTCAGGGTTCTGTCCTGGACTTCTCTTCTGTCTCCAAACTATTTCATGGGTCATCTCAGTATTCCAAGCATTTAATTACCATCTCCAAGTGGATGATCCTCAAATCAACCTATCCTCTTGCTGACTTCCAATATCATATTTCTAACTTTTTTTGAATACCTTAAACTAGGTTTCCAGTAAACATCTTAATCTAAAAATGTCCAAAACAGTACTCATTATTTTTCCCCTTAAACCTTCTTCCCTTGTTACCATCATTATTATTATAGAAACCAATACCATCCTCAGTCTTATGATCTAGGAGTCATTATCAACTCCTCACTGTCTCTCCTTCCTCCCCATATCCAATCTGTTGCCAAGACTTGTTGACTTTACCTTTGCAACATCTCTTAAGTATTCCCTTTTCTCTCTTCTGACACTGCCAAAACTCTAATGCAGGCCTTTTTCACCTCTCACCTGTGTTATTACAATTGCTTGCTTGTGCGTCTGAATCTGCCTCCTCAAGTCTCTCCCTACCCCAATCCATCTTCCATTCAACCACCGAAGTAATTTTCCTAATGAGTAGGTCTGACCATGCCATTCTCCTATGCAACAAACTCAAGTGACTCCCTATTACCTCTAGGATCAAAAATTAAATGCTCTGTTTAGCATTAAAGGATCTTTATAACCTGTTTTCCTTTTTACCTGCCAATCTTCTTACACCATACTCACTGAAATACACTCTTCAGGTGAAAATGATATCCTGGTTGTTATCCCATGTACAAGACATGACATCTCTCAGCTTTGAGAATTTTTTTGACTGTCCTCAATGCTTGCAATTTTCTTCCTTCTCAACTCTATCAACTTCTCTACTTTCCTTTAAGTCTCAACTAATATTCAGTCTTTTATAGGAAGCCTATTAATTTTAGTGGTTTCCTTTTCTTATTTTTTTCTTATTTATCTTGTATACAACTTGCTTTGTGTATATGTTTGTGTATATGATGTCTCTCCATCAGATTGTAACCTTCTTGAAGGCAGGGACTGTTTCTTTTATCGTTTTGTATTCCCAGTGTTCAGTATAATGCCTGGCACAGAGTAGGCACTCAAAAAATGTTTATTGATTGATTACAATTACATCTTCTATAAAAAGACCTTCTTAGTTTCATTTACAGTTAATACCTTTCCTCTGTTGATTATCTTCAACTTCTCATGAATATAACTTGTTTGTACATAGAAGCTCACATTTTGTCTCAGCTATTAGAGTAGTATAGTAAATCTATAAGCTATTATAGAAGAGCCTACAATGCAAATGGCACTGTGCCAAGCATTGAGGATAAAAAGAAAGGTAAAAGACAGTCATTTTCCTCATGGATATCACAGCTTAAGTGGGGATAAAACATACAAATAACTATCCATGAATGAGATATATTCAAGAGAAAAGAAAGGTGTGGGGCACACTTTTGGGCTATTTTTATTGGATCATAGAATTACATACATTGTCTTTTGTCTTCCTTTTCTTCCTTCCTTCCTTCCTTCCTTCCTTCCTTCCTTCCTTCCTTCCTTCCTTCCTTCCTTCCTTGTCTTTCTTTCTTCCTTCCTTTCTTTACCCAATACTTACATGGTGTCTGGGATATAGTAGGTACTTAATAAGCACATGACTGACTGACAGATCATTCTGGTGTCTCCTTCCAAGGTGTCTAACACCCCCAATCTGTCCAGTTCAATTAAATTAAATGACTTTTTAAGTCTATGATGCTCAAGAAGGTGGGTTGGGTGCTTAGAATAAAAATATGCCAATTAATCCATTTCTCAAGAAGCTTATAATTGAAAGGAACAGGAAAATGTGTGTTCGTTTTGATGTGTGTGTGGGGGGCTGTCAACAAACATTTATATAATTAAATAATATACTTGTCCAACTAACCTGGTTTTTCAAGTACATGAAGTTGCATGTATCTACTGGGTTGGGGAACCAGAGTTTGTGAAGTTGTGAAATTGTGAAGTTGCACTCCCTTTTCAGCTACAACTCGTATAATTTATTCAAAACTCAGCTGAAGTGCCTCCTCCTCTTGGAAGCTGATTCCTGCTCTCCCAATTTGCTAAAACAACTCAGAAATGACTTTCGATATAATTTTTCACATAGTTTATTTTCTCCAGGCATGTTGTTTTAGGGACTAGGGACTACCTTGGTTTTGTCTCCAAGTCCTTGTATGGTGTCTGACACCTAATATATACTTAAATAATAAATCTTATTTAATTAAAAAAGAAAGATAAGGAAAAGTTGATAAATATCAATGCTTCACAATGACCAGGAAAATAGCATAAAATATGACAAAATAGCTATGTCAGTGTTCTGAAGGAGGTCACATATACTTTTGCTATTATTAATTAGATACTGTTAACTCAGAATATCAGAGCTCACATGGACCTTTGATAGCTTGTTTAATTATTTCATTTTATTGGTAAAGAAACTGAAGCCCAGAATGGTTAAAGGACTTAGACAAAGTGACACAGCATGTCAGAACAAGAACATGAACTTGTCTCTGATTACCTGGAATTGCTACAGACATCAATGGAGCAGAGATACCTTTGTATCTTATTTGTGTGGACTTTCGATGTTTCTGGATTATCAACTCCAATAAACGTGGAAAGCTGAAATAAATATACTGTGACATAATATAACCCTTGGAATAGTTGGTGGGAAATTTATCCTATGTATACTTTACTATAGAAATCAGTATTTTTTTATTGCTATCAACTCATAAAATCAAATCACAGCATTCCTGAAGCATTCAGATGGAAAATTATGACATTTTCTCTAAGATATAATTTTTTATAGCTAAGACTTGAATTCAAATCCAGCCTTAGACACTTGCTAACTGTATGACTCTAGGAAAGTCACTTCATCACTCTCTGCCTCAATTCCCTCATATATAAAAATGGGAAAATAGTAGCATCTACCTGGAAGGGTTATTCAAAAGGAAATAATGAGATAATAATATTGGAATTGCTTTGTAAATCTTAAGGGACTCTTAGACAATGCTACATACATCTTTAGCCATGAATCCCCTAAAGAATCAATATAATCATATAACAGACACTTATAGGTATTTTTAAACATACTAATAAAATGGCATTTGCGAAATATGTTTAGACAATCTTTTTTGAAGCTATTGAGATGGTATCAAGTAGAATGACTTTTTTAAAATGAAAAATGATCTTTCATAGGTCAGAGAACAAAGCTCTAGCATTATTTAGCAAACAAATGTCAGAGGCATTGGTCTTGATAATGTGTGGAAAACTTAATTCCTCTCCTGATATGGCATTGGGAGCTTTGCCCCCACCATAAATTTAGGATTTCCTCTTTCTTAGACATCACCATTATTTAGAAAGTGACGGAGAGCATACCTTTAGTCCAGTGGGCCACTTCTTTTCTCCATATGTCAGCTCTATAATGAAGCTGTCAGACAGAGTGATTTATCTTTGGATCACATGGTCCTTTAAAAATTTCTTTCTTGGATAATTGAATGTCACTCAATCAGAGAAACCCTTACTTCTCGCATTAGGGTGTCAGGGGATGCACAGGCAATCATGAGACACATTGCCACATATGACTATGTCCCATATTTTACTGGAGAGGCACTGCCTGAGTGGTTCTAGTCAATGGAGGAAGTGTAAAGTTGTCCCAAGAGTATTTTCCTTCTTCTCTTCTTTCTTTTTCATCATTATATTAGGTAAATTGTGAAATTCAGCTCCAATCTTATTTTAAATATCTTTGTTATTTGCTTTGGGAGTCATTGATCGCCAAGTAAAAAAAAAAAAAAAAAAAGAATAGTTCCCTCAAAGTAAGTAGCCCGCTCCTTTTTTTAGGATGCTGACTGGTCAACCTCCTAACCTCTTGTTTTTTTGAAAGAGAGGAGAGAGAGAGAGAGAGAGAGAGAGAGAGAGAGAGAGAGAGAGAGAGAGAGAGAGAGAGAGAGAGAGAGAGAGAGAGAGAGAGAGAGAATGAGAAGGGGTGTGGGGATTTGTTTTCAAATCCTTCTCTTCTATTACCTGTGAAATAGGATTAATCAGTCAAAGTCTCTGGACTTGTTTGGTCATTTGTAAAATGAATGTCTGAATCCTATTCCATATCCTATTATATTTTATATTTTTCCAAAGATTTCACAAGGTATTTCAAAATTACTCTTATAGTGCCCCTTCTGGGTTCTTTTCACAAGCCTGCAAGACACTGGCAGATTGGGTCCTGTGAGTATGACAAAGATTAATCCTTAAGACTTTGGGGTGTAACTGATGCTACTGGTGGCTGCCCTCAAAATACTGGAAGTACTGTGCCTTCACAATCATCCTTCCCACAAGTTAGTAGATTCAATTGGTTTGGTAGAAGAGTAAAATAACATAGCAAAAAAAAATACCCTAACCTAACCATTTTCCCTCAAACCTGGGATGTATTCTCCTACAAATATATACATGTGCCTTGGGGATGAATATTCAGAATCTTAATGTAAAAAGGTAGAAATCCACATAAGGTAAGGATAATTCCTAGCCAAGATCATTCATCACTCTGGAAATAAGACTCACAATTTCCATTCATTCTCTGAAGAGTTTTCATAAAGTGTACACCTCGGCAGAGAGTTGGTTCTCATAATAGATAGGCTGCTTTGCTGGTCTCCTTATCAGGGCTCCTAACTGGACAAAGTGGCTTTAGTGAACAGGCAGCTCAAACGTTACCTGATCCTTGTAGGGAAACATATATTGACTAGGTGAGATAATCTCTGCCTCCACTGGGTCAGGTAATTTTTCTTGGCTAGTATTGATCTGGGCCAGTCAAGTTATTCTGTTCCCAGAACACTTCAGCCAGTCAGATCCTGGTAGGTCAGTCAGCTGATGGGTAGCTGCTGGATGAGGTTGGGCAAGTCGCTCTCTTCCTGAGGAGCTGTTGCTATACTGGACCAGACAATTCAGTAGATTTCTGGGTTTTTGCAGTTTGTTTGGACCAGGCAGGTGGGTTCTTCTCTGAGTGCAATGTGTCTACTGAACAAGTTGATTCTCTGAATTGTTTATGGACTGCTGTAGCATCAGTCACCTCCATCCTCTGTCTCATCTGGATGGTATAACACTCTTTTTGTCCATGGTGATAGAGTGTTCTTTCCAACCAAGACAATAGCCCTTATCCAAGTATCCCCTAGAGTCTAGGCCTCAGGTATGTCATTTTCAGGCAGGAAGTGAGAGAGATCTTGAATCTCTAATTTGATAATTCTTACTTAATTCTTTCTGATCCAATAAGTTACCACATTCTTCCATGTGATGAACATTCAGGTATAATTCCCAGACTTCTATTGGATTCTTGCACATGAATGCATTAGGGGCAAAGACTGCATTTGCTGGCCCTTAAACAATTAGAGTTTCAGATCCTTTCTAGCATCTTTGTTGATATCTTTTCCTCTTTAGAACGTTAGCTTTGCAATTCTAAAGGGGGCATATCCTTGCACTCAAATTTTTTTAAATTAAAAAAAAAATTAGCCATTTGGTTCTTTAAAGACAAGTTTACCTCTCCAAGTCAAGCTATAGGGCATCTCAGACCCCCAAAGCTTAGTAGCACTTATGGAATAGATGACCTTAGTAAACGTATATTAAAGGAATTTCATTTGCTTTTAGAACATACTATAGCATTACACTAGCAAGTAGTAAAATAATCAAGCTTTTTTTTAAAAAAAAAACAAACTCTGCATTGCTGAATAATACACTGTTCATTTGCTATGGAATTCCCCTTTGTGGAATCATTCAGTTTGTCAAAATATTCAAGTTAAATTTTTCCCCTAGTGGAACAAATTTGGTATGCAAGTTCTAGGATATCTATTCATTAACCTCTTCCTGCTGTTCCCATTTTATTAATGAAGGAACCCATCACCCCCCTGCTAGCAGTCACTTAATTCCTTCCCAGAATCCATATGTTTTCCACAGTACTCAGAAACCAGAATTTCTAACAAAATCATTTTGAACAAAGCCTGAGCTCCAAGGGTCAATTATATTCCAAATATAGTTTTTCACAGTTATAGATCCTCTTTAAGTATCTCTTATTTGTTATTATTGCTAACATGATTTCTGGAGAGGGGATAAGGCAATCTAGGTCTTCTATGAAACAAATTTATTCTTCCAGACCTTCAGAATACTCGGTGTGAAACTCGTATAATGACAACTGCTACAATTCCTTTTCATTCCATGTTCTATTTACTTTGTGTTATCAGACTTCATCTCACTGCTGTATGTGTTACCTGTATTAATATTAATCAAATTCAAATTAGATAGTATAAGAGTAGTACCACCTATAGAAAGTACATATATGGGATGCTTTATTGTTCACAGAAGTTAAGATCATCAGTGGTTTACATTCCATAATCAAATGCTTGTTTGCTTTTGACAGGGGATACTCAATTACACAGCAAGGAAAGCAATACTGAATTTGGCAAGAGTTTTCTATGGCATGAGTTTTAAAGCTGTCCATGCCTTTGTTTTCTATCCAAGGATATCCCTTGAACTCTTTCAAGTCTACCTTAGGGATTTTGTAACATTTCTGTATAGGGTACACTATTATAATTCTTAACAATCCAGTGGATGCTTAGGTCAATTGTAGTTCAGTTCAATATATAGATCTTTGCTTTTCAGGGAGATCCAGTCTAAGTCAGTGAAAATCCAGTGTTGTCCCTTAAGTCTTGGAAGAAAGTTATGGATAAATATCATTCATATAGTATTTGATTTTTGAAAGTGCTTTACTGTTTTATTTCATTTGATCCTTACTACTACCCCGTAATGTGTTTGTCATTATTATCCCATTTTATAGAAAGGGAAACAAGTTGAGACTGCTAGAACGATTCATCTAGGGTATCTAACCGAAAATATGAAATTGGGTTTTCTTGAATCCAAGTTTATCACTCTATCCACTGTTCTATCTAGCTAGATCACTGACTTACTTTCCTCATTGAAATGTTGGGTACCATACTATTAATTGTCATGTGATCTAGATCACTGACTTTCTTTCCTCATTGAAATATTGGGTACCATACTATTAATTGTCATGTGATAGTGATAACAAACACATTACAGGGTAGTAGTAAGGATCAAATGAATAAAATAGTAAATCACTTTCAAAAATCAAATACTTTCTTTCCTCATTGAAATGTTAGGTACCATACTATTAATTCTCATGTAATTACTTGAAAAATTAGAGGTGGATTAAATGGCATATTTTTGAGATGTATTCTAAATATCATTGTTTTATTCCTAAAACATTTAAAAATAATATTTTAAATATTTACAGAATCATGTCACATTGTCATGATGAATTTTAATTATGTAATTGCCCTAATCCTGTTTTTTCTCATTGTCCTACTATTAAATTGGTTGAGAAAAAGAAAAATTAACTTTTATAGTCCTCCATTTTCCTGGATTCTCTCTGACCCATGGCTTCCAGTTTTATCTGTGCTTTTGATTAGAGGAATTTGCTATAGCAAAGGAGAACTTCCAGTAAAGTGATGGAAATGTTCCCCATAAATTTTATGCCCCTAATTATCACTTTAAAAAAGGAAATAAATCATTCAGAAGAAAAATAGCAAAAAATGGAAAAAAAAGTACACAAAAATATACGCATAGTGTAATCCCCATTGAAATACAATCTGTAACATGAAATACTCATGGTAAATGTTTTCTATCCCCACAATGTTTTTGGAACCCCAAAATCCAGGTAAATTCTCCAGGGGCTGCAGATTGGCAGACATTTGTGGTATAGCAGAAGGTGAAAGGGATAATTACTAGTTGCATTTAGTAAGCACCAAGTTTTGGAGGCAAAAATTGGGGCCCTGCTATCCATGGTTATCTTGAGCCCCATATCAGGAGTTTCCTGAGCCACAGGCTCCAACAGTTTCATAGCCAAAAGAAGGTAGGACAGCCAGTCTCCTGGATTCATTATTGAACATTTAGATCTCTTCATATAAACTTTCTATTCATGTTTCCCCCAGTAAAGTGTTTGTATCGTAGTGGCTATAGCAACACACAGTTAAAAATAAATGGAAAGTTAGAGTAAATGGGGGCAAATAATCAATAAGGATCTTTACCAGCTAATCCCAGAGGGAAAGTACCTTTAACATTCATGATTAGAAGGTAAATTCTGAAAGAAATTAAGCATAGATGAGGTCTGTAGAGACAACATAAAATTTTGATTCCAGGAAATTAAAAAGCTTTTACAGAGGCTAGTTCAATAAAACTAGAATAAGAAGATAAATTGTGAAATGGGATGAATCTTTTTAATCAATTATCTCCAATTAAAATTTGCTATATAATATATATACAATACAAATTGACACAAGTATAAGATTCAGGACAATCCCCTCATAGATATGTAGTCAAAAGATTTAAACAAGACAACTTTCAAATTGAGAGCTTCAAAAACATCAACAGGTAGAAACTGAGAACCTGACAGTTAAATGATTTTTCTGAGGTTATGTAACTAGTAAATAAGAATAGAACCCTGATTTCCTGACTCCAAGTCTAGTGCTTTTTGTTGGTTTTTTCGTAATATTTGGTGCCTCATTGAACATAATAGCATGTGATTTCTACATTTCAACATGCATGAATAAAGCCAAAACTTGATATGCAATTGACAAACAAGAAACATACAAAACAAAAAGAGAAAAAAAAAACAGGCTAATTATATTGTAACCTTCTTAAAGAAAAGGATGGTTACTTTTCTCTTTTTTGCAAGTTAGGAAGCTTTTTAATGCTTTTTTTAGAATGCTGAAGGATGCTGGATTCAAAGCTCCTTGATGAATTGATAAATGATGATTTGTAGCCTAACTGTTGCAATATCATGTAGACAGTGTCTGATTGCCATTGACAGCCAGGAGCAAGATTAGGGAAATTTGTTTCAGATCCATCTGAAATGTTCTGCTAAATTTCAGGTGAGCATTATTATGTGGGAAATAATCAAGAAATTTTCTGTGGATTTCAGACTCAAAGAAGATACTTTCTTTAAGTATAGAATCATCCATTGCAGAAGATTAATTCAATATGGAAGTTTACTCTTCTCCTGTATACATTTATTTATTGTTCTATTTAATAGCTTATTATTTTACTAGCCCTAGAATTATTGACAGGAATTATTCTTTTAAGTTGAAAATTTATTTTCTGGATGATGTCAGTCAACATACCGTGATTTTAGTTTTCAGTCAAATCATTGCTTGCTGATGCAGATGGTATTAAGACCATCATGAATTGAAATATAATAGAACAATATAATAATGAATTCGATAAAATATCTTTAGAAATTTCATTTGATAGAAAACCAGGCACTGTGATCAATGGTACGGATACAAAAAGAGTTAAAAGACTTGACCCTAGGTCTTTCTGACTTTGAGGTTCCTTCTTTTCACATCACAACATATTGCTTCTATTTAAAAAATGAGAATATATTAGAATCATTTACCTTTAATACTTTCTCTCAGACCACATCGAAATTATATATCAATCAACTTCATTTTCCTCCTTTGTAAGCCATCCACTGTAATGTTTGTTTTACTTGTGACTATCCTAGCCCAAATTTTATTCATTTTATTAATATTTTACTTCCCAATCTTTGTCTCAGTGAAGTTCTCCATTCACTACTAAGATGCTTTATATTAGTTTCCCCCAACTTGTACTTGCCCAGCTCAGATGAGAAAGAAGTTCATGAGATGCCCAGTTTCCTACCCCTACTCCACCTTCTATTTGTACACTTATTTCCTGACAAGACCCATTTATGGTAAACAGCTTTTTTGTTTCCATCTCCTTCATTCCCAAGTTTATTCTGTCTTTATTTTCTCCCTTGTCTTTCCTTTCCTGTCTCTCTGCTCTGCTTTCTTTCTTTGCGTTTCTTCACAATCTGCCCTGAGTTCATAAATCTTTTTTCCCTTCTTTCATACTTAAAGGTAGAGAGAGGGGTTATAAAGGAACAACAGTCTCTTCTCATTTGAAAATGTAAGGAGTTGTCACCTAACCATTTTCTTTTTCTTTTAAATTTCATAAAATTTTAATAAATTTTAAATTAAAATTTATTTTTCTGGTATTATTGCTGTAGTAAGTATTTCTAGTATAATCTTGAATAACCGTAATGGTAATGGATATTTTTGATTCACTACTTATTTTATTGGAAAGATTTCATATAATGCACCATTGCATATAATGCTTGCTCTTGTTTTTAGATAGATGGTACTTTTCATTTTAAGGAAGTCTCCATTGATTTTTGTGCCTGTAATAGTAATGCGCATTGTGTTTTGTCAAAGAATTGTGCTGCATCTATTGATAAAATCATATGATTTTTGTTTTTATTGACATAGTCAATTATGCTGAAAATTTTCCTAGTATTTAACCATTCTTGGATTCCAAATATAAATTCCATTTGTAATATTACGTGATTTTGGTGATAGATTGCTGTATTATCCTATTTTATTTATTTTTTTCCAGGAGTATTCAAAAAGGAAAGTGGTTTACAGTTTTCTTTCTCTCTTTTTGTTTTCCCCAGTTTAGATATCAAAACTGTATTTGTGTCATAATGAAATTTGGTTGTACTTCTTTACCTGCTTTTTTCAAATAGCTTGTACAGTGTTGGTTTCATTTTTTTCCCCTTAAATATTTGACAGGATTCTTTTGTAAATATATCTGGGTTTTTTTTTTCTTGCAGACATCATTGATGGCTTGTTCAATATCTTTTTCTGAGACAGGGTTATATAAGTATTTGGTTTCTTCTTATTAATATGGAGTAGAATATATTTTATTAATATGCATCCATTTCACTTGGATTGTCAGTTTTAATGGCAAATAAATAGGCAAAGTGGCTTCTAGTAATGTTTTCAAATTCATCTTCATTTGTAGTGTGTTCACTTTTTAATTTTTGATGACAGTAATTTGGGTTTCTTTCTTTTTTCAGTTAAATTAACCAATAGTTTATTTTATTGAGGTTTTTAATTCATAAAAGCAGCTCCTAGTTTTATTTATTGGCTCAATGCTTTTCTTTTAATATTATTAATCTGTCCTTGATTATAAGGATTTCCATTTTGTAGATTAATTAAAAATTTTTATTTTGCTTTCTTTTTTTAGTTTTTTTTTATTAAATTGTATGCTCAATTCATTTATTTATTCTTTCTCTGGAAAAAGAGGTATAAAAATTCACTGATGAAAATAACTCTTTTATTTACAAAACTACACATATATAGCCTGTATTGAATTGCTTGCCTTCTCATTGGGGATGGGTTGGGAGGGAGGAAGAAAGAGAAGTTGGAACTCAAAGATTCAAGAACAAATGTTGAGAATTGTTTTTGCATACAACTGGGAAATAAGAAATACAGGTAATGGGGTACAGAAATTTATCTTGCCCTACAGGACAAAAGAGAAAATGGGGATAAGGGGAGGCAGGGGTGTTAGTAGGGGAGGGCACATTGGTGGAAGGGGCAATCAGAATGCAGGGTGTTTGCGGGGGAGAGAGGTGGAGAAAATTTAGAACTCAAAATTTTGTGGAAATTAACATTGAAAACTTAAAATAAATAAATATTTTTTTTAAAAAAAAGAAATAAAAGGGGGTGGGGGGGAGCCAAGATGGTGGAGTAGAAAGATTCACATATGCTAGCTCTGAACCCACAGCCCATAAATTACCTGTAAAGAAGAACTCCCAACAAATTCTGGAGCAGTGGAAGCCGCCCAACAATGGAGTGGAGGAGATTTCTATTCCAGAGAGCCCTGAAAAACTGACACCAAAGGTCCATCAAGCACCAAACCTGGAGCAGAGCCCAGCCCTGCCTTGGCCCTGTGGCCCCAAGAGGAGTAGATCCGAGCAAGCTTCAGGGACAGACTCTCCGGTGACTGCAAAGGTCCCTCAAACAACAGGCGCTACAGGTCAGTGAGAGAGCCTTCTGGACTGGCCGAGAGGGGAGTGGGGTTTCTCCATAACTCAGGCCCCCTCAGGAGGCAGCAGCTGGGGAAGCAGCGGAAACGGACTCCCAAAGCAGACAGGAGCTCAGATCAATTGTTGAAGGTTTCCTTATAAAACCCTTGAGGAAAATGAGCCCAAGTGGCGGCCCTGCCCCCAACTGAGCACCAGAACTTAAGCTCACATTGAATAGCAGCCACACCTGCCTCTGAAAGCCCTTAGGCTGGGAAGCAGCATTTGAATCTCAGACTCCAAGCACTAGCTGGGTGGATCTGGAGGTGAGGCGGGGGTGGAGAGAAAACTCAGAAGTCAAGTAACTGGCTAGGAAAATGCCCAGAAAAGGCATAAAAAATAAGACCATAGAAGGTTACTTTCTTGGTGAACAGATATTTTCTCCTTTCTTTTCGGTGAGGAAGAACAATGCTTACCATCAGGGAAAGATATAGAAGTCAAGGCCTCGGCATCACAAACACCTGAAATAGATATCCAATGGGCTCTGGCCATGGAAGAGCTCAAAAAGGATGTTGAAAATCAAATAAGACAGATGGAGGAAAAACTCGGAAGAGAAATGAGAGAGATGCAAGAAAAGCATGAAAAACGGGTCAATACCTTGCTAAAGGAGACCCAAAAAAATGCTGAAGAAAATAACACCTTGAAAAATAGGCTAACTGAATTGGCAAAAGAGGTTCAAAAAGCCAATGAGGAGAAGAATGCTTTGAAAAGCAGAATTAGCCAAATGGAAAAAGAGGTTCAAAAGCTCACTGAAGAAAATAGTTCTTTCAAAATTAGAATGGAACAGATGGAGGCTAATGACTTTCTGAGAAACCAAGAAATCACAAAACAAAACCAAAAGAATGAAAAAATGGAAGAGAATGTGAACTAGCTCATAGGAAAAACAACTGACCTGAAAAAATAGATCCAGGAGAGAAAATTTAAAAGTTATGGGACTACCTGAAAGCCCTGATCAAAAAAAGAGCCTAGACATCGTCTTTCATGAAATTATCAAGGAAAACTGCCCTGATATTCTACAACCAGAGGGAAAAATAAATACTCAAGGAGTCCACTGATCACCACTTGAAAGAGATCCAAAAAGAGAAAATTCTAGGAACATTGTGGCCAAATTCCAGATTCCCAGGTCAAGCAGAAAATATTGCATGCAGCTAGAAAGAAACAATTCCAGTATTGTGGAAATAAAATCAGGATAACACAAGATCTAGCAGCTTCTACATTAAGGGATCCAAGGGCATGGGATAGGATATTCTAGAAGTCAAAGGAACTAGGACTGAAACCAAGAATCACCTACCCAGCAAAACTGAGTAGAATACTTCAGGGGAAAATATGGTCTTTCAATGAAACAGAGGACTTTCAAGCATTCTTGATGAAAAGACCAGAGCTGAAAAGAAAATTTGACTTTCAAACACAAGAATGAGAGGAAGCATGAAAAAGTAAACAGCAAAGAGAAGTCTTAAGGGACTTACCAAAGGTGAACGGTTTACATTCCTACATGGAAAGACAATATTTGCAACTCTTAAAACTTTTCAGTATCTGGGTAGTTGGTGGGACCACACACACACACACATACACACACACACATACACACACACACACTCATACACATACACACATGCATGCACACACAGAGACAGAGTGAATTGAATAGGGTGGGACCATATCTTAAAAAAATTAAGGTAAATGGTGAGAGAGAAATATATTGGGAGGAGAGAGGGTGAAATGGAATGGGGTAAATTATTTCTCATAGAAGAGGCAGGCAGGAGACTTTTTAGTGGATGGAAAAAAAGGAGAGCTGAGAGAAAAACATGAAGTTTACTCATCACATTCGACTAAAGGAAGGAATAAAATGCAACTTATTTTGGTATGAAAACCTATCTTACAATACAGGAAAGCTGGGGAGAAGGGGATAAGCAGGGTGGGGGGGATGATGGAAGGGAGGGCAATGGGAGGAGGGAGCAATTTGAATTCAACACTCTCGGGGAGGGACAGGATCAAAAGAGAGAATAGAAACAATGCGGGGCAGGACAGGATGGAGGAAGATATAGTTAGTCTTACACAACACGACTATTATGGAAGTCATTTGCAAAACTACAGAGATATGGCCTATATTGCATTGCCTGCCTTCCCAAAGGGAATGGGTGGGGAGGGAGGGATGGGAAAAGTTGGAACTAAAAGTTTTAGGAAGAACTGTTGAGTATTGTTCTTGCTACTAGGAAATAAGAAATACAGTTAATGGGATATAGAAACTCATCTGGCCCTACAGGACAAAAGAGAAGATGGGGTCAAGGGAAGGGAGGGATGATAGAAGAGAGGGCAAACTGGTGATAGGGGAAATTAGAATGCTCCATGTATTGGGGTGGGGGGAGGGGACAAATGGGGAGAAAATTTGGAACTCAAAATTTTGTGAAAATGCATGTAAAAAGTTGAATAAATAAATGTATAGATTGCTAAAAAAATTAAATAAAAAATAAAAATAAAAAGAGAAATAAACTGAAGTTGCATATGAATACAAAAAGAAAAAATAAACCTTGCTCCAACCAAAAAAAAATAAAAGAAAATAACTCTTTTTCCATTTAGCCAATTCCTTTTTTTTTGAAGTTTTATTCAATATTTGTGTCCCTCTTTTACTAGGTTGTAATTGTCTTTCCATATTTTCCTTCCTTTGCTTTTATTTCTTTTTCTAGTTTTTTTTGTCTGCTGCTCTTATTTGATTAGGAAAACAATGATTTGGCTCTTAGGTATTCTTGTTGGACTTGGGTCCAATTTACTTTTCTTTTCCTTTGAGGGTCTGAAGTAACTGTTTCAACTTCATTGTCTACTTCTGAGTTTGTGTCTTTATTTCCCTTGTGACCACACCAGCCTTTTATGATCTGTTGTGTTGCCTTTTGCTTCTTTTCCATCCTATTTATTGATTGGAACTTTGTGTTAATGTTGTTCACTGTTCCTGGCATGAGGAGAAGGGGAGAACACTGGCTGAAATTTAGGCTTTTTTGCACTGCTGTTTTCACAGCTAGTCTTGGGGTTGCGGTGGAAGTTTTTGATACTTTCAAAGTAGAATGATCTGAGAAGAGTTATGGTCACTTCTTTTTTGGTCTGTACTCTGGTCTCACCTAAGAAGGGTTCCTGAACTTTTAGGATTGCAATTGATACTGCTTCTCAATACCCCGTTTTTCTTGTGATCGGTAATTATACCATTCCTTAGGGTCTTATGCCTTGGAAAACAAAGTGATTCTACCCTTCAGAACTTCCATTTATTCTTGACTGTAGGTGCTCCTCTCTGCTCTTGAACTGTGACCCAGAATTTATTATAAACCATGGAATTATCTAGGAGTGTCTGGTGATGGGTCCAGTGCTAGCACAAGGCTACTTTGTAATCTCATTTTAACCAGTTGCCAGGTTCCCTTATTTTCTCTGGTTTGATAGTTCCTGAAGTTTTGGTGCTTCTGTCACCATCAGCCATTCTCACCAGTGATGTTTTATTCCCATGAAGTCTAGAGCAGTCTCCTCCCTCACATCACCTAGCTCCTTTTCCATTTCCCTATGTCCTCTTCGACTAGAAGAAGGCCTTTTCCTCACACTCAAAAATTCAATTCAAGGCATTATTTTAAACTTGTTTGGAGGGGAGTGTTGAGATAGACCATCTAAAATATTTTCTCTACTCTACCATCTTAACTCTGCCCCCACTTTCATCCATTTAAACATAGTCACAAAGCCATTATAGCTGATCCTGAGTTGGAAGGAAACTTATAGATGACAATGTCCAGCCTCCTCATTTAACAGATAATGAAATTGAGGTCTAGAGAGCCTAAGTGACTTCTCCAGGGTTATTCAGTTGGCACATGCCTGAGGCAGGACCTAAATTCAAGGCTTCTTGACTTTAACTTAACCATAAAGCCCACTATGTAGAAATCATTTTAAAGCAAAAAAAAAACTGTACCTACTTAATTTTCCTAGTAAATGCAAGTATATTGACACAATAGGGGATAGAAATTTTTAAGGAATTGAACATACAAACATAATACTTGCATATATACATATATATGTATGTGGTTATAAATACACACACACCCTTTTAAAATTGTTCTAGGAATCTAACTCAGCAATTTTGTAAATATTTGATATGCCTTTTTTAGCTATGCAAATCAATTGAGGAAAAAAAAACTGAAAAGAGATGAGTTCAGTTGGAAAAACTGGAAACCATTGTTTTACTTTCATCCAACCCAGAAAGATTGCTCCTGGGGATGCAAAAATTGTCAGTAAAATTGTCAAATTGTCATTTGACAAGTAAATACATGATAATTTCAGGATAGATTATTTAATATGTATGAAGGAGGACTAAAGATGAACCTTGAAGTATAAAAATGTTTCTGAATAGTGAGGAAAAGGAGAAAGTGTATTCCAAGCATGGAGGAAAGTTTAAAGGGATGTCAGGGGGTGGAATATGGTAAGAATTCATTCACAATCAAAGTTTAGCATACCTTTCTTCATTTAATAAGGAAACATTTTTCTCTTTCACATTTTATGCGATCTACTCAAACTGTCCTGCTTACTGTTCTCTGTGAAAGACATTATGTTTTTCCATCCCTATGGTGTTTGTAACCAGTTCTCCATGCCTATGATGAATACCTTCATCACTGCCACTTTCTTTATGCGTTTAATTTATTTATTTGTGGATGTTCTATTCCTCCCATTTGAACATAAGCTTCTTGTAGAAAGGGGCTATTGTTTTTGTTTGTTTCCCTAGTGTCCAGAACATGGTGGACCCTGTTATTTTTGAATGAAATAAATTCATGGTGGAGAACTGACCACATTTATAGAAAGTAGAGGATATCTAGTAGAAAGATAGAAATCAAGTAGGAAAATGAAGGGAATTTACCTGGGTAAATTTCCAGTAGAGAAGAGAGGAGATGGGATTAAAGAGATGGCTAGAAGGATTAACTTTAGAGGATTAAAGTTGAATGAAAATATTGAGGAGTTTTAAACAATAATAAATAAGTGGAAGTAATTAAGTGTGAGAGAAGGGGTAGGATAGAATGGGAAAAAAGCATCTGCATTTAAGAAAGTAAGTACTTAAGTAGCCTGAAGACTGGCATATTTTGCTAACAAGGAAATAGAAGTGGTGATAGAAACAGCTGGGGAAAACTTTATAGGATGAGATAGTGAGTAGTAATTACAGAGAGCAAATGTCTGGAAATGGAAGGGGCAGCAAATATTACATTGACTTGTCACCTGGACTTGAGAATATTTGAGTATGTCTTTGTTCAAATGATCCTGGGAGCAGTGATAGAGAAGTCCATCTCAGAGAGAGTGGCATTAAGAAGTGAAGTCTTACAGAAAGAACCAGGTTTCCATGAGACACAGATGTGGGACTTTGTGAGATGAAGAGATCATGGATAAAAGGAATCTCACTGAAAGAAAATGAAGAATCCTAGAGGGCATAATGAAGAGGGAAGTCAGAAGAAGACAAAAACTGTGAAGAGTGGACTTGAGGACATTATTAATGGAAGTAGAAGAATTGGTAGAGGAATAGAATGCATTTCTTTGTTCCTGAATCATAGGGATAAAAGAATGGGAGAAAGACTAATTAATTGAAGCCTCAGTCCTCCAGAGTACTATAATGATTGAGTGCAGCATTGGTTCAGACACAGTGCTATTCAATTCAGGATTATCATTTCAAACACTAGGGATCTGGCAGGGTAAGCAGTATATTAAGATGGCAGGCAGTTCTGGAAGGGCATCTAGGTCAGAATATAAGAACTGAATTGTATCAACATCATACTTTATTGCAAAATGGCAGTGTATCTTACACAGTGTCTAGCATTCATTAAGTACTTGACACAGGTTTGATGATTGACTGATTATTGACTATATTGACTATAGCATATATGGGGAAGAATTGGCATCAGCAACTTGAAAAAAAAGATCTACTATTACTCTTTATATTACTGCATTTTTTTTATTTCAAGGACTTCAGGATATATGCCCAGAAGCAGAATCATTGTGTCATAGAAAGACTTCAGTATATTTAATGCAATTACCAATTATTTTGATGTGAATGAATTAAAAATTCTAAAAGGGTAATAGAAAAGTTGTTTTCCTTTTTCTCTACAGTCTTTTCAATGCTGACTTTCTATATTAATCTACCATCTTTGAAAATTGGTGGATGTTAGTCAATATCTTAGAGCTGATTTAATTTGCATTTACATTTTAAATAATTTTCATAATTTTTCTCATGGTCATTTATAATATAGATTTCCTTTTGGAAAAAAAAAAAGTTTCTATCCATGGCCAGGTTCCAATTGAGAAATCACTCTTAATCATATTTTTATATCAGATCTTTCTGAATATCAAGATTTATCAAAGGTGGTTAATAAAATATTTTTTCTTTTTTCCATAGCTTCTTTACTTAAGTACTAGATTCAGAGATTTTCTTTTCCCAAAATCTATTTAATTTTATATATTCAAATGTTCCTCTATTGCCTTTTGAATTTTGTTAGGTTAAGATATGATAGGTTAAGAATGATTCATCATAGTTGATTTCTCAGTTTTCAGGGATCTCATGTGTTCTTCAAATTCTTTGTCTTTTGATTTTGTTTTGTCAATCTTTTTTCTACTTCTACATTTTGGAGTGCCAAAACCAATCTTTTCCTTTTGAGAAAACCTATTGTTTTGAAGAAATTTTTTGCCATTTATTATAAAAATAATAAAATCTAACTTGTCCATTTGATTTTAACCTTCAGACTTCTAATATTAGTCCTTATTCCCCTTATTTCTTCTTTTAATTTTCTTTACCTTATTTATACATGTAATACAAGGGATACATCAAGAAAGAAAATGGCTCCTGGCCTTAAGGATTCTACTGGGGGAATAACATAAATAAATTCTTTTTTTTAATATAAATTTATTTATTTAACTTTTTACATTCATTTTCACAAAATTTTGGGTTCCAAATTTTCTCCCTATTTATCCACTCCCCCCACTCCAATACACGGAGCATTCTAATTTTCCCTATCACCAATCTGCCCTCCCTTCTATCATCCCTCGCTTCTCTTCTCCCCATCTTCTCTTTTGTCCTGTAGGGCCAGATGACTTTCTATTCCCATTAACTGTATTTCTTATTTCCTAGTAGCAAGAACAATACTCAACAGTTGTTCCTAAAACTCTGAGTTCCAAATTCTCCCCATCCCTCCCTCCCCACTCATTCCCTTTGGGAAGGCAGGGAATTCAATATAGGCCATATCTCTGTAGTTTTGCAAATGACTTCGATAATAGTCATGTTGTGTAAAACTAACTGTATTTCGCTCCATCCTATCCTGCCCCCCATTGTTTCTATTCTGTCTTTTGATCCTGTCCCTCCCCAAGTATTGACTTCAAATTGCTCCCTCCTCCCCTTGACCTCCCTTCCATCATCCCTCCCTCCCTGCTTATCTCTTTCTCCCCCACTTTCCTGTATTGTAAGATAGGTTTTCATACCAAAATAAGTGTGCATTTTATTCCTTCCTTTAGTCGAATATGATGAGAGTAAACTTCATGTTTTTTCTCAGTTCTCCTCTTTTTTCCTCCACTAAAAAGTCTCTTGCTTGCCTCTTGAATGAGACATAATTTACCCCATTCCATTTCACCCTCTCTCCTCCCACTACATTTCTCTCTCACTGCTTACATTAATTTCTTTTAAGATATGGTCCCATCCTATTCAATTCACTCTGTGCTCTCTGTCTCTGTATGTACATGTATGTGTGTATGTGTGTGTATGTGTGTGTGTGTGTGTGTGTGTGTGTGTGTGTGTGTGTGGTCCCACCAACTACCCAGATACTGAAAAGTTTTAAGAGTTACAAATATTGTCTTTCCATGTAGGAATGTAAACAGTTCACCTTTGGTAAGTCCCTTATGGACTCTCTTTGCTGTTTACTTTTTCATCCTTCACTTCATTCCTGTGTTAGAAAGTCAAATTTTCTTTTCAGCTCTGGTCTTTTCATCAAGAATGCCTGAAAGTCCTCTGTTTCATTGAAAGACCATATTTTTCCCTGCAGTATTATACTCAGTTTTGCTGGGTAGGTGATTCTTGGTTTTAGTCCTAATTCCTTTGTCTTCTGGAATATCCTATTCCACACCCTTCGATCCCTTAATGTAGAAGCTGCTAGATCTTTTGTTATCCTGATTATATTTCCACAATACTGGAATTCTTTCTTTCTAGCTGCTTGCAATGTTTTCTCCTTCACCTGGGAACACTGGAATTTGGCCACAACGTTCCTAGGAGTTTCTCTTTTTGGATCTCTTTTAGGTGGTGATCGATGGATTCCTTCACTACTTATTTTGCCCTCTGGTCCTAGAATATCTGGGCAGTTTTCCTTGATAATTTCATGAAAGATGATGTCTAGGCTCCTTTTTTGATCATGGCTTTCAGGTAGTCCTATAATTTTTAAATTGTCTCTCCTGGATCTGTTTTCCATGTCAGTTGTTTTTCCTATGAGCTAGTTCACATTCTCTTACATTTTTTCATTCTTTTGGTTTTGTTTGGTGATTTCTTGGTTTCTCAGAAAGTCATTAGCCTCCATTTGTTCCATTCTAATTTTGAGAGAACTATTTTCTTCAGTGAGCTTTTGAACCTCTTTTTCCCTTTGGCTAATTCTGCTTTTGAAAGCATTCTTCTCCTCATTGGCTTTTTGAACCTCTTTTGCCAATTGAGTTAGCCTATTTTTCGAGGTGTTATTTTCTTCAGCATTTTTTTGGGTCTCCTTTAGCAAGGTATTGACCCATTTTTTCATGCTTTTCTTGCATCTCTCTCATTTCTCTTCCCAGTTTTTCCTCCACCTGTCTAACTTGATTTTCAAAATCCTTTTTGAGCTCTTTCATGTCCTGAGCCCATTGGATATGTATTTCAGATGTTTGTGATACAGAGACCTTGGCTTCTATGTCTTTCCCTGATGGTAAGCATTGTACTTCCTCATCGGAAAGGAAAGCTGTAAACATCTGTTCACCAAGAAAGTAACCTTCTATGGTCTTATTTTTTTTCCCTTTTCTGGACATTCTCCCAGCCAGTTACTTGATTCCTGAGATTCCTCTCCACCCCTGCCTAGATCTGCCCAGCTAGTGTTTGGGGTCTGAGATTCAAATGCTCCTCTCCAGCCTCAGGGCTTTTAATGGTGGACGCAGCTGCTATTCAATGCGTGCTTAAATTCTGGTGCTCAGGATGGGGCAGTGCCGCCTCCCAGGCTCAGTTGCCTCAGAGGCGTTATGTGGAGATCTTCAGTAATAGCCCTGAGCTCCTTTCTGCTCTGGGAGTCCCGGGCCGCTGCTGCCTCTTCCACTGCCTCTGCCTCTGCCTCCCGAGAGGGCCCGAGTCACGGAGACACCCTGCTCCCCTCTCGGACAACCCAGAAGTCTCTCTCACTGACCTGTAGCGCCTGTGGATGGAGGGACCTTCGCGGCCTCTGGAGGTTCTGTCCCTGAAGCCTGCTTGGATCTGCTTCTCTGGGGCCGCCTGGCCAGGGCAGTGCAGGGGTGGGCTCCGCATGGGGAGCATGATGGACCCCTGGGGACGGCTTTCCAGGGCTCTTTGGAATGGAAATCTCTTCCCCTGTGTTTCTGCACGGCTTCTACTGCTCCAGAATTTGTGGGGAGTTCTTTTTGCAGGAAATTCATGGTTTGTGGGTTCAGAGCTAGCATATGTAAGTCTTTCTACTCCATCATCTTGGCTCCTCCCATAAATAAATTCTTGATAAATTTGATGAGGTAATGCTGTTTTAACCTGAGAGATCTAGTTTCTCAGTGGTTGCATTTATCCCTGATGTCTTATTCTTCTAAGTAAGTAGCCCTTAAATGAACTATACCAATTCCTTCTAACTGGATCCCTGAAGTCTATTTGTTTGGTTGTAGTCATTTTACCATTGATTGGCTGTTGGGAACTGCATTTTCTCTTTCTTCTTGCACCATAAATTTGCCCTATTTTACCCAATTGGAACTTATAGTATCGCATTTTGCACCCCAATTTGTCAACTCCCTATTCTTGGACCCAAATGTATCCATATAGTGATAAAGAATTTTAGATCTAGGAGATCCCATAAACATCATGTTGTTCAACCATTTCATTTTATGTTTAAGAAAATTGGAGTTGTCATAGTTAATTTCACACTGTCACCTTAGCTAGCTGGGTGGCAGAAGTAAGACCCCATCTCATGATTCAGATTGTTGGGCAAAACGTATTTAATAAGAGGTGTGTGTGTGTGTGTGTGTGTGTGTGTGTGTGAGAGAGAGAGAGAAAGAGAGAGAGAGAGAGAGAGAGAGAGAGAGAGAGAGAGAGAGAGAGAGAGAGAGAGAGAGAGAGAGAGAGAGGGAGACAGAGAGACAGGGAGGGAGAGAGAGAGAGACAGAGAGAGAAAGTGCCAGGAAAATGAAGATAGGAAAAAGCAATCCCTGCTCTCGAGGAGGTCATATTCCCTTGGGAGAAAAAATTGGGTACATAGAAGTTATATAAAGCAGACATGGAAAATAATCTCAGACAGAAAGTACTGGCAGCTGGGCAGACTAGGAGAGGCTAACTACAAAAGTTTGGGTCAGTTATTAAGGAAATCAGGGAGGCAAGAAGACAGAAATAGAGTCAAAACATTCCAGGCTTGTGGAATTCCAGTGCAAAGGGAAAAACAGGGGAGATAGAGTTTCATATTGAAACAACTGCAATTTGGCCAGAGGTATATGGAAGGGAGTTGAGCATAGGAAGACTGGAAAGATAGAAAGGAGACAGGTTATGAAGAGCTCATGTTAATGCAAGAATGTTCAACTTAAACCAGCTTTTGAGAGCCAGCTCTTGAATGTTTGCTGTGCACATTTAAACCTCAGAATTTTTAAAAATATTATATGTCAAATAATATTTTATTTGTAACTGACTAGTCTTTTAATGAAACATTAAATTTGAACATGTTGTGCATATGATTCCCACCCCCTAAGAGCTGATTGTCAAACATTTATCAGTAAACCCTTAATAAATGCCAAATTGAGGAGGTTATATTTGACTCTTTTCCATAACAGCAAGCCACTGGAGTTCACTGAGCAGGGGGTTGCCATGGATATACCTGAACTTTATTTAGAAACAATCACTTTGGCAACTGAGTGGAGGGTGGATTGAAATGGGAAGAGACTTGAGGCAGAAAGACCAGATAAAATTTCTTATAATCCAGGTGAGAGGTGATGAAGACCTGGAACTGTGACTGTGTGAATGAAGAAAAGGGGTGGACTCAAGGGATGTTATGAAGGTAGAATTTGCATAACTATTTAATAGATTGAACATGTGGGGTAAATAACAGCGAGTAATTAAGAACTACATGGAGATCACAAATCTGAGTAACTGGGATGATGGTGTTTTTAAAGATTTGTTTCAGTGTCCTATCCTTCTATCATGTCTATCTCTGCCACATTCAAGTCCTATTCCTTGAAATCTACTGTGCATGATTACATTACTGTATTCTTCCTATCATTTCTTCCTAGGATAAATTTCCTAATTTAGGGGGAGGAGCCAAGATGGCGGTGTAGAAAGACTCACATATGCTAGCTCTGATCCCACAGCCCATGAATTTCCTGTAAAAAGAACACCCCACAAATTCTGGAGCAGTGGAAGACCCACAGCAATGCAGTGGAGGAGATTTCCGTTCCAGAGAGCCCTTAAAAACCAACCCCAAAGGTCCATCACACAACAGACAGCAGAGCCCAGCCCTGCCCTGTCCTGGGCGCATGATCCCGAGAGGAGCAGGCTTCAGGGACAGAACCTCACGTGGCAGCGAGGTCCCTCCACCCACATGCGCTACAGGTCAGTGAGAGAGACTTCTGGGCTGGCTGAGAGGGGAGCAGGGTGTCTCCATGACTTGGGCCCTCTCGGGAGGCAGAGACAGAGGCAGTGGAAGAGGCAGCAGCGGCCCGGGACTCCCAGAGCAGAAAGGAGCTCAGGGCCATTACTGAAGATCTCCACATAACGCCCCTGAGGGAACTAAGCCTGGGAGGCGGCACTGCCCCAAACTGAGCACCAGAACTTAAGCTCACATTGAATAGCAGCTGCTTCCCCTGCTAAAAGCCCTGAGGCTGGGGAGCAGCATTTGAATCTCAGACCCCAAACACTAGCTGGGCAGATCTAGGCAGGGGTGGAGAGGAATTTCAAGAGTCAAGTAACTGGCTGGGAGAATGTCCAGAAAAGGGAAAAAAAATAAGACCATAGAAGGTTACTTTCTTGGTGAACAGATGTTTACACCTTTCCTTTCCGATGAGGAAGTACAATGCTTACCATCAGGGAAAGACATAGAAGCCAAGGCCTCTGTATCACAAACATCTGAAATACATATCCAATGGGCTCAGGACATGAAAGAGCTCAAAAAGGATTTTGAAAATCAAGTTAGACAGGTGGAGGAAAAACTGGGAAGAGAAATGAGAGAGATGCAAGAAAAGCATGAAAAAATGGGTCAATACCTTGCTAAAGGAGACCAAAAAAATGCTGAAGAAAATAACACCTCGAAAAATAGGCTAACTCAATTGGCAAAAGAGGTTCAAAAAGCCAATGAGGAGAAGAATGCTTTCAAAAGCAGAATTAGCCAAAGGGAAAAAGAGGTTCAAAAGCTCACTGAAGAAAATAGTTCTCTCAAAATTAGAATGGAACAAATGGAGGCTAATGACTTTCTGAGAAACCAAGAAATCACCAAACAAAACCAAAAGAATGAAAAAATGTAAGAGAATGTGAACTAGCTCATAGGAAAAACAACTGACATGGAAAACAGATCCAGGAGAGACAATTTAAAAATTATAGGACTACCTGAAAGCCATGATCAAAAAAGGAGCCTAGACATCATCTTTCATGAAATTATCAAGGAAAACTGCCCTGATATTCTAGAACCAGAGGGCAAAATAAGTATTGAAGGAATCCATCAATCACCGCCTGAAAGAGATCCAAAAAGAGAATCTCCTAGGAACGTCGTGGCCAAATTCCAGTGTTCCCATGTGAAGGAGAAAATATTGCAAGCAGCTAGAAAGAAAGAATTCCAGTATTGTGGAAATAAAATCAGGATAACATAAGATCTAGCAGCTTCTACATTAAGGGATCCAAGGGCATGGAATAGGATATTCTAGAAGTCAAAGGAACTAGGACTAAAACCAAGAATCACCTACCCAGCAAAACTGAGTATAATACTTCAGGGGGAAAAAATGGTCTTTTAATGAAATAGAGGACTTTCAAGCATTCTTGATGAAAAGACCAGAGCTGAAAAGAAAATTTGACCTTCAAACACAAGAATGAGAAGAAACATGAAAAAGCAAACCGCAAAAAGGAATCATAGGGGACTTACCAGATGTGAACTGTTTACATTCCTACATGGAAAGACAATATTTCTAACTCTTAAAACGTTTCAGTATCTGGGTACTTGGTGGGACTACACACACACACACACACACACACACAGACACACACACATACACATGTGTGCACACACACACATACACACCTGCACGCACACACAGACAGAGAGCACAGAGTGAATTGAATAGGATGGGATCATATCTTAAAAGAAATTAAGGTAAACAGTGAGGAGAAATGTAGTGGGAGGAGAGAGGTGAAATGGAATGGGGTAAATTATCTCTCATTCAAGTGGCAAGCAGGAGACTTTTCAGTGGAGGGAAAAAGAGGAGAGCTGAGAGAAAAAACATGAAATTTACTCTCATAACATTCGACTAAAGGAAGGAATAAAATGCACACTCATTTTGGTATGAAAACCTATCTTACAATATAGGAAAGTGGGGGAGAAAGAGACAAGCAGGGTGCGGGGGACGATGGAAGGGAGGGCAATGGGAGGAGGGAGCAATTTGAAATCAACACTCAGGGAGGGACAGTATCAAAAGACAGAATAGAAACAATGCGGGGCAGTATAGGATGGAGGAAAATATAGTCTTACACAACACGACTATTATCGAAGTCATTTGCAAAACTACAGAGATGTGCCCTATATTGCATTGCCTGCTTTCCTAAAGGGAATGGGTGTGGAGGGAGGGATGGGGAGAAGTTGGAACTCAAAGTTTTAGGAACAACTGTTGAGTATTGTTCTTGCTACAAAGAAATAAGAAATATAGTTAATGGGGAATAGAAAGTCATCTGGCTCTACAGGACAAAAGAGAAGATGGGGACAAGAGAAGTGACATTGGATAGAAGAGAGATTGGTGATGGGGAAATTAGAATGCTCAGTGTATTGGGGTGTGGGGAGGGGACAAATGAAGAGAAAATTTGGAACCCAAAATTTTGTGAAAATGAATGTAAAAAGTTAAATAAATTTATATTTAAAAAAATTTCCTAATTTAGTCACTGCTTTCTAGATTGATTTCCACTTGCTTATACCAGGAGTGCTTAGACCATTAGGATTACCTTCCCATGCTTGACTCATGCAGTCTTTTCTTACCCTGCTGCCATGTTACCTTGAATTTGAAAGGCTGTGATAGATTTTTGTGAGTAAAATAACCAATTTCATAAAAGGTTTAATTACTAAATAGTATAGGTATAATCAGGTGTTCTTCCAAAAGAGGATGACAAGTAACATTATATCTACCTTGCAGTGAGACAAGTGATAAGAAAATATCTTTTGTAAAAGCCTATTTCTAAAGCTATTTTCAAAGACTAGAGCTTTGGGGTTTATTAAAATTAATATTCTTTGTATAATCTGAGCTATTCCATAACTGACAAAATCATTATTTTAATCAGCATTAGCCTTGATGGTGTGTTTGCATTTGGCAACTGCTTATTAGTAATAGCAATAGATCCATGCAAACCATGTGCTCCATAAAACGAGAAAAAAAAAGATGAGTCTTTTTCTAGGCTTGATGTAAAATATACTTTAATGATGGGAAAGCCAATATTCATTGGCTTAACAAGAAAAACACAAGAGCAATAGCTCAAAACATGGATTCATTATCCTTTCAATCTGGAACTAATTTGAACTGCATAAAATCGTTTAGGTTAAATATGAGCCTTGATGATCATCATGGCTGTAACGTGTGAGATGCATTCAGATTTTGCTTCTAGTGTTTGATCCTAATAAACCCAAAATAGATTTCTTTCAAATATCACAGATACTTTGGCAATCCTATACAAGTACAAATTCTGAAGAAGTAGATGCCAACAATTTCCCCAAAAATACCATAGCTCGGGAACCTTGGGGACTCGATGCATTTAGCAGATTATCTGGATCTGGTGTATACAGATATTTCTTTTTTTTCTTTATATTACATGCTGAATGTTAACTCTATGAGGACAAGAACTGGTTTTATCTTCTTTGTATTCCCCCCACTTAAAACAATGCTGGACACATGGTAAGCATTTATTAAATGTTCTGAGGATTCATAAAAGAAATCATATTTTATTAGTAATGTAGAGGAAATACAGGAATTTTTTTAAAGCTAGAGTTTGAAAGATGAGTAAAATGCAGTTTGTATTAAACTTTTTACAAATGAATACTTAGTCAATCAATCAACACATATTTCACCTACTCTGTACCAGGCTTCTTGTTGCTGTTTGTCCTTCATTCTTGAAGAGGACCATAACATCAAGGAGATGATGACATGACTTACAGTTGACTTTGATTTGAGTTCGGGAGAGCTGTGCAAAGTCACCAGCCTCCCTTTCTTCTCCAGAGCCATCTGGGGCCAGAGGCAAACTGCAGATTAGGATGACTTTAGATGGCCCTGTAGGTTGGAAATCCAGAGGAAGTTAGTTTGAGGGAGGAAATGATCGGTAATGTTGTGGAAATAGTAAGGTGAATTTCAAGATTTTCAGTAGAGATGAAAAGGTAGTTGGCAGTTGGAAGAACTCAGTAAGCTTGAGATCCTGACTTCAGAGTTGCCTTGTATACAGGTTAGCAATTAGGAACACTATGTGAGTAAAAAAATCGGTGAAGATGAGTATAAAGTGAGAGAAAAGAGGAGAAGGATAGACCTCATTTGTGTGGGAAAAGATGAAGAGGAAGCAGAGGAGGAATGGGCAAAGAGGTAGGAAGGGAACCAAGATAGCATTTCTGTGGATAATGGCAGGCGTCTATGGTTAGATATGGCTAAGACCAAAAAGCCAAAGAAATCAGGAATTCTACTTTAGCAGTTAATGCCATTTTGTGAATGGTGAATCGCAAACTTTCTCCAGGAAAAGTCAAGTCATATAGTAGGAATATTCTATAAACATGATAACCCAAATGCAGTTCCATGCTTCCATAACTTTTCAATGTTTTCTACCACTGGAATATTTTTTTAATTGTCAATTCCGGTACATCGTCACAATACAAGAGATAGTTTAGCATTAGTAAATGTTTGCAAAATTGTCTTAAGTTGAAAAAGAAAGACACAGAGTTTTCACAGAATTTTTTTAATGAAATGAATTGTGGTTTAGTTACTTTTTGATTTCACTGATTTTTACTCTGGTTTATGTTGATAGCTTTGAGTGATCGATCCAAGAAAGTGGTAGCAAAAGACTGGGTGGTTGTGAAAGCAATGGTCAATGTCACACCTGGCTGGGCAGTTCTGAATTGTAAACAAGCAAAACTTCTTTGCATCCAAAAGGAATGCTGCAAAGATACAGTTGGTACAGAAAAAAAAAAGAGTGGAATAATAATAAAGAGAGTAATAATGTATATCTATAAAAAATGATGAGTAGAAAATTTTGAATGGCATTTTGCAAAGAAGAGTTAGGGAACTGCTAAGTCTGCTCTAGTGATTAGAGGGTTGGCCAATTTATCACAATTAGCAATCAGAATATTTTCTTTAAGGGATTTATTTCTTTGTTCTCAAAAAATACATAACATTGGACTTTTATTTTGACCTTTTCAGTTAAAGAGGGATAAAATAAATGCAAATCCTACAATCCACAATAAACAAAATGTTGTTATGTAAAATGAATGAGTTAAGCCTACAACATATAAGGACTCTGCTAAGTTCTAGAGCTGTGATGAGAAAAACAAGGGAGTTCCAGCTTTCAAAGTGCTAAAATAATAATAGAAGGGGATAAAACGCAGATGAATTTCAGCTGCAAATCATATGGAGAAGTCTCATGGTCTTTAGGCTATAAAGCAAAGCAGATGGTAACTTATTTTATTGCGTATTGTTTCTACTGATGAAATCATATACATTTGAGAATTTCAAGTTCCTGATAATCCCTCTGAAGTCTCTTCTGTCCACTGAACTATCAGTTCATGATCATATGTCTTTCTGGTATTAGGATTTTAGGTCAATTTCCTGGCATGGTGAACCCTAAGGTCTAGAATTGTGAAGAAAATGACTAAAAGTGGTAGGAGAATGACATAAAAATTGAAAAGGAAAATTCAAAGATGTGGAGGTCAGAAAGTATTCTCAGTGAAGGCAAAAAGATAGGGGTATGCTGGACCCAGCTGGTAGGGGCTTGTGAGAATCCATTAATAAATTTTCATTGTCAGTATTTACAGTTTGGAAATTATCAAACTATAAATGAGGGCTTGATTTACTGTTTTTTTTTTATCGTGATTTGAAAACGTGATGTACATTGTTTTCCTCAGAGAGCTGGTTGCTAATCATTGACCAGCACACACCTGCCAAGATGGTATGGTAATAGATGGATTTTGTGAATTCAAGATCCTGGAGGCAGAGATAATACCACGTTTTGACAAGATCCAAAATGTTGTTGTTCTCAGTTTCCTTTGCTTGATCCTTTTTCAGATTATATCCATTAACTGTAAGAACCCCTCAGGATTCTGCCTTAATCCCTCTTCTCTTCTCCCTTTGAGCTACTTTACTTGGTGACCCCAGCAGCGACTAAGGATTTAATTAGGGCATCTCTATGCCAGTGATCCTCAAATATGCCTTTCCTGACCCACTCTCTGCTGACCTCCAGTCTCAAATCTCCAACTGCCTTTGAGGATATCTCAAACTGGATGACTAATAGACATCCTAAACTTAATATGTCTGAAACAGAACTCATTATCTTTCCCCCCTAAACTCTCCCTCCCCACCTTCCCTATCTCTGTAGAGGGCAACACCATCCTCCCAGTCCCTCAGGCTCACAACCCAAGAGTCAGCCTGAATTTTCCACTGTCTCTCACTCCTCATATCCAATCTGTTGCCAAGGACTATCATCTTTGTAGCAACTTTTGAAAAGACCCTCTTACCTCCTCTGACACCACCCTCATTCTAGTTATCATCTCACACCTGGGCTATTGCAATAGCTTGCTGGTGGGTCTGCCTACCTAACATCTTTTACTCCGCCAATCCATCCTCCATTCAGCCTCTAAAGTGATTTTCCTAAGATGTCTATCTGACCATGTCGCTCTCCTACTCAATAAACCAGAGTGGAACCTTATTTCCTCCAAGATCAAATGCAAAATACTTTCTTCAGCATTTCAAGCCATTTCATTACCTAACCTTCTCCCACCTCCTACCTAGCCTTTTAACATATCTATGGCAAGAAGGCATGACCTGGACAAATATGTAGCAAAGGAGACTAAGAAGTGGATGATATTAAGAACAAAATTTGGATTTTCCCATTCCTTCCTCCGTTCCAACTTGTATGCCTTCCTAGAAGACTGCCAAAGCTTTCTCCCTAATCTTTGTTTCTTTTAAGAGTTTGTTTTGCTTTATAACGCCCATTTGCTTTTAAATGAACTGACTCTTCTGAGAAAAAATTCATTATGGTACTGATTTATACTGTTACCAAGAGATTAAATGCAGCCAAGTGATGGGGTAGGCGATAGAAAAACATTACAAAGAAAAACAGATTTTATACTGTTAAATATCTATCTGTCTATTCACCTATCTATCTAATCATCTAATATCTGTAATTATATCTCTCACTACCTCTATATCAAATCACGGAACATGATAGATTTCCTCAACTGGGACTCAAGATAAACCAGATATATTTTTCCATAGCTTCCCAAATTCAGAGAACAAGTACATCTGAACCTTTCTAGAAATATTGTGAACCTAACAGTTTGGTGTAGGACATATCTAGTACACACCCTTTCCCATTGTCCCATCTGTTAGAAGGTTTAGTAGGTCTACTCCTTCAAAGAATCAAGAGTACTGGCCAAGAAAAGAAATACAGCTTTAAATCAGGAGTTAGGAAGAGAAAAGATGCCCACACATACATTGCTGGAGTCTAGGCAGGATGGGAAAACAAACCAAAACCAAACCTAGTCCTCCTTGACAACCACAGTGCTAGAAGTATGGCTCCACCATTGTTGTCAGCATATATAGGGTAGGAGACCGTGATCATTTTTTTTAATTGATAAGAGTTCATAATTAAAGAAAAATCACAAAGAGACAACTGTCATAAGTTATGAACAAGTCTCCAGTATGGGTACATATAAGATGTTTCCACTATGGGTACTCCTTTCACAGTAACATCAGAAGTCATCACAGGTATGTCTCTCTCCCTTCCCCAGAGGAAAAAAAATGAAAAAAAAAGAAGAAAAATTATGTATCAGGGCTGATTTCCCATATGGATTTTTATCTGAACAGCTGCAGTTAAAGAAAAAAAAATAAAGTCAAACACAATGTGATTTCATTATTTAATTAGGAAATGATAAAACTGTAGATATGTCATGCTTCTACTAATCTGATTTAGATTAACCCATCTACATTTGATTGTTTATCTAGATTAATGAACATTCTCAATAAAGAAGCTAGCTATAATCAAGACCTTAATCACATAAGGGCATTTGGTGCCATTGGCTCACTTGAAAGTGAACCAAGTTCAAATTCTTCCTGGATTCTTTCCTAGTTAATTAGGAGATACTGAAGGGAACTTTAACCTTTGGTGGTCTCTCTAGTTGATCCAGAATTTCTGTTGTAAACATGAATACTTTCTTTTGATGAGTAAGGGAATGGGAGATGATGAGGCCATATCCCATGTCCTCCAGGGTTCCTGTGTCCCCTGTCACTGGATGACTGAGGTATCAATCATTACCAGGCCAGCAATAGTGTAATAACCAATTAATGCAGCTGCTAGTGCCCTGATGGAGGCTGACAATTCAGCCAGTATGACATTGATGGAAAGACAGAAATGTAGGGACCTGTTCTTTCTACAATAAATCCTAAATTTTTCTGCACTCAGGTCTTTGCCTAGCCCCCATTAGCCTCAAATTCTTTTGTATAAATGGTAAGAGGTGCAAGGAAATAAAACTTATGAGATTGTATTTGATATATCAGTACTATTGGGCCAAGTAAAAAAATAGGAAAAGGAAAAAAATACTATCTTAAAGATTTGTGCATTGTTACATGTACAAATGAATGTTTAAGGTTCTTTTTTCTTTGATTAAATATATGTATTCTTGCTCAATAAATCCAGAAACCAAATTTTCATCCCTTAGCTTATACCTTTCAAAAATCTTTTCTCAGAGTTTGAGGAAGATACTTTATTAACAGTAATACTACCTAGAAAGCTAGGAGAAGACCATTTTCATTTTACTTTTCAAGTTTATCAATCTTCAGATTTCAGAATGGTTTATTAGTACTTCTCATAATTTCAAATTTACTATTATACCACCAATAAGCCACCAAATTAGCCAAGCAGCAGGCCATATTTAAAATCCTTTGTTACAATAATGTGTGACATGTGATGTAATTTCTTTTAAGTCAAACCTAATTTCTTCTAGGCCTCAGGCCAGGGAGACCACATTATGAGCTGTACGGCCATTTGAATGCTTTCCGGCACCATTCACAACACCAGTATATATGTATGTGATTTCCTAATGTGCTATTACTGGAAAGAGATGATAGTCTTCTGATGTTGATTGGTTGATGATATAATGTGCTACTGTTCTTTGGGAAATGAGGTGCTTATTCATCTGTTCTTGCATTTCACATCATTATCATCTCAGATACTTACCTAGGTGCCAACATGGCCCCTTAATCTTCTAGTATCTTAGTTATGGCTGTTCCTGATCCCTGTAAACATAAGGCTAGAGGAAAGTCAGTGACCATACATGTCTTTCCTTAGTGACCAGGATGATATAGATTGAGAAACCTGGTCATCTCTTAGATTTATCTAGAATTAAATTATATTGTATTTTTATCACCCCTCCTCCCCAAAAAACTTTCCTGCCAATAATCACATCATGATACTTTGAATTCCTATTCCTTTATCTGAAATACAAATACAAATGCAGTATTTGTAATATGTATGTATATATCACCTGCAATACACATATATACATGAAATATATAACATACTATATGTATATGCATATATATACATTCTCATATTAGCAATGTCCAAATAATTTATGTTTCTTTCTGCACTTAAATTAATCACTTCTCCATTAGTTGGTGTTTAGGAGTAGTGTGTATGTATGTGTACATATGTGTGTGTAAATGTATTTGTGTGCATACATACATGCCAGAATAAAATTATCAGAGTAGAGGAAGTAGTAAAACAGATTTTCCCACAATAAACCCACCAGAAATACAAGAGCCCCAGATCAGCAGTGGTTGAGAAACTGATGAAGAGACTATAGTGGATCATTTTTTTTCTTCATCCAGGACCCCTCAGTTTAGTCCATAGGAAAGTGAAAGGGCAAAACTGTTCTATTTGGCCTCAAAGGGCAAAAAAGGGAATTTTTTGATGTGAAATGTTGCTATAAACCTAATTTCTGCCAAACTGCTTTCAAATGTTCATAGCAGTTTTTGTTGAATAATGAGGTCTTATCCATTTAATTGAGTCCTTTTACAAATGAGGAAACTGAATTTCAGAGAGTTACAGTCCATTATCTGTGGCCACCCAGGCATGGTGTGAGGACTCCAGAGCTCTTTTCATGGCACCATACTTCCACGCCCATTCAAAATCTGACATACTCTTCTACTACATCCCAACTTCTTAAAGAGAAAGATTAAAAACTTGGCATGTGGGGTAAACGAAACTTCATCAGAATGGTCCTGTTCTCAGTTTCATTGGTTATTCTGTCCATTAATTGGTGACTCTGACTACTTTTCACTAATACATCAAGGAGAGAGTCATTGAACTTGATGGCCAGGTCTTGCAGAAAGCAATACCTTCTTTACTACCCTGGCATCTCTCTGTGCTGCTGATATAGCACTTTCTGTAGTTACTTTCTATCTTCTCCCCCAAGCCACAGCCCTCCTGCTCCTCTGATTGGCAAGTGGGTGAGGGGAGATGAGGGGCAGATTGAGCAAGAGGGCTGCTACAACCACCAAGAGGAAACTGATTCAGTAGGGTAAAGTCTTCTGAGCTTTCTTTTCTTTTACCCTAGGTTTTTTACTAATGCTACTACTTCATCTTTAAATTCTCTTGGTAATTTTTGTTCCTGCACCTTTACTTTTCATTATATGTTATTATCTCAATCATTTCAATTTAATGAAGTTATTTCCTTCAATCGACACATCTCCCAAAATGGGTTTAAGTCACTGAATAGGCGAAGAATTCTTTTCTAGTCCTCCTTAATGCAACTGCCTTCTCTCTGAGATTACCTCTAATTATAACAGATGCACAAAGAGGGGTATGTATAGTATTTATACATAATTTCTTGCACATTGTTTCCCCCATTAAACCACAAATTTATTGAGTAGAGAGACGGTATTTGCCTTTCTTCATATACCCAATACTTGTTAACACTGTACGTGTTAAATAAATGTTTGTTGAATTGTTTTGACATCTTTTTCTAATTATCTATGATTCTTAATCCTTTTTCCTTCCTTCCTTCCTTCCTTCCTTCCTTCCTTCCTTCCTTCCTTCCTTCCTTCCTTCCTTCCTTCCTTCCTTCCTTCCTTCCTTCCTTCCTTCCTTCCTTCCTTCCTTCCTTCCTTCCTTCCTTCCTTCCTTCCTTCCTCTCTGTCCGTCATCTTTAAAGAAGGAAGAGCAAAGAAGGAGAGCTCTTAATATATACTTCCCCAACCCACAAGCTCTGAACTTAATTATATAGCTACAACTTTGGTGTATGCATATCTTCTTGTTTCTCATGTTGGGAGGAGAAAATTGTAATTTTGAAAATGTGGCTGGGATTTTACTGTATTTCCAGTTTTATATGGTTGCAGAGAAAAATCAAATATTTTATAACAGTATATAAATTCACTAATGGGTTATTCTGTAATAGATTCTTGAAATTTCTTACTCCCAAGTAATTATTTTAAATAATTTCCTCCATACTTAACATTATTATAGGATGTCAGATAACATTACCTAAGAGAAAAGAAAAAAAACAGCATGAGCTGAGTTATACCATTAATGGATGTGAATATGCAATTTGTCATCTCCTTTTTATGTTTCATGGGGAAAAGGGGAAGGCATTTCCTAGTTAAAGGAAATAGCTAATTGCTATTCTTTTAGGAATAAGTGGAAAAGAAAGAAATTTTCTACCCTTTCCTTTTTTAAAATCATAGCAACGGAAGTATAAAGTGTTAGAATGAATTTCTACAATTGTAGCTTTTACATGATATTCAACCTGACATTTTCCTGTGAGACATTAATACATTTGAACTCACAGTGTTTTTACTTCACTGTACACTTTAAATAGAGATATTTTTTCCTAAAGGAATAACAGTTTTTGTTTTTTTCCTAGAGAAGTTTGTTAGTGTTCTTGGTCCTATTACAAAACTAAATGATTCTTATTCCCCAAACAATGTATAGTTTGATCTAGGCATTTGGTTCGATGCAATTTTGTGAAGCGGTATGAAGGAATATGGTGCCCATATAGATTTTCCCCCTGAATCCTTGAACAAAAACTGTTGTTCTTACTTCATGATCTGCTGGAGACTCTTCATTTCCCCTCCCCAAAAGAAGGATGTTTCTTTCAGTGTTTATGAATTTTCTGTGGTCTGACTATCCTCTGACCTGATCCCCCTTGTGACCAGTGGCACACATTTGGGAAGTGACTGGATATGGTTAAAGCTTCAGTGTGCTCCAGTGGAACAGAGGGAATCTAACTGACCTATAGGGAGACAAAAGAAATAAAAGCCAAATGATTCTTGCCAGGCTGGCATGTCTGGTCAAACCAGCCCTGAAATGCTCATGCTAAGGGCACATTTTTAAATATCAACTAAATATCCCTCTTCTAGCTATTTCTGCTATGTATTTTGAAGGTTGGAAACAGTAATCGACCACAGGGGCCCAATTTTCATGTCACCTTGTCAAATCACTGTTACCTTGAGCTATAAAAACACTCAGGTTGGTACAGTGCCTTGCCCATATTTAATTGGCCTCACAAGAAGGTTCATTCTTAGACAAGAAATCGGGAGTGATGGAAAGAAAATCAATAAAGTCTTTTTGGTGACAACATTTGGAGGGAATTATTACCTCTGATTCATTCCTATGGAACCATTCTAATCATTCTCTTCTTAGAAGCATAAGGAAATATGATTGCCCCTCTCTACTTTGATCCTCTTTTTGATTTTACAAATAACAGCTGTAATTAAGTTGCCTTAGTTACATCATATCTTGTCCTTATACGTAATCAATTGGTTTATTTAAAACAAGGATAGGTTAAACCCACACCTATTCAAAAACATATTAATTTAAATTCATTATCAAGCATATTCCATAGAATGTTGAATTTGGAATCAGGCAAACATGAGTTTAAATCATACCTCTGATATTAATAGCTACATAGTGTGTAGCATTTACTCCTCTCTTGAAGAGCCAGACACACAACAAGTCACCACATGGTTTTAGGTTACTCTGCAGAATGTATGGAGTACCTTTTCTCTAATGCCATCAGCTTGAGCTCCCATTGATCAGGGGCCAATGACTGGCAGCCAGTTCCATTTAACCACTAAACATTTATTGGCTTTTCCCAATAAATTTTGGCCTAAAAATTACATTAAAAATAATATGCACAAATTTCCCACAATATCTCTAGGCATGCTGTTCTTCATACTTCTCAAGTCTCTAGAAGAGAAGACTTAAAACTTAGCTTATTCCTATATTAGAATTGTTACAATTAAGTTAATGTCCAAAGGCAACCACACTGCAGGATTGGTCTTCCTCTCCACTTCTGCTTAAAATTCAGGCAGGGAATCTGAAGGACACTCCTTGTTTTTCATGGGTTTGACGATGGGCTAGTTGCAAAATTCAACCTGAATTCCAACTCTCAGGTTCTTCTGGCTTATTTTCTTGAATTTGCAGAACTCTCAAGGTTAGAATTTCCTCTTTTTTTCATAGAATATTGTGAGAGTATGCATTACCAAGGTTTCTCTGAAGTAAATAAGACAAAGGTCCAGTAGGTAAAAGTAATAAGACTCTTAGAATGCTGAGTAAAGAGCCTCCTCTTGAACATGTCATTAATTGACTATGATGGCAAGCAAAGTGGGATCTTTTGCTATTTTGGTTTTATTATAATAAAGTGCCTCTGATTGAACCTTACCTTTATCAATCAAGAGTCTTTACTAAGAGTAAAGTGCAGAAACAAGAGTTTCTTTAACTGGAAACTGTATATGTATTTATATTGTTAATGTAGTTAAAGATCTTCCCTACCCATTAATGGGCCAGAGAAGATTTGTAGGAAGGCCCATGCTTTTAGTAAAGGAGGCTCTGGTTATCAAAGGTTGTAATGGCCTGTGGCTCAAAAAAATGTATTAATATTTTGAAATGTGGTTTTTACTGACCAGAAGTATTTGTTTGGCCATATGACATTCTGGGAAGCCACTACAGAGCCCCACCATCTTTGAAAACCCACTTGTTGCTGTTTCCCTTTGTGATAACTATGATCAGGCAGTTGGATATATCTGTTGATCTATGATGTATATATTGCTTTTGTAAGACATTTGGAAGCATGTCTGTTGAACTTTGATTTCTTTTTTTTTTCTCTGAAGTTCAGGGGGCTGACTTTTCCCCATGAACTAAGTGAATGACACATGTGCTTGATTAAAGTGATTGTTGACCCCTCAAAAGTTGCCTTTTCTTTTATAAATGCAGATCTAAGAACCTGTGATAACAAACTCCCTCCCCCATATATGTTGGGGTGCTTTACTGATATATTATTTAATCATGCACATGTATGACCTCTGTTTTCCATGTGGAGAAATTCTGTTCCAGGTGCTCTGTGCATGCAGAGATTCCCATTACATCTACAGGAACATGGAAAAAGGCATTTGTTTATCAGGTAACATTAATTGTTGGTCTCAGGTTTACTATTATCATTTGTATGTGCCCTACTGGAATATAAGTACTGAGAATATGATCCCAAGAGAATTTCTGATTACAGAGGATAGTTTTGTCTCTCTTTACAGATTAATATTCTTAACCTAGAGCTGAAATGCATATTCTGCTGCTGCTGCTGCTGTTGTAGGGTTCTTTCAGTCATGTCCAACTTTCCATGACCCCATTTAAAGTGTTCTTGGCAAAGATACCAGAGTGGTTTGCCATTTCCTTCTCTAGTTTATTTTATAGATGAGGAATTGAGGCAAATAGGGGTAAGTGGCTTGTCCTGGATCACACAATTAGTAAGTGTCTGAGGCCAAATTTGAACTCAGGATATGAGTCTTCTTGACTTCAGGCCCAGCACTCTATCCATTGTGTAACTTAACTGCCCAAAATGTAATATATCATATTATAAAGGTATGGAGAGAGATATTGATATAGATGACATTGTAGGTATAGAAGGGGTAAGTAGCAATGCTATTTAAGTAGCTAGAGCACTGTTCCTGGAATGAGGAATATATTTCTTCCTGGGGTCAAATCTAGCCTCAGATACTAGCTGTGTGACCTTGGACAAATCATTTAAACCTGTTTGCTTTAGCTCCTCATCTGTAAAATGAGATGGGGAAGGAAATGGAAAACTATGTCAGTATGTTTCCCAAGAAAACGCTAAAATGGGGTCACAAAGAGTTGGATATGAATGAAACGAATGTACAGTAGATATAGATGTAGTTGTAGAGATAGGGATGTGATGGTTAAGTAGAGAGAAATATTGATATAGTTGTTCATGTATAGAGATAAAGATAATATAGAGACAGAAATGTTGATCTTCATGGCAATATATATAGTTGTACATATGTGCACAAATATATATATATACATAAATATATAATACATACACATATATGTATATGTAAGCATATATGAATATACATACCTATATAAGCACATATATACATTTACATACATATACATATGTATATGCATATAGTATATCCATGTATACATATATATATACATCTATAGTACCTCTTTCTCTATTATTTACTACTATTTACTACTGTACAGGGACAGGATTGGATTTGCCTAGGGAGTGTGTGGATGTCTTCCCTTCCCTAATTGAATTTACCTCTTTGTCCTCATACACCATCTACTATCACTTCCTTTTGTACTTATTATATGTGACATTGTTGTAATGGAGTCTGTGTCTTCATAGAAATAGACATAAATTCTCCCTAAAGAGTTTTTACTCAATACAAAAGCAACAAGTAAGCAACAGTACGTGTAATCATAAAGGAAGATGCATTATAATTGATGTAGATCTCAAAGTCATTCATTCCAGCTGAATCAACTTTCACATGAGGATAATGAGTCTTGAAGAGGTAAAAAATTTATCCATGGTCACACAGGTAGTATTTGACAAAGTTGAGTTTAAACCCAGATTTCCTGACTCCAAATCCCAAACTCTTTCCCCTCCCCTAAAACTATACGCAGGATGACAATGAGTGACTTGAACAAAATTTACTCTACATGAGATGATTTTTTAAAAAAAAGCAGCAGCAGAAATCATTATATCAGTCAAAATAAAAATATAAATCCTCCATGTCAAGAGAGATAATCAACAAAGTTACATTATACTTTAAATTAACTTGATAATTTATCAAGTATCTAGAAGCCCAATGTTCTCCTAAGTCCCAGAAGTTTCCAAAATATGGTCTCGATCAGGAAACAGAAATTAAAAGAGCACACATTTTGCCTTGAGTAGACAAAGGAGTCCATCAATACACTTCTCATGAGACATAAATATGGAAACTCTGGACTATAGTGTAGTAGAATCTATAGTTTCTGGACTCACTGCCATTTATTCTAGATTAATTTATTTTCTAAAAGTCAGAGAAGATATTTCCAAGATTTGATTCATCAAGGATGAAGTCAAGCACTAGAATTAGGGCTCAAGCTTTTTACATTATTTCTTGACCACCTGGGATCTAAAATGGTTAACACCTGAAAGAAATCAATGCTTCTGAGGTAGATGTATCTCCCATCTCTGTGTCAATCTACATACCTTTGTAATCCAAAATATCCTTCTGATCAGATGTGTTTCCCTCTAGAGATGAAGGGGCTTTTAATGTTATTTAGTGAATTTCTTTTCGCTAAATTTTGGATGGTCCATGAGTATATAATTTTGTTTCAGTCCTAATCTTGAAATTGGACTTGGCTGAATCAGACCTTTTTCAAACACAGGATCTTAGCTCATTCATGTATAGGAACATGGAATAAGTGATCTAGTGAGAAGCAGATTTCTGGACACCTGATGCTCTTCCTAGATCAAAATTTTGGCTGTGGTCAGGTACCTCTAGCTTCATCTGCATTTCATCATGGCATCATGGAACACAGTGAATAAAACCATTGGCCTGCCCCCTCCAGGAGGGGCATCACCAACTCATACCCATATATCCATTTCATTCTTACTTTTACCATGAATCGTATCATTTACTATCAGATTTTCTCAACCCAAACCCTTGAGTCCTTTTTGTCAGAGGATGACATTTGCAATTTGAGGTAATATCATATATGTAAAGTAGCTATACTAACACTTGTACTACCTATCACAGTCTTCTGTCACCATGGAAAAGTGTCTCTGAGTCACATGTTTCTCATCTCTAAAGTAGAGATAATTCTTACATGACCTACTCCACTAGATCAGTTGTTGTGAGGTTCAATGTAAAATGAAAAATTTACATTTTGTCAACAGTACTATATAAGAGATGTCAATCCTGTAGGGAGAGTACAAATCTTATTAATTGTAGAATATGTCATGAAGAAAATTGAGATTTGTTCCTAAAATTAGAGTATTATTTTTGGAAAAACACTTTCTTATTTTGTCCCCTTTCTTTCCACACAGGCAACTTTAGTGTGCTTTAACTGAGGCTTTGATGCTCCTTTGAAATATCTACATAATTTTCCCTAACAGTCCATATTGATTGTTGGTTTAGGACAAAGAAAACTATTTACAATCCAAAGGAAAGTGGTTGATCTGCTATGAAATGATATGGATGTTACAGAATTTTACTATCGTTAAAATATCATTAGAAACTCCGGAATCCTGTTAAAAACAAACTTTTGGCTATTGCAAACTAATTTGTGGGTGAGGAATTATCATCTACTTCCAACATTCAGCCTTATCTCATGGTCATTCTGCAGCTTTATAACCCAGTTAAGAAGTGGTAATGACGACATCACAGTGAAGTGTCCTTGAAATAGTCAAGGACTAATTATTTTGCGAATGTTGTGTGATTATTTTATAGGCTATTTTTACCATGAGATTTTCCTCATGATAAAAGTGCCCCATTCTGCTTGAGCAGCTTAGCATTATGCCCTTGAAGCCTGGGTCTTGACTTTTGAAAAACCATGCATTTTGCTGGGGCTGGATCCTTGCTAACTGTGCAATTGAATTGTTTTTCCAGTTATCTGTCTGTCATGAACAATTTATTAAAACAAATGCATCATTGGTAGGCATGTATAATAATTTCCTCCTTAGTACTTGGAAATTGGAATGGCACCTGCTGATTGCGAAATCTCATATTTTGGGCAAAGAATTTGATTGCTGCCTCACTGGTTTTGTTTTGTATGATGTGTATTACAGTGTCTAAAAGAGTTCCCTTTATAGAACAAGGTATGGAATACATTATTTCTATCAAAAGATAATCTTAGTTTGACTGCATTCCTAGGATGTCATGATATCTAAATGGAGTGAGAATGATTCTCCCTTCACCTGGAAGGGAATTGTGACAGTTAACAATCTAACAGTCACAAGTGCTTATATCTCCAAGGGTCATTTTTCTCCCTTTTAGTGAAAATGATGTTTCAGGTCTTTGGTCCATACACTAGGTTCCCATTCATACACACACTCACACACACACGTACACACATACCCCACAAAAATGCCCTTAAAGCCCCCAAGACAAAAAGAAAGAAAAAAGACCACATTATTCTAAAAGGAATGCAAGAAGAAATAATGGAAGAAATGCTTGCTCTGGAGTGTGAGGAACTGGATTCAAATTCCATCTCTGATGACTATGACTTAGGGCAAATCATTTTCCTTCCTGAGGCCTCAATTTCCTTATTTGTAAAATGAGATATGGTTATATCTCATTTGGCTTTTGAGGTGGATGGCTTTTGAGGTGTTTTCAATTCTAGATTTATGAACCATTGATGAAGCTGATAATGGGCTTTCAGGGTCAACACCACCGATTCTTGTATATGGTCACTTCCCACCAAGTCAGATATTGCTCGAAATTACTAAGAAACTTAAGAGGTTATAAATGATTAAACTACAATGGGGATCACAGGCCAAAGATAAGAGATCTAAATGCCAAATAAATAAAAATTTAAAAAATTTCATTCTAATAGTAATGTATAAATGAGCCCATATAAAGATAACTATACCATCCATATAATTCCTTACCCAGAAGGGTCCAAATGGGGTCATAATGAGGGAGACATGACTGAAGCAACTGAACAACCAAATTACTTGCACCTAAATAGGATGAAGATGGCAGAACATCACCCCTGCTGGATGATGTGGCCATTATCCAGTCTTATCTACCTTCAGCTGGACAATTCTCTCAATGGAGAATCAGAGAGGTTCTTCATCACTTGTAATGCTTGTAACAGTGATTCAGGTCACAGCATAGAAACCCAGGAGGAAAGGCATATTTTGCAAGATTAAAATGCACACATCACATTTGCTGTATTTTAAGTTACTAATTCCTCTGTATCATTTGAATTCTTCTAAAACAATGGAGCACATATTGCTTGTTCTATTTTGTACTGTTTGTTTACCCAAGTGAGAGAAATGCTACCTCCTCCTCATAAAATACAATCCTATTTATAGTGTTCCAATTACCTTAAGCTGTGGGTTAATATGCAAAATAAAATCAACAAAGTGACCAGAATAGAATTCCAGTACTGGAAGGGATTTTAGCCATCATTTGGTTTGATTTCTTTTTTTCCCTAAAAAGGAAACTGAGGAAATAGGCCCAAAAAGAGTTTATTAAGTGCCTATTTGGGCACTAGGAATGCAAAGACAAAAATGAGAAGTCTTTATGCTCAAGGACCTTGTATTATATTGGAGAAAACAATACACATACTTGCAGGTATATATAATATAAAGAAAATAAATATGAAATTTCAATGGAGGGCTTATATAGGAGGTCAAGCTGAAGAAAAATATAAAGGAAGCTAAAGATTCTAGGAAATGGCTGTTGATTTTAGCCATGGGTTATGCATGCAAAGGCACAGAGAAGAGAGAAGAAATGTTTTATGTGAGGACAGCATAGTCAACATGGCCAGATTATAGAGTACATTAAGGGAAATATTGTGTAATAAGACTGGAAAGCTAGCTTGGAGACAGGTTGCTAAGGGTTTTAAATTCCAAATGGGAATTTTTGTTTCATCCAAAGGTCCATTAGAGTTACCAGAGCGAACAAGCTGCTTTCATGTTCTGATATGTGCATTAGGAAAATTATTTGGTGTCTATGTGAAGAATTGGTCAGAAGAGGGAGAGACATTTGAAGGAGAAAGTAGACTATTTATTAGAATGTCTATAGAACAAGTGATGAAGAATTGAATAGTGTGATAGTTGTATGAGTGAAAAAAAATGAGGACATACACAAAATATATTGTGATGATTGAATAAACAAGTCTTCACAACTGATTGCATGGGGAGTGATCACAAGTGGTGGGATGGGAATGATTCTAAAGTTGTGAATTTGGATGACTAACAGAATGCCCAGAACAGAAATAGGGATATTTGGGAATGGAGTAGTTTTTTGGGGAATTGGAAAGATATTTGTGTCCTTGGCAGAAACATCGAAGATAATAACAGAAATATATTGAATAGAATGCATTACACACACACACATGCACACACACATATACATACACATATACAAAACATCTTGAGTTTTGATTTGACAGCTATGGGAAACTATATCCATTTTCTTTAGTGGAAACTCCATCTACCAATGCCGAACAACTATTCTTCAACTTAAAGCATTAAATTGTTGCCAAGGAAAACGACAAAGTTTAATGACTTGTTCCGGTTCATGCACTGGCAAAGCTGGCACTAGATTATCCTTGTTTCCTGACTCATAGGCAATTGATGTTGCTAATTCCCTTAGTTTGCTGAGTGCCTTTGCTATATTCTTTTACCTGTTATAAAAACTTTCTCTACTAAGATTAAAATTTCAAACAGATGTTTGATCAGTAGATGTATTGGAATTTTTTTCTGAAATGGTTCTTTCTCTATTTTCTCTTTTTCTCATATTTTCACTCATACACCATTTTCTTTCCGATTTATTTAAACTACATTAAAAATGTCCAGATCACTTTCCTTTTTACCTCTCCTAAGTTATGGACAATGTAATTGTCAAGTCTAAGAGCCTTTTTCTCCACCTGCTTTCTTTTTGACTTCTCCACAAACCTTTGATGCTGTTGATCATTTTCTTCTCCTGGACACTCTCTTTCCTTTAGGTGTTTATGACATTCTTTCCTGATTTTCCTACCTGTCTGACTAATCCTACTCCGTATTCTTTTATTCAAATTAAGCCTGCTAATCATTGATGTCCTTCAGGACTCTGTCTTAGTCTAACTATGCTATGTCACTTGGTAACTTCATTAACTTGTATAGATTCATTTATCATTTCAATGAAGATGGATCTCAGATATATTTGTTCAGCTTTGATCTCTTTTTTTTGTCCTGTCATCTTGCATTTCAACTGTCTATTGGACATGTTAAACTGGATATTTTATAGATGCCTTCAACTAAGTATGTCAAAAGTTGAACTCACTATCTTACCCTCCCCCCAAAAAAAGAAAGCTTCTCTTTCTACCTTCTCTATTACTTTTTAGGACACCATTATCTTCCTACAGTCTTATAACACATACGGAGAACTCAATTTCCATGTCTAGTCAGTTGCCAAGTCCTACCAACTCTACCTTCAAAACATCTTTCATGTACGACCCTTTCGTTTATTTGGTGTTTACATTCCTATGATTCAGGCCCTCATCATCTTTCACCTGGACTATTTCAATAGCCTGATGGGTGTTTTTTAATTCGTCTTTTCACTCTATACTTTGGCTGCCAAACTGATCTTCCTAAAGCGTAGGTCTAACTATATTCCATAATGCTCCTTCGGCTCCAACCCTTTTAGGATCAAATCTTGTGCTAAACTATTATCTCCAAAATCAAATGTAAAAATCTAATTAGGTTTCTTAAGTCATTCATTACCTGGCTTATTCCTACCTTTCCAAGCATCTTACACTTTTCATTCCTTTTCAAATAGTTTGTGATCCAGTAAAGGACCACCATACCATTCCTCAAATATGACTGTTCCCCAACTATGGGAAATTTTACTAGCAGTGCACTCTATTTATCATTCTCTCTTTCTTCATCTCTGCCTTTGGACATCTCTGGCTTCCTTAGAATCTCAGCTAAAATAACACCTTTGGTCAGAAGCCTTTCCCAATCTTCTTAAACCTAGTGACTTCCCTCTGAGATTATCTCCATTTTATCCTGTTTATATTTTACTTTTTCCATGATTATTTGCAAACTGTCTCTTCCATTAGATCACATACTACTGGAGAGCAAGGGAAGATTGTTTTTATTTTTTTTTTTTTATTTATTTATTTAGCTTTTTACATTCATTTTCACAAATTTTTGGGTTCCAAATTTTCTCCCTTTTTCTCCCCTCCCCCCCACCCCGATACCCCAAGCAATCTAATTTTCCCTATCTCCAATTTGTCCTCTCTTCTGTCATCCCTCCCTTCCCTTGTCTCTATCTTCTCTTTTCTCCTGTAGGGCCAGATGACTTTCTATTCCTCATTAACTGTATGTCTTCTTTCCTAGTTGCAACAGCAATACTAAACAATTGTTCCTAAAACTTTGAGTTCCAAATTCTCCCCATCCCTCCCTACCCACCCATTCCCTTTGGTACGGCAGGCAATTCATTATAGGCCATATCTGTGTAGCTTTGCAAATGACCTTCCTGATAATCGTGTTGTGTAAGACTAACTGAATTGCCATCCCTCCTAACCTGTCCCTCATTGTTTCTCTTTGATCCTGTCCCTCCCCAAGTGTTGACTTTCAATTACTCCCTCCTCCCTTTGCCCTCCCTTCCATCATCCCCCCCCCCCCCGAATATCTCCTTCTCCCCCGCTTTCTTATACTGTAAGATAGGTTTTCATACCAAAATGAGTGTGCATTTCACTCCTTCGTTTAGTCAAATGTGATGAGGGTAAACTTTTGTTTGTTTGTTTGTTTGTTTGTTTTTTTCTTCAGCTCTCCTCTTTTTCCCTCCACTAAAAACATCTCCTACTTGCCTCTTAAATGACATATAGTTACCTCCTTCCATTTCCCCCTCTTTCCTCTCACTACATTTCTCTCTCATCATTTACCTTAATTCCTTTAAGGTATTGTCCCATCCTATTCAGTTCAATCTGTGCTCTCTGTCTCTGCATGTGAATGCATGTGTGTATGTGTGTGCATGCGTGTACATGTGTATGTGTGGTCCCACCAACTACCCAGATACTGAAAAGTTTTAAGAGTTAGAAATATTGTCCTTCCCTGTATGAATGCAAACAGTTCATTTCTGGTAAGTCCCTTAATACTTCTCCTTGCTGTTTACTTTTGCATGCTTCCTCTCATTCTTGTGTTTGAAAGTCAAATTTTCTTTTCAGCTCTGGTCTTTTCATTAAGAATGATTGAAAGTCCTCTGTTTCATTGAAGGACCATATTTTCCCTTGAAGTATTATACTCAGTTTAGCTGGGTAGGTGATTCTTGGTTTCAGTCCTAGTTCCTTTGCCTTCTGGAATATCCTATTCCACGCCCTTCGATCCCTTAATGTAGAAGCTGCTAGATCTTGGGTTATCCTGATTGTATTTCCACAGTACTGGAATTGTTTGTTTCTGGCTGCTTGCAAGATTTTTTCCTTGAGCTGGGAGTTCTGGAATTTGGCCACAATGTTCCTAGGAGTTTCTCTTTTTGGATCTCTTTCAGGTGGTGAACGATGGATTCTTTCAATACTTATTTTGCCCTCTGGTCCTAGAATGTCAGGGCAATTTTCCTTGATAATTTCATGCAAGACGATGTCTAGGCTCTTTTTTTGATCGGAAGATTGTTTTTAACATTTCTTTTGTATTCCTAGTACTTAGCAGTACAGTGTCTGGGATGTAGTATGTGCTTTATACATGCTTCTTGGCTTGTTGACTTATGTAGCTACCCTAGCAAAAATGATACTGCCTCTAGAGTCAACCAATCAAGGCACAAACACTTATTAAGGACTTCTTTTGTGTGTGCCTTCTCCGGTCATCCTGATGAATATCTGGTCACTGGACCCAGATGGCTCAGGAGCAAGAAGTGAAACTGGTGACCTTGTACCACCCTCCCTCACTTAAAAACAACGTCAAATGCAAGACATGTCATTTCTCTGAGGTAATTGATGTTAGGAGAACAAATAGGAAACCACTGCAATTGTCCAGGTAAGAAGTGATTAAGATTTGAAATACAGTGGTATCTTTGTGAATGGGAAAGGAACAGTTGGGAAAGATGGTGGTAAGGAGGAGTGAGGAGAAAAAGATGACTCTGGAATGGTGAACCCAGCTGACTTAAGAATGGCAGTTCTGTGTACAGAAACAAGGAAACCAGGAATGTATTGGCAAATAGATAGTGGGTTTTCTTTTGGACATTTTGAGTTTGATATTCCTATGGGACTCCAGTTTGAAAAATCCGATAGGTAATTGGTGACATGAGACTGGATCTGAGGAGGAAGACTAGAGTTGGGATTTTAGACCTGGAAATCATAGATGTGGACATGATAATTGAATCCATTATAGCTGATGAGAGAGAGAGACACAGAGAGAGACAGAGAGAGAGACAGAGACAGAGACAGAGAGAGACAGAGAGAGAGACAGAGACAGAGAGAGAGAGAGACATAGAGAGAGAGAGAGAGAGAGAGAGAGAGAGAGAGAGAGAGAGAGAGAGACAGAAGAAGAGACAGAGAGAAAGAAGAAACCTGGATTCTAATCCAAAGTTTGCCACTTGCTACCCTCTCTGTGAACTTGGGAAAGTCACTTTTTGAACCTTGGCTTCATCATCTATAAGAAAACAAAATAAAGGAGTTGGAATAGATCACCTTTAAGATCCTGCCTATGATTCAATCTATGAGCCTTCCTATTTACTTTCCCTTGTTTGTGCCAACTATTTGTGGCCTGAATCAATCACACAGTGGGCTATTTTGATTAAGCTAGCTGCTTACTCTCCATTAAATTAACTTGTTCTGCACTGGAGGGTGGGGTAGGTTCAGATTTCTAGGATAAGTGCAATATGGTAATCCAGTATTGCGTGTAGCCCACATAGAATATATGAATATTATAGCTAAAAATTATTTCACTATTACAAAGAAAGCATTTTGCTGTTATAGAAAAGAAATCACCACACAACCATGTTTTCATGTGCCATAAAAGTGGTTTTTACCAGAAAGTGTCATTGATTTACTTGTGGTAATGTAGGGGCCCTTGATTAAGAGTTTGACAAATCCCCATTGAAGCAGTATAATAAATCAATCTTTTACTGGAAAAGCCTGAGAGGGGCGTAAGGGAAGATGCTATACATTAATACCTGAGGGACAGTTACTAACCTCTGTTCTCTGGCGATCAATCATCTTGGCTAGGTTGTGCTGACAGTGTCTGCAGGTCATCTGGTTAATGAGACAGCACTGGGCAAGTCCTTCCCAGGATTGCATTGTATCAGTCAATCATTAACATCCCCATTAGACACCCAGTTACAAGCATTACCCAGAGGAGAAAATTCTGTGGAGACTATCCAGAATGGATAAGAATAATGATTATAAATGGATGATCTGAGAGAAGCTAATAAAGGGATATGATGGATCATTTTATACCTCCCCACAGTTGGTCCTGGAGTACTATCATTATATTGAAATTAAAATTGAGTTGGCATGATATATTCTCTCCACAGTCATTTTTATCATGCCATATGGTAAGGGTGGGTTGGTGAGGACTGAGAGATAACATTATCGTGATGTAAACTGGAGTCTGATTCAGATCAGACTCATTAAGTGCTTTTTTTCAAATTTCGAAATCCAGAACAATGCGACTATTTCAGAACATCAGAAACATGAGCAGCTTGCTGAGAAATACTGGTGACATTTATTGACAAATGGAGAAACATCTACCCAGATGATATTGTTTTGCTGTCTAGAAGTATATCTATATCTGTAGCCATATATCTATTTACACACATATACCCAAACCTTTCTCTGGAAACTTTAGAGGAAACTGAAAAAAATGTCCATTGAAAAGCTTTCTTTTATATGAAAAACAATATTATCAATCTGTTAAAAAACAAAAACAAAGCCTCTCATGTATATAGAGATAAAATTACTGATGGTTAGAAAAGTTTTATTTTTTAAATGTAAATAAGGAAGCAACTCACAACATTTCAATTTTATACATTGTCTACCAAAAAAAAATAATGTGGAATTGGAAGGAAAAGCTTGAGTTCCCTGCTATAGCTATATCAGTCTCTGATTTTGTGACTTGTGATTTGTCTAACTTTTTCACATACCATGTAGCTTACGGTTAAAAGAGAGTATGACAACTTGAGGAATGTTTCTAGCCAGCGCTCAAAACAGGGAAACCTTCCTTTGTACTGACATGATTCAAATGTTCAAGTAAGAGATAGTGGGACAAAGAGAAAAGAGAGTTAGAGTCAGAAAACTGAATTTTTCATCTCAGCTCACATATTTAGTACTTGTATAATAGTAACTTCATTATTTTACCAACTCAGAATAGCAGTTTCTTTATCCGTAAAGTGGGGATAATAATGATTGCTGAAAGCATAATGGAAAAAGCGCTGCCATTAGAGTCAGTGTTTAAATTCTAAGTTTGACATATCATGGCCATGAAATCCTGGGCACATTGTTTAGCCTTTCTTATACACACACACACACACACACACATATACAATGTGTATATATAATACATGCATACACACATGTGCATATATATATATGTATGTATGTGTGTATGTATAGTATAAGGGTCAGAGTATGAAACGCAAAATCAGCAAGGCAAGCTTTCAAGTTATGTTTCTGGCAGGCCTGAGTGACCCAAGACAAGGCACTCAGTGTCATTCACAGAGCATCCGACAATCCACTACGTTTTTAAGTTCATAGAGGAAGATTCTTCACAAGGAATGGAATCCTATCTCAATGAAATAATAGGTCTATACCCCACCCTCTCTAAGGAAATTGTGCCTATAGTGTTGTGAAGAAAGTGCTTTACAAACTGAAAATACTACATTGACACGAGCTATTATTCCGTTCTAGTATTCCTCGTTCATAAAACTTGCTTTAAGAAATAACAATAATTAAGTGTGTTTAGTTCTATAATAATGTTACTCATAATTGAATAAAGTCAAGAAATTGGAGAAAATGAATGAAAAAATGCATTTATTAACTGCTTTCTAAGTGCCTGACACTCTGCTAAGCTCTAGTGACACGAATAAAAGCAAGAAAGAACTTGGATTCTAATGGTATGGCCGGAAAGGCGCGTGATGGCCTAATTTCAGGGAAAATGAAGTTCCCCTCTCACAGCCTAGGGCTCCAGGGACAGAATTCTAGGTCCAGTGGGAGGGAGATGAGGAGATGGCATGGTTTGGCAAGAGCTAAAGAGTTTACTGGATCAATTATATGCGAATGGTGTTTTAAGGTAGGGGTCGTTAAACTTTTCTGTGGCATGGATCTTTCTAGTATTCTGATGAAGCTTTTGAACCTCTTCTTACAATAATATTTTACATATACAAAGTAAAATATATAATTTAAAGGAAACAGTATATTGAAATATAATTATGTAATGAAATATATAATGTAATATAACAATTATATATCAACATGTATATATGTGTGCATGTATGTGGGTGTACATGCATGTATATGTATATACATACACTGTTTATAGTGTAAATACACACATATGTATGTGTACATCTCTCTAATTTGTATATGTGTTGTGTGTACACACACACACATATATGGTTCATGCAGTTGTACAACTATAAGGTCTGAGACTGGATTTGAACTCAGATCTCTCTGACTCCAGACTCAACACTCTATCCATTGTGTCACCTAGCTGCCTTCAAACATGTTGTGTGTGTGTGTGTGTGTGTGTGTGTGTGTGTGTGAGGGGAGAGCTCCAGAATAGAAGAGGGACAAAATAGGGACTGGACCTATGATTTTATTGACACAGGCAACTTTCCCCTCTAAGGCAGAGAAGAAATTTCTTTGCAACTATGCAGTTTTAGAGAGTTGTCAAGATCAATCTGTCAATCACGATCAATCAGTCAATCAATGCACATTTATTAAGGACCCACTATAGGCCAGACACTGTGCTAAGGGAGGAGGATGAAAGAATACTAAAAGAAAAAAATGTCCCTCCTTCTACTCCAAAGGTTTACACTCTATGTATGTATGTATGTATGTATGTATCTATCTATCTATCTCTCTATCTATCTATCTATCTATCTACCTATTCTATCTATCATCTGTCTGTCTGTCTGCCTGTCTATCTCTATGTCTCAGAGCTGAGATTTGGATGCATCTCCCTCTCCCTCTTTCTGTCTCTCTGTCTCTGTCTCTGTCTCTCCCTCTCCCTCTGTCTTTTCCTCTCTTTCTCCTATGACATATTGCCTCAATAAATAAAAATTGCAAAGCAAATGTCCTGGAATTTCCTACTGCAAATGTGTACACACATACATAACACATGTGTATACCTACATATGTATTCATACAGACATGTATATGTATACAAACATGTGTTTTATGTATATGTATAAACACACATATATATGCACATGCATATATGTATATGTGTATACACTAATTTTAAAGGTGAGATTCCACTAAGTGTAAATGTTTTTGTAACCACAATTCTAGGAGTCACTTATAGACAAATTTCAGGCTAACCAAAATGAATATTGGTTGGTATACTTTAGCAGAGATAATATAGCCTTACCAAAGTTGGCTGGGTCATCATATAGTTAGACAGAATTCTAAGTTAGGAGGACAAGTAACTAAGTTACCTTGCCTTTTATTTAGGAAATGACCTCATTTTTGTGGTCATTATTGATTTTTTTTTTCATTATACATCTCTTTTTTGCTAGCTTCAGTACATGTTGGGTGTATTCTGTGACTAACTGAACAGTTTCTCTTGATTACTTTTTAGGAGAAAACTTATTCAATCTAATGCAAATTTTCTACTCCATAATAAATGTGAGATCTTATTACTTTGTAAATAAAATAAACTTTGAGATCCTCTCAAAGTAATTTGACCAAGGTCACATGGGTGTCAGAATCAGGATTCAAAGCAATATCTTCTGACTCCAAAATTCTGTGCTAGCATAATTTAAATCCTTTCAAAACAATAACTTGAAATGAAAAAAAATACAGGAAAAACTCATTATGATGATATTACCCCCACCTAAAAAAAGAATCATAATCTGAAATAAATTCCCCAGTGGTAGACATCTCATTGCTTTTGTTTTCAAAATATTAAATAGTCTTAATCCGTTTAATTTAAAGTCTACTTTCCTGTCCTGGTTCTTAATAAACATAATTAAGAGGAGGAGGTTGTTATATTTAAATTCTTCAGGTGTGGCTGAACTGTGCTTGAGTGCAGTATTTTCAGTTTCTTTATTTGGGGGCATAAGTTGATCTACCCATGATCCATGAAAAATAGATAACTTTTACACACTGTGAGAATATTCAATTTTCATAGAGTATTGCAATATTTTTTCCCTGAGGAATAATTCTGTTCTACCTCCCACAATTCAAATTGGATAAAGGAGATCTTTCTTTTTTAACAGAAGAAAGGCAATGCTGTGGGTTTTGACTATGGTAAAGCTAATCACCTTCTTTAAAAACAAAACAAGTGCTGTGAACTCTGATGGATCTAAGAAAGAGTGGAGAACATACAGATGATGAAGAAACATATGGCAGGAACATTAGACTATGAAAGAGTATGAGATTTTTCAAGGTAAATCTGTTAAAGTGCCTTTTAGTTTTTTATACAATTTCATGGGCAACCATATTTTTTTTTAACGCTGTTGGTCTTTTATTCCCTTGAAAATCCAACAATAGCATCTCCTTGAGAAGGAGAAAATTTAAAGACAAGGGGATACCATGACACTGAAGAAGACAGATGTGGACCACAGAAATGTCCCTCTTTTGAATGTGATTTTATGCAGACCCTATTTAGCAAAGGAAGGAAAAGAAATCATGCTACTGTATAAGGAACAAAGGAACTCAAAACACAGAAGGCACCTGGTCCAGTATTCAAAATAGGGACAGCTGTGCTGTGGAAATATGAATGTTTGATCCCATATATTACAATGACCTGCCTATTATGCAATGATTCAATGCTAGCTCACAGCCACCCAACTTACCTTGAAACTCGTTTTCCTCTATATGTACTTCACCTTGCGCATACAGCACCATTCCCTGCTGCTTTGCTAAGGTGTAAAACCTTTTGTGAAGAGATGCAAAGTAATTTTAATTAGTCTTAATATGGCTGATCCTTCACATCTCCCCACCCTCCCTCCATTCAGGGTAACAGCTTCTGTTTAATAGATGATATAAAATACTGCATGCAAAGAAAAATGGTTATTTTACTGTCCAAAAAATCCTGCTGATTTAGTAACTTCGATCCTGGCAACTTTAAATGAAAGTAAATGACTAATGCTTTCAAATCAAAGTTCCTTCGAGGCAATATTAGACCTGGCTGAACCAGAGTATTATTTCACTAACATCGTTCCATAACTCTCTCCATCAAGAGGTTCTGGATGACAAAATGTTTCTCTGGAGATTAAAGAGACTTCTTTCTCCCTACTTTCCACTTTTCTCAACTACCAGGACACACATGTGCACACACACATCCATGCGCACACACGCATGCACACACACACACACACACACACACACACACACACTTGCCCAAAGGACAGAAAAATCTGTAGATTTTTATTGAAATGCTGATTGAAGCATTCGATACACAGTGGTTGGAACTGACTTATTTCTTAAATAAACACTAGTACTTCAGCAAATGAAAGCTTCTAAGGAAATTATTTTCTTTTAGGTTGGCTTAAGGAGATCATTTGGACGTCAGAAAAGTGAAGTTTTTTTGAGGAAGGTGATAATTATAGATGGAAAAAATAGTTTAAAAGACTTCTTTAATTTGATATTGTATCATGTCCCACAAAACTGATGCTAAGCAAAATACTGAGATGCAAATTTATTGACCAAAAGTAAATCTGAAAAATGTAACCGTATCTTATTTTCATCTTATTTCATCTTATTTTCTTTTATAGTTGTGAGGGTACTTTCCTCCTGGCTTCATATGAAAAGGAAAAGTTAATACACCATACATTTTCTTTTCTATTTCTAGAAAGTACTGAATGAAGCTATCAAGATAAACATTCATTAAGGTCCTACCATGTGCCAAAAATTCTGTTAGACACTGAGAAAACATAAAGTACATTCTTTCTTCAATAAGTTTGTATTTTTCTAAGGAGAGATGATATACTTAGAGATAAATAAATATTATTTATTTAAATTTTATTTATTTATTATTATTATTTATTTAAATATTTTTTATTTATTTAAATTTATTTATTTAAATAAATAATATTCTATACTGCCTCTGTATCCTGGGAGGATCATGAAAAGATTCTTCAAGGAGGTGATTGCAGGAGGTGGATGGGAAAAAAAGGGATGGCACTTCATGCATGGGTGACAGCCTCAAGAAAAGTACTGAGGCAAAAAATATATAGTTCCATGTACACTGAAGAGAAGTCAGGTCATCTACCTGGCTAGAATGCAGGGTGTGCAAAAATCTCTTATCATACAAGAGCTACAGCTGAAATTGTTATGAGGGGTGAGGTCCATAAAAATAAAATCTCATATCATTGAAACACACACACGCACACGCACAAATAGATATACATACATCTCCTCACATTTTCTAATACACATCTCCTTGAATAATTAACTAGAAAAATACAGCACAAAATGTTATATTAAGGAGATGCTTAATTAACTTGATGATGATAATAAAAAAGCAAGACAGTTGGAATTCATGAAAGGGTGCAGCATTACAGAAATGTTTATGGCATGTAAATTCTTTGAGAACAGAGATTTTTCATGACAGATTATCCACATGAAATCCTTAAAAATGACTGTTTAATAAATTCTTGTTAATGATTAAAAATATGTGCATTTGAAAAGTTTCACTGATGCTCTTTCTTCACTATCACTATTCACTACCTCTTTCCACTGCCACGGAAGCCCTCACTACAACAAATACTTATTTTCAAGCCAAATAAATCAGAATATTGGCAATGGAACAGAAATACAGCAATTTTGTTAGGATCTTAAATTATGAATGATTGGCAGTCATTTACTTTTCTTTATAGGATTATATGCAGCTTTGAGCTTTTATATGTCATAAGCCCATATCTTTTGCTTTTGGAATATTGTATTCCAAGATGACATCCTGATTCTATTTCCATCATATTTAAACTTCTTTCTAGATTCTTGCTATAATTTCTTTGATATTGAAGAACTTGGTTTTGGTTGTGATATTCTTGGAGCTTCTCCATTCAGAAGGTGATTGCTGGATTCTTTATTAATATATTTTATGTCATTAAATACTTATGAATTGCAAATAAACATATTTTTTTTAAAATTTGAATTCTGAATTCTCTCCTTCCCTTCTTCTTTTGCTCCCTCCTTGAGAAGGCTAGCAATTTTATATCATTTATACATGTGAATATGACTGTATTTGTTGTAGTTAACAGAAGAAAACAGAAAAATAAAACAAGAAAAAGAAAGTTAAAAACAAGTATTCCTCAATCTGCATTCACAGTTCATCAGTTTTCTCTCTTTGGAAGTAGATAGCATCATGGGTCCTTTGGAATTGTCTTGGATCATTGGCTATATATAATTGTCTTGGATTATGTATAGGATTTGCAAAATATTTTCCTCATTATGCTAATTTCATTTTACATGATATCACACTATTCCCAGGATTTTCTGAAACAATTGTGCTCATTGTTTCTTATAGCACAATAGTGTTCCATCACAGTCATATAATACAACTTGTTCAACCATTCCTCAATTGGTGGGCATTCCCTTAATTTCCAATTCTTTACCACTTTAATAAGCTCTATAAGTATGTGTGTGTGTGTGTGTGTGTATGTGTGTTGAACATCCTTCGTTGCTGAAGAAGACCATGCCATCATAGAAATGATGACATGACTTGCACTTGACTTTGTTGTGAGTGAGGGAGGGCTATGCAGGTCTCCAACCTCACTTCTTCTCCAGAGCCATCTGAATCCAGTGATCAGATATTCATCAGAATGACTGGAGATGTGCCAGGATGAGGCAATTGGTGTTGTGACTTGCCCAAGGTAACACAGCTAGTGAATGTCAAGTGTCTGAGATGAGATTTGAGCTCAGGTCCTCCTGACTCCTGCACTGGTGCTGTATCCACTCTATTACCTAGCTGCCCAAGTTCTATAGGTACTTTTGTACAAATAGGTCCCTTTCCCTTTTCTGAAGCTCTTTTTGGGATACAAATCTATCAGTGGCATTGTTAGTTCAAAGAGAACGCACCAAAGGGTCATATTGGGCTAGCTCACAACTCCACCAACACTAGTGTCCCAAAAATTGTGTCCCAATCTTTCTACATCCACTAAAACATTTGCCATTTAACTTTTCTATCATGTTTTTTCAATTTGAGAGATGTGAGGTGATATCTCGAAGTTGTTTTAATTTGCATTTCTCTAATCAGTACTGATTGAAAGCATTTTTTATGTGACTATTACTACCTTTGTTTTTTTTCAGTTGAAACTGCCTGTTTATATTCTTTGACCATTTGTCAACTGGGAAACGGTTCATTTTTTTTTTATTAATTTGGCTTAGTTCCCTATATATTTAAGAACCTTGGTCTGATAAAGAGTAACCTGATGAAAAATATTTTCCCAATTTCTTGGCTTCTTTCTAATTTTGGCTGCATTAGTCTTTTAAAATTTAAACTCTTTTAACTTCCTTTCAATAAAAAGTATCCATTTTATTTACCATGATCTTTTCTATCTCTTGTTTGGTCATAAAATCTTCTCTTATCATTAGATCTAACAGGTATATTTTACCACATTTCCCTAAGTTACTTATAAGGTCACCCTTCATGTCTAAATTATTTATCCGTTTTGATCTTCTCTAGGTCTGCAGTGTGGCATTGCACAGCAGTTTTTTTTTTTGTTTGTTTGTTTGTTTTTGCTGTCAAATGATAAGTTCTTGTCCCTAAAAGCTTGGATCTTTGGGCTTATCCAACATTAGATTACTATCATTTATTATTCTATATTATTCCCATAATCTAGTCTACTCCATTTCTTAACAAGTCCCAGATTGTTTTTTACGGTTACTGTTTTGAAATATGACTTAAATCTGCTACTACTATGCTTCTTTCCTTCATATTTTTAATTGGTTCCTTTGATATTTAAAAAATGAAATTCATTTATTTATTTTAACCTTAATTGTTTTTTTATTTCCAAATTCTCTACACCACCACTCCAACCAACCACTGAGAAGGCAAGCAAAATGACATCAGTTGTATGTACGTAGTCCTACAAAACATATTCATATTAGTTATATTTGCTAAAAAGCAAAAATAAAAAGGATATATGTGTATTATACATATAATACATATAAATAATATATATAAAAATCACATGAGATGACCTTATTCCATGTGGTATGCAGAATTCTTTGTTTTTCTCCCTAAATACGGATAACCTCATTTTTACCTACAGTATAGAAGCTCTTCCTTACCCCTCACTTTCATGTGACAGAATTTTTCCCATTCTATTTCTCCCAGTATATCCATTTTTCTCACTCCTTCATTTTTTTGAGATCATCCAAACATAATCACCTTACACTCATACCATCAGTTTTTGTATTGTTTCTTTCTGACTGCTAGCAACATTTTTTCCTTGAACTTGGATATCTGAAAAATGTATATAATATTCCTAGGAGTTTTCATTTTGGAATATCTTTCACAAGGGGATCAGTGGATTCTTGAAATTTTCTGGATATAGGAAATCAGAGCAATTTTTCATTATGATTTCTTGAAATATGATGCCTATACTCTCTTGGACCAGGCATTTCAGGAAGATCACAAGTTCTTAAATTATCTCTCTTCAATGTATTTTCCAGGTCATTTGTTTTTTCAATTATATATTTCATGTTTTTGTTTTTTGCCATTTTGAAAGTATCTTTTATTATGTTTTGGTATCTCATGGTATCTTTAGCTTCCACTTTCCAAATGGTAATTTTTAAGGAACTATTTTCTCCAGTGAATTTTTGTACTTTCTTTTTCATTTAGTTCTTTTTCATTTAATTCTACTTTCTAAAGAGTTTTGTTTTTCAGCAAATTTTGTACCTCTTTTACCATTGGTTCAGTTCTATTTTTAAGGTGTCATTTTCTTCAGTATTTTGTTGCCTCTTTTACTAAGCTGTTGATTCTCTTATCATAATTTTCTAACATCACTATCATTTATTTTCCCAATTTTTTTTGTATCACCTTTATCTCTTTATGACTTCCAAGAATTCTTGTTGTGTTTGGACCCAATTAGCATTTTGTTTTATTTGAAGCTTTTATGATAGCTGTTTTCACATTGCTGTACTCATCTCAGTTTATGTCTTGGTTTTCCCTGACACCACATTAGCTTTTTAGGATCAAGTCCCTTTGTGGTAGTTTGCTTCTTTTTTCATCCCAATTCCTTTTGTTTATCTTAATGACAAAGTTGGATTCTGCTCACTTGTCTGTGGAAAATGTCCCAGGATTTCTAATACTGCTTTCTTCAGAGCTACTTTTGAGGCACTGTAAATTTTCTTTGCTTTTAACTCGTGATGCAGAGAGAGGTATAGTTACTGGGATCCTAGTAGGTACTCTGATCTTACCCCAGCAAGGGCCCCTGCTCCCACTCAGGCATAAACACTAATGCTCCTCTCTACAATTGAACTATGTCCAGGACCCTTGGTCCCTTGTTACCCACCACAAGGGCTCCCCTCTGCCTTAGAACTGCAACCTGGCACTGTTCATGGTAATAGAGTTAGCAATTAATATCAGCCAGGGTCATCAAAAGTCCTGCTTCCTTGTGACTTTCAAGCTTACCTCCTTGCCCTGGAATTAAAATTAAGAGCTGATTATGAACCAATCAACACTAGCCTCATCCAGTAACAGCATGAGTCCCATGTAATCTCTTTCTTACCAGTTGTCTGAACCCCTTACTCTCTCTGGGGTAGGAGCTCTAGAAGCTGCTGCCATTGCTGTCACTGTTTTAAATGCCCCAAAGCCCCATTGCTGGTGCTGCTGTGCTCCAAGTTGCCTCCCTCCTTGCTGACACAAAACTCTTGGGCCAAGCTCCTAAGATCTTTTTAGGTGGGAAAAATATCTTATTGTGACCTTTTATTGACTTTCCTCCTCCATAATTTGATTTAACACATTTTTCAAAAGTTGTTTGGAGGAGCATATGGAGAAAGTTCAGCTAGGTTGCTGCCTGTAATCTACCATCTTTGGTCTCCTTTTCCGTTGATATTCTTAACCTTTTGTTCTCCCAGATGATTTATATTACTATATCTTGTTTCTGTATCTGTAAAATAATTCTTTGGTAATTAGATTAGAATGGTAGTGAACAAGTAAATTCACCCATGTAGAGTTGTCATTTCTATTATGATTCTTCCTAGCCATGAACAATGACTATTTCTCCACTTGCTTAGGTTTATCTTTGTGTGAAAAGTATTTTGTAATTTGTTCATATAATCTGGGCTTTTCTTGACAGATAGACTTCCTGGGGTTTTATATTGCCTACCATTGTGTTAAATGGACTTTGTCTTTCTCTTTCTGTTGAGTTGTGTTGGTCTTATATAGAAATATTGATGATTTATGTGGGTTTCTTTTATATATTGTATTGTTGTTGTTTCCTTTCTTCTTCAAGAGGACTATGACATCAAGAAGAAGATGCCATGATTTGCAAGAAAATTGGATTTGAGTGAGGGAGGGATGTGAAAAGTCACCAGCCTCACTTTCTCTTCCGTAGCCATCTTAGTCCAGGGGCCAGATATAGATCAGGACAACTGTAGATGGTCTAGGATGCAGTGGGATACCTTGGCCTTTATAAGCGAAGTTCTTTCCAAGTTCTCATGTTGACTGAGGTTGTTTAAGTGAGTCAAGGAATAGCCCTTTTAAGCTGAAGCAAATGAACAAACTACAAAACAAGCCAGGAGGGGACAGGGAAGAGACCCTCAGGGTTTCTGGAAAAAAGAAACAATTACTATTTATGTTCACTCTATGACTATGAGTCATCAGGGCCCAAAAAATAGCCATTAAGTGGTGTTTGGACAGAGGCCTGTTGTTGGTCAGTGGAGAGGAAATGAGAAAGGAGGGAAATGCCCTGACTGGAACTAGCTAGGGTTAAATATACATACATACATATATATATATATATATATATATATATATATATATATATATGAGAAGCATCTTTGCTATAGTTTTTAATTTTCTTAAATGGCTTTTTGACTCTCTAAAGTTCTCTAAGTATATACCATCATGTCTTCCGCAAAGAGTCGCTTTGTTTCCTAATTGCTAATATTTTCTTTTGATTTCTTTTTCTTCTCTTATTGTCATAGCTATTCTTTCTTGAATAACAATAGTGATAATGGGCATCTTTGCTTCACCCCTGAGTTCATCAGGAAAGCTGCTAGCTTATCTGCTTTACAGATAATACTTGCTTTTAGTTTTAGATAAATACTATTTATCATTTTAAGAACAGCTCCATCGATTCCTTAGTTTCTAATAGGAATGAATGAACATTGTATTACGTGCATCAAATACTTCTATCTACAACTATTAATATAATTGTATAACTTTTTGTTGTTATTATTATTAATATGATTATGTTGATAGTTTTTCTAATTTTGAGCCATCAGTCTATACTTTTTCCATTTTTACTCTCCCTGTTTTAGGTATCAAAGCAGTATCTGTGTCATGAAAGGAATTTCAAAAAGTTTATAGTGTTAAGAATAAATTTCTCTTAAAGGTTTGGTAGAATTCACTTGTGAATCATGTAGTCCTGGGCTTAGAAAACTCATTGATGATTTGTTCAATTTCTTTTTCTAAGACATGGTTATTTAAGTATTCTATTTTTCCATTCTGTCAATCTGGGCAGTTAATATATTTGCAAATATTCATCCATTTCACTTACAGTGTCAGTTTTACTGGCACATAATTGTGCAAAATAACTGATAATTGCTTTAATTTCACCTTATTTGCATTTTCCATTTTCATTTTTGATGCTAATAATTTTGTTTACTTCATTGCATTTTTAAAATTACATTAGTCAATTTTAAACAAAAAAGTTATTGATATTATTTATTACTTCAAGATTTTTTTACTTTCAATTTTATTAATTTCAACTTTGTTTTTTAGGATTTCCAGTTTACTGTTTAATTGAGGATTATTAATTTGTTCTTTTCCCAGACTTTTTTTTTCCTATGATTTGTTGTTGGACACACATTCTTTAGAATAAGATTATTTAGTTTCAATTAGCTTTTAAGATGTGCTTCAATTGCCCTTTATTTACTCTATTTTTGTTACATTGAGTTCTGAAAAGGGTGAATTAATATTTGTAGTTTCCTGCATTTTGTAGAGATGTTGTTATGCCCTAATACATGGTTAGTTTTTATGAAGGTGTTGCCATGCACAAATGAAAAAAAAATCATATATTCCTTTCTATTGTCACTCAGTTTTCTCCAGAGCTCTATCATATCTAACTTTTCTAAGATTCTATTCATCTCTTTATCTTGTTTCTTATATATTTTGTTGTTAGATTTACCTTGCTCTGAAGGTGGAAATGTGAGGTCCCCTACCAGTAGTTTCCCTGTCCATTTCTTCCTCTAATTCCTCTAATTTATTTAACTTTTCCTTCAATAATATCAATGTTATGCCATTTGGTGTATGCATATTTAGTATCAATAATACATAATTGTCTATGATGCTTTTTAGAAAGATGTAATTTCCCTTCTTTTCTCCTTATTTAATTATACTTTCGATTTTGCTTTTTCTGGTGTCATGACTGCTACCTCTATCTTTTTTTAAGGGAACTGAAGCATAATATATGCTGTTCCAGTCCCTTATTTTGATTCTGTGTGTATCTCTTTTTCAAGTACGTTTTTTGCCAGGCAGAGCCAAGATAGCAGAGTAAAAAGATGCACATACATTAGCTTTCCCCCCACAGCCCATAAAATAACTGTAAAGAAAAACTCTCAACAAATTCTAGAGCAGCAGAAGCCACAGAACAATGGAGTGGAGGAGATTTCCAACCCAAGATGACCTGAAAGACCCATAGGAAAGGTCTGTTGCAGCTGACTCTGAGCAGAGCCCCGCCTAAACTTGGCCACACATATGGTACTGGGAGGAGGATCCAAAGCAGACCTCAGGGGCGAAATTCCCAGCAGCAGTAGCAGTAGCAGTGGTTTCCAGATCCATCAGCCCACAGACTGTAAAGGTAAGTGAGAGGATTTTTTCAGCTGGCCAACAAGGGAGCAGGGTCTTCCCATAACTCTGGCCTCAGGCAGTGGCGGCAAAGGCTGCATCAGGCAACAGCAGCTCCCACAGCAGCCCACATTAATTGCTGGATTGTAAAACCCCTCAGGGAACTGACCAACTGATGCATACTTCAGCCCTGTGTGGTGACCCTGCCCCCATCTAATGCTCCTGGGAGAATTGAGCAGCTGATCTGAATCTCAGTCCCCAGTCCTGACTTGGTGGAACTGGAGGCCAGGTGGTTGTGGAGAAGAAATTCTACTACTCACAGAGTCTGGGCACAAAAGTTTCTTGTTGCTCCCAGACCAGCATACACACTTGATTGTGCCACCTTGGAGGAAGTGACATCTTACAGATCCCCAGAGTATACCCTACTCTTGACAAAGGACCCAAAAGTCAAGTAATTGGTTGGGAAAAGGCATAAAAAAGGGGGAAAATGAGTATAGAAGGTTACTTCCTTGGTGAACAGATATTTTCTCCCATCCTTTCAGAGGAGGAAGAACAATGCCTTTCTTCAGGGAAAGACATAAAAGTCAAGGCTTCTGTATCCCAAACATCCAAAATAAGTATTCAATGGTTTCAGGCCATGGAACAGCTCAAAAAGGATTTTGAAAATCAGGTAAGAGAGGTGGAGGAAAAATTAGGAAGATAAATGAGAGAGATGCAATAAAATTATGAAAAGTGAATCAACAACTTGCTAAAGGAGACCCAAAAATGCTGAAGAAAATAACACCTTTAAAAACAGGCTAACTCAATTGTCAAAAGAGGGTCAAAAAGCCAATGAGGAGAAGAATGCTTTAAGAAGCAGAATTACAAAGGCACACATGCATGAGGTCTTCCATCACAGTCCATAAAATATGTATAAAAAAAGACTCTCAACAAATTCAAGAGCAGTAGAAGCCACATAACAATAGAGTGAAAGAAGTTTCCAGTCAGAAGTCAAAATTATCTACAATAAATAGGCAATGGTCTCAGGCCATGGAAGAGCTCGAAAAAGATTTTGAAAATCAAATAAGTGAGGTGAAGGAAAAATTGGGAAGAGAAATGAGAGATGCAAGAAAATCATGAAGAGTCAATAGGTTGCTAAAGGAGACCCGAAAAATGCTGAGGAAAATAACACCTTTAAAAGTAGGCTGACTCAGTTGGCATAAGAAATCCAAAAAGCCAATGAGGAGAAGAATACTTTAAAAAGCAAAATTAGTCAAGTGGAAAAGGAGGTTCAAAAGTTGACTGAAGAAAATAGTTCTTTAAAATTTAGAATGGAGCAGAAGAAAGCTAATGGCTTTACATGAAACCAAGAAATTATAAAACAAAACCAAAAGAATGATAAAATAGAAGACAGTGTGAAATACATCATTGGAAAAATAAGTGACCTAGAGAATAGATCAGGGGAGAAAATCTAAAAATTATGAGACTACCTGAAAACCATGATCAAGGAAAACTGCCCTGATATTCTAGAGGATAAAATAAATATTGAAAGAATCTCTTGGACACCTCCTGAAAAAAATCTGAAAATAAAAACTCTTAGGAAAATTATAGCCAAATTACAGAGTGACCAGGTCAAGGAGAAAACATTGCAAGCAGCCAAAAAGAAACAATTCGAGTATTGTGGAAGTACAATCAGGATAACACAAGATCTTGCATCTTCTACATTAAGGGACTGAAGGGCTTGGAATATGATATTCCAGAAATCAAAGGCACTAGGATTAAAACCAAGAATCACCCACCCAGCAAAACTGAGTGTAATACTTCTAGAGAAAAAATGTAATTTCAATGAAATATAGGACTTCTAAGCATTCTTGATGAAAAGAGCAGATCTGAAAAGAAAATTTAACTTTCAAATACAAGAATCAAGAAAAGCATGAAAAGGTAAACAGGAAAGAGAAATGATAAGTGACTTACTAAAGTTGAGCTTTAGTACATTCCTACATAGAAAGAAAATATCTGTAACTCTTCAAACTTTTCTCAGTATTTGAGTAGTTGGAAGGATTATACATACATACATACAAGCATATATATATATATAATATATGTATATATATATATATATGTGTATATGTGTGTGTATACAAAAGGCACAAAGTGAGTTTGATAGGAAGGGATGATACTTTAAATTTAAGTTGTGAGAGAGGAATATATTGGAAGGAGAAAGGGAGAAATTGAATCGGGCAAATTATCTCTCATAACAGGCAAGAAAAATGCTTTTTCAAGGAAGAGGAAAAGCGGGGAGGTGAGAGGGAAAAAGTGAATCTTACTCTTACCACATTTGGCCTAAGGAGGGAATAACTTGCACACTCAATTTGGTATGAAAATCTATTTTATATTACAGGAAAGTAGGGGAGAAGGGGGTTAGAAGGGTTGGGGAAGATAGAAGGGAGGGTAAATATGAGTAGAGAGTAACAAGAAGTAATCACTTAATGAGAGGACAAAGTCTAAAAAGAGATAATAGAATAAATATGGGGCAGGATAGGCTACAGCAAAATATGTTTAGTTTTTCACAACATGACTATTATGGAAGTCTTTAGCAAAACTGCACATATATAGCCTGTATTGAATTACTTGCCTTCTCAGTGATGATGATTGGGGAGAGAGGAAGGGAGAGAAATTGGAACTCAAAGTTTTAGGAATGAATGTTGAGAATTTTTTTTTCATGAAAATGGGAAATAAGAAATACAGTTAATGGGGTACAGAAATCTATCTTGCCCTACAAAAAACATGAAAAGATGGGGATAAGGGAAGGGAGGAGTGTGATAGAAGGGAGGGCATATTGGGATAATTAGAATTCATAGTGTCTTGGCAGGGTAGGGGAAAGATGGGGAGAAAATTTGGACCTCAAAATCTTGTGGAAATGAATGTTGAAAACTAAAAATAAATAATAAATAAAATGAAAGAAAACTCTTTGCATCAACTTTTGGATATCATGAGTTTCTTTTCAGCATAACCCAGGTCCTTGGTTAAAGTTTTCTTAACAGCCCAGACATGCATAGCTATGGTCATGCAGTGCAATAATGTTTTTTTCTCAGTTCCCATGGCTGAATTAAGGTTTCTCACAGAGAATTTGGACTAGACCCATAATTAAATACAAATAGGAACTGGGTTAGGTCCAAAATTGTGTCACAAGATGATGTCAGTGTGGTGCCCTGAATTCCAGCTGCCACTTGCTAGTGTAAGATCTATGAACCAAGCTAAGTTGGACGTGGTCAAACAGGAGTAGAAAAAATTAAACACTTATAACTTGGATTTTAGTGAATTAAAATGGATAGGAATAGGTAAATTTAATTCAGATCATCACTACATTTGTTGTTGTGGGCAAGAATCCATCAGAAGAACTGGAGTAGTCCTCATTATCAATAAAAACTGAGGTACTGGGGTGTAATATAAAAATGAAAGAATGATATTTGTTCAAATCCAAGGCATATCATTTAATATCACTGTAATGCAAGTCTATACTCCAAACAAAGTTGATCAGTTTTATGAAGACCTAAAACATCTTCTAGAAATAACAATAAAAAGCTATGACATTGAACATAGGGGATTGGAATGCTAAAGCATGCAATTAAATGATAATTAGAATAATGGTAAAGTTTGGGGTACAGAATGAAACAGGGTAGAAAATCAGAGTTTTGTCAAGATAACTCACTAGTCATAACAAATATTTTTTTCAACAACTCAAAAGGCTACTCTGCATGGACATCTTTAGATGGTCAATATTGAACTCAGATTGATTATATACTTTGTAGCCAAAACAGCTCTAAGGAGTCAGTTAAAACAAGACTTGGAGTTGATATGAGCCTCTTCTTATTACAAAGAAAATGTGTAAAACCATCAGACCATATGGGTATAACCTCAATAAAATCCATTCTGAATAAAAGTAGAAATGATGAATGTTTAAGGGAATGGTGGATGGAGTGACTGATGAACTATGGAGAGAGGTCCACAATATTGCACAGAAGGCAGCAACAACCAAAATATGCCTCAGATTAAAAGAAGAGCAAGAAAGAAAAACGGCCTTTGATCAGACTTTATAAAGAGCTGACTATTGTTAGTATTTAAGTACTAAGTAGTTACTATTTCTCTTTTACCCAGGAACTCTGAGGGTCTTCCCCTCCCAGTTTGACTTTTTAAAATTTTATTAAAAGGAGCCATCCCTTGAGTAACTACTTAAAGGGACGTATTCTTTGAAGGGGTATATATCACTCAAAGAGAGAATCTAAAAATGGCCAAGGTCCTGCATTACATCCTGGGCCATCTCCAGACATCCTGAAGAATATCACGCCACTGGACCCAGATGGCTCAGGGGAAGAAAGTGAGATTGGTGACCTTGCACAGCCCTCCCTCACTCAAATCAAAGTCAACTGCAAGTCATGTCATCATCTTGATGCCATGGTCCTCTTAGAGAATGAAGGACAAACACAGCAACAAAAAAATGGGGAAAGAATAAAATGAATAAAAGAGAAATGGAAAGATATACCCAACTGAATGCAGAATTCCAGATAATAGTTTATATATTTAAAAGGAGGTTTTCTTAAATGATCAAAGCAAAGAAATAGAAAACAATAAAATGGGAAAAAACATTCTTCAGTATCCTCTAACCTAGCTCCTGCCCTTGCCATTTTACTGAAAATGTCTTCTCAAAGGTCACCAATGACCTCCTAATTGCCTAATCCATTGGTCTTTTGTTCTGAGCTCCCATTCTCCTTGACCTCTATGAAGCACTTAACATTATTAATCACTTCCTTCTTGTTGAAATTTTTCATTTCTTATCTTTTTTCATTTCATTTTGATTTTTATCACCCCATTCTGGATTAATGACTCAAAGTTCATTCTTACTCTTCCCCTGACCACACAGGAAACTCATGCACTTTCTTCTCAAACTATAAATGTGTTTTGTTTTTTTTTCCCTGTTGTGACCTCTTAATTATTTCTCAATATCTCTTACCTTTCTCGCAAGCTCCAGTTCCAAATCTCCAAAAAAAAAAATGGTTTTGGGAAGTTTTATAAAGAGAACGGTCACCTTGAAGTAAGGATACCTAGTTTGAAATTCTGAGTTTAGAATTCTTTGTTGACACATACTAGGTATGTGATCATGGGCAAGTCACTTAATCTGAATCAGTTATTTTGATCTGTAAAATGGTCCAAATAATTGTAATACCTACCTAACATGGTTATTGTGAAGTTCAAATAAGACAAAGTGGGTAAAATACTTTTCAAATCTTAATTTTTTATAAAAGCTTTAAAAAGTAACATATTTGCAAATATCCATATATATTAATATCTCTCTCTCTCTGTCTCTCCCCTTCTCTTTCTCTCCATGTAAATATGTGTGTGTCTGTATATATATATATATATATATATTATATTATGTATACATATATAATTATGTGTATGTATATATATGTGTATGTGCATGCATGTGTGCGTGTATGTGTGGGCATGTGTGCATAATCAAACCCAACAGATTTCACCATGTTTAAAAAAGCCCTCATTCTGCTCCCTGAATTGATTCCCTCTTTGTCAGGAGATAGCATCAGATCTACTTTTGCTCTAAACAATTTAATTTCTATCTGAATCTGGATTCCTGCCCTACCTCCTTATTTAGAATATGGAAACTATGAGTGTATTATATGGTTTTTTTTATAATTTTCAAATAAAGTAAATGAAAATACATGTTAAAAAAAGTCTTCTGTAGCAATCACCTGAGCAGAGTCCCAGAATGGAATTCTAATGCTGCTTCAGTTTAATCACTACTTGTTTATTCTCAGGGAAGTCATTTCGCCACTCTGTGCCTCAGTTTCCTCATATGTAAAATGAGGGAGAGTAGAAGATTTCTAAGGTCCCTTCCAGTTCTAGAGCTAGCATGACCTTGATTGGATAATGCTATCACCATGATATTGTCACTTTGTAATCTTAAGCACGAGTTCTGTTTATCAGACATTTTCCAGCCTTATGTTTCATTCAGCACTAGATATGCAGTTGCAGATGGAGCAATAATCATGTGACTATTGGCACAGAACAATTGTTTTGAGGGAAATAAAAGTAATAAACATAAGGAAAGGTTGTTTTGATCACTTTTGTGCAACCTAAAAATTAAAACTTCTTCAAATGAGAAAAAAAAAGAGAAAACATTTGTAGCTCAATAGCTTACCTGCTGTAGAACTTTGTGTAGGATAGTTAAAGGAAAATACTGTGGAAGTTAAGCATGTATTGCATAAAGAGGCTTGCTTCACTGGCTCCTGGCTAAGCTTGGGAGCTCAATTGACCATGATACCTGCTTGTTTTGTAGTAGCAGGGCCTGGAGGTCTAGGTTGTTGGCTTTCTGCTAGTTTCTAATAAGCTGCAAAGTTTGTTATTGCTTTCCTGCATGATCATTTTAAGGCAATCATCAGTATTGTTTTGTAATGTTGCTTTTAAGCCTCTTTTTATGCAAATGAGAGACATGGCAAAACATCTCAGCTGTAATCAGCTTAATGGCAATGCTCAGGTTGGGTGTCTAATCTTAATTTTTTTTTTTTTATGAACCATACTACTTTCTCACGGTTAAATAATTTGAGTGGGGTGAGGGGCCCGAACAATACAATTTATTTATTTTTTAACTTTAGTTAATGGGTAAGAATCCCTCCTTAAAATGCTATCCTTTCTAACCTACTGACCAGTCTAGCAGAAACAGGGAAATGGGGTTGACAGGAAACAATACAACTATAGGGTACCCTCCCAACACTGTCCCATGGATATATTATAATCATTTTTTCACAGGGATGAATGTAATTTACCTTTAGAAGAGACACAGAAGATGTGATTAACCCTGGAACCAGCTGGATATTCAATTTATCATTTCTATTAGCCATAAACATTTTAAATCTGAACTTACACACTGTAGTGTGCCAACAAAGGAAGCAAGTGGGATCTTGGGATGCACTAAAGAGGTACAAGGAGGTGACTGTCCCCCTGCCTTCTCTGCTGAGTGGACCACATTGGACTGCATTCCATTGTCCAATTCAAAATGGATATTGAAAAGCTCCATCCAAAGGAGGAGGACTGGGATGGTGAAATATGTTGGGTTTATGTCATATGAGGATACAATGAAAGAAATGAGGCTGTTTACACTGGAGAAAAGAAGACTCAAGTCATAACAGAAAAGACTATTTTCTTCTGATATGTGAAAGAAGTCATAGGGAATAGGAATTAAATTTTTATTTAGACTTAAATCCCTAGAGGGAAGTTGCAGAATTGTCTGAACCTTATATAAGGAAAGACATTAAACAATTAGAGCTATCTAAAAGCACATGACTTTTCTTAGGAGGTAGTGGTTCCTCTTCCTTGGAGGTCCTCAAGCTGAAGATAAATGGTCAGCTGTCTAGGATATTATAAGGAGGATTCCTTTCAGATAGGAGTGGGACAAGAGGACCTTAGAGAGTTCCTTTTAATTCAAAAACTCTATAAATCTTTGATTGCGTCTGTTTGTCCTTCATTGCCTAAAAAGACCATGCCATCAGAGAAATGATGACATGACTTGCACTTGACTTTGTTGAGTGAGAGGGATTTGTAGGTCCCCAGCCTCACTTCTTCTCCAGAGTCATCTGAATCCAGTGACCAGATATTCATCAGGATGACTGGAGATGACCCAGGATGAGGCAATTGGGGTTAAGTGACTTGCCCAAGGTCACATAAGATAGTGAGTGTCAAGTGTCTGAGGTGAGATTTGAACTCAGGTCCTCCTGACTCCTGCACTGGTGCTGTATCCACTGCACCACCTATCTGCCCCAAATCTTTGATTAAGTTTAGATTCAAGAAGTTCCTTATTGCCCTTACCTTCCTGTTAGAACAATAGATAGAAAGACAGGTACATACATACAAGTATATGTGTGTATGCATATGTGTGCAAAAACATATATAAGCATATGTATAAAACATGTGTAAGCATATATCCACATATATAGTTTATGAAAGTCTTATATGATAAATGTTCATATGCAAGCAAATCAAGTAAGCCCATCTCTCCATGTAATTCAGTGCTTTATTGTTCTTAACTAAGATTATATCCTTGTCTGTTACAAATATCACCTTTCCCATTTTGTTTAACTCTACAGAAAGTGAGGTCATGTTTATTTTCACAGTTTCTGTAGGTTATTTCTTCAAAAAAACTTCCTGTTCCTCCTAAGAAATGGCTTGGCAAGAGCACAGATCTTCTTGAACATTTAGCAAAGTGCCTCTCTTACTCTGCAATAATTTTTTTAATGTAATCAGGACAGAAGCCAACACATATAGGCTAATAAATAAGTTAATGTCTTGCCCTGGATATCTGCTGTCTTTGCACATAATCAGAATTATTATCTGTCCAGCAGACGGGTGCTTAGCCACTTGGATTAGAGATATACTTGAACCTTGGAAAAACTGGCTGAAGGTTTTATCCATTTTTGTTTTTTTACCCATCTATTTCCCATGATATAACTGAAATTACTCAGTATCTTAATTGCAAAGAGCCAAATTAATATAAAGTGTACTAATTAAGGGACAGTTATAAAACCTTTTAATCTGTTTCCATTTACTCTTCTTTAATTTTACTATTGAGAAAACAGTATTAGCTGCAGTGAATATAAAACTCAACCGCATAGCTTCTCAGGAGAACCTTCCAGACATTTAAAAGTGTTTGGCCATATGGATTTGACTTGCTCAGTTCCAGAATGGCTTTTGTCCATAGATGTTTAGGTAAAAATTCAGAATAAATAGGCATTTTGCTGATGTTGTGAACAACTGCTGGTCACTTAGAAAACTGGGCATGTCAGCCATCACTTCACAAAGGCTACATGCTTTTGGGGGAGACTCTGTCAGGCTAAGTCCTCGTCCTCTTTTCTTGACAGAATACCCCCATGCCTAACCATGGCCTGATGTATCTTTTTTTAATGTTTATTGATTTATTTTTAATTTTTAACATTCATTTCCACAAAATTTTGAGTTTCAATTTTTCCTCATCTCTCCCCTCACCAAACCCCATAATACCTTGCATTCTGATTACCTCTTCCCTCAAAGTACCCTCCCCTCCATCACACCCCAGCCTACCCCCAGCACCATCTTCTCTCTTTTCTTGTAGGGCAAGATAAATTTCTATGCCCCATTACCTGTGTTTCTTATTTTCCAGTTACATGTAATAATAATACTCAACCTTCATTTCTAATACTTTGAATTCCATATTCTCTCCCTCCCTCCCTCCCCATCCCCACTGAGAAGACAAGAAATTCAATACAGGTTATTTATATGTTTTGCAAAAGACTTCCATAATAATCATGTTGTGTGATACTAACTATATTGCCCTCTATCCTACCCTGCCCCCCCTTTTTATTCTATCATTTGATCTTGTCCCTTCCCAAAAGTATTTACTTCTAGTTACTCCCTTCTACCATTTGCCCTCACTTCTATCATCCCCCTCACCCTACTTGTCCCTTCTTCCCCTACTTTCCTATACTGTAAATTTAGTGAGCATGTTATTCCCCCTTAAGCCATATGTGAAGAGGGTAAACTTCACTTTTCCCCTCTCACCTTCTCCCTTTTCTCCTCCATTGAACAAGATATTTCTTCTCTCCTTTATGACATATACCCTGCCTCATTCCATTTCTCCCTTTCTTTTCCCAGTATTTTCTTCCCTCACCCTTTAATTTTTATTTTTTTATGGATATCATCTCTTCTGATTCAACTCAACCTGTACTCTGTGTGTGTCTGTATCTGTGTGTGTGTGTGTGTGTGTGTGTGTAACCCCTCCACCTTCCCAAATACTGAGAAAAGTCTCAAGAGTTACAAATATTATCTTTCCATGTAGGAATGTAAACAGTTCAGCTTTAGAAAGTCTTTTATGATTTCTCCTTCCTGTTTACCTTTTTCATGCTTCTCTTGATTCTTATGTTTAAAAGTCAAATTTTCTATACAGTTCTGGTCTTTTCATCATGAATGCTTGAAAGTCCTCTATATCATTGAATGACCATTAATTTCTTTGAAGTATTATGCTCAGTTTTGCTGGGTAGGTGATTCTTGGTTTTAATCTCAGTTCCTGGAATATCCTATTCCAACCCCCTCAATCCCTTAATGTAGAAGCTGCTAGATTTTGTGTTATCATGATCATATTTCCACAGTACTCAAATAGTTTCTTTCTACCTCCTTGCAATATTTTCTCCTTGACCTGGGAACTCTGAAATTTGGCCACAATATTCCTAGGAGTTTCTCTTTTTGAGTCTCTTTCAGGATGTGATCTGTGTATTCAATGACTATTTTGCCCTCTGTTTCTAGAATATCAGGGCAGTTTTCCTTGATAGTTTCATGAAAGATAATGTCTAGGCTCTTTTTTTGATCATGGCTTTCAGTTAGTCCCATAATTTTGAAGTTGTCTCTCCTGAATCTGTTTTCCGGGTCAGTTGTTTTCCAATGAGATGTTTCACATTACCTTCTATTTTTTCAAACTTTTGGTTTTGTTTTCTAACTTCTTGGTTTATCTCATAGTCAGTAGCTTCCCTGAGCTCTCTCTTTTAAAGAACTATTTTGTTCAGTGAGCTTTTGAACCTTCTTTTCCATTTGGCTAATTCTGCTTTTTAAAGCCTCTATCTCCTTATTGACTTTTTGAATCTCTTTTTCAATTGAGTTAACCTCTTTTTAAAGGTGTTATTTTCCTCAGCATTTTTTTTTGGTTCTCCTTTAGTAGGCTGCTGGTAGCTTTTTAAGCTGTTCTAGGGCCTGAGCCCATTTCATATTCATATGTGAGTTACTGGAGGAAGTGTCTTTGACTTCTTCTGACAGTATGTCTTTTTCTTCCTCATCTGAAAGGATGGAAGGAGACACCTATTCACCAAGAAAATAACCTTCTATGGTGTTATTTTTTTTCCATTTTTGAGGCATTTTCCCAACCAGTTATTTGACTTTTGAATCCTTTGTCAAGAGGAGGGTCCTTGTGCTCCTCCTCTCCCCAGTACCATGCTCAAGGCTGAGGTTCAGATCAGCTTCTCAATTCTCTCAGAAGCTTTAAGCTGAGCTGCCTGGACAATGGACCCAGGCTGTTTCCATGTAGCTGTCCACCATCTGCTGCTGACACCACCTGGGACCAATGCTGGGGAAACCCCCTTCCCCTTTCTCCCATTTGGGAAAGCCCTCCCACACTGACCTTTGATGGGATTTCTGCCCGGAGGTCTGTTCAGATCTTATTGCTCCCAGTGCTGCATGGCCAGGTCTGGGCTCCCCTCTACTCAGAATCACATGAGATAGACCTTTGCTGGTGGCCTTCCAGGTTGTCTTTGGTTGGAAATCCCTTTCACTCTGTTGATCTGAAGCTTCTGTTGCTCTAGAATTTGTTGAGGCTCATTTTTACAGGTATTTTTTGGACTATGGAGAAAGCGCTAGAGTATATGGGTCTTTCTTCTCTGCCATCTTGGCTCCCGACCCCGACTTCCTAATTTTCTTTCTATCTGACCTCCCTTCTCTCACACCCTTCCCTTACCTTCTTCCCATCTTTTCTCTTTTCTTGTAGGGAAAGATAGATTTCTATACCCCATTACCTGTATTTCTTATTTCCCAGTTGCATGCAAAAATAATTCTCAACATTTGTTCCTAAAACTTTGAGTTCCAACTTCTCTCTCTTCCTCCCTCCACACACATCCCCACTGAGAAGACAAGCAATTATATATAGGTTATATATATGAAGTTTTGCAAAAGAATTCCGTAGAAGTCATATTGTATAAGACTAGCTATATTTCCCTCCATTCTATCCTGCCCCCCATTTCTTCTATCCTGTCTTTTGTCCTTGTCCATCCCCAAAAGTGTTTACTTCTAATTATTCCCTCATCTCATTTGCCCTCCCTTCTATCATCACCCCCACCCCACTTATCCCTTCTCCCCTACTTTCCTGTATTGGAAAATACATTTTCATACCAAATTGATAGTGCATGTTATTCGCTCCTTAAGCCAAATGTGACGAGAGTGTCACTTTTTCCCTCTTACCTCCCTCCTTTTCCCCTCCACTGAAAAAGCTTTTTCTTGCTTCTTTTATGAGAGATAATTTGCCCCCATTCCCTTTCTCCCTTTCTCCTCCCAACTTATTTCTCTCTCACCCCTTAATTTTATTTTTTAAAGTTCATCATTTCCTATTCAACTCAGCTTGTGCTCTCTGTATGTGTATAATGTTTCCAACTACTGAAATACTGATAAAAACTTCAAGTTACAAATATTATCTTTCCATGTAGAAATATAAACAGTTCAACTTTAGTAAGTCCCTTATAATTTCTCTTTCCTGCTTACCTTTTCATGTTTTTGTTTATTCTTGTGTTTGAAAGACAAATATTCTACTGAGGTCTGCTGTTTTCATCAAGAATGCTTGAACTTCCTCTATTTCACTGAATGACCATTTTTTCCCCTGAAATATTATACTCAGTTTTGCTTGGCAGGTGATTCTTGGTTTTAACTCGAGTTCATTTGACTTCTGGAATATCATATCCCAAGCCCTTTGATCCCTTAATGTAGAAGGTGCTAGGTCTTGTGTTATCCTGATTATATTTCCACAATACTCAAATTGTTTCTTTGTAGTTGCTTGCATTTTTTTCTCCTTGACCTGCAAACTCTGTAATTCGGCCACAATATTCCAAGGAATTTCTCTATTCAGATCTCTTTCAGGAGATGATCTGTGGATTCTTTCAGTATTTATCATACCCTCTGGTTCTCTTTAATGTATTTTCCAGGTAAGTTGTTTTTCCAATGAAATATTTCACATTGTCTTCTATCTTTTCATTCTTTTGGTTTTGTTTTTAATTTCTTGGTTTCTCACAAAGTCATTAGCTTACATCTGTTCCGTTCTAATTTTTAAAGAACTATTTTCTTCAGTCAGCTTTTGAATCTAATTTTCCATTTGACTAATTTTATGTTTTAAAAAATTCTTCTCCTCATTGGTTTTTTGGACCTTTTTTGCCAATTGAGTTAGCCTATTTTAAAGATTTTATTTTCTTATCAGATCCAACTGAATTGTAATTTTCTCAACCAAGACCAGAGTGCAGGCTAGTAGAGAAGTAAACTCTCTCATGATTGTGCCACCTTGGAGGAATGGAGAACTTACAGGCCCCAGAGGATATGCTCCTCTTGACAAAGGACTCAAAAGTCAAGTAATTGGCTGGAAAAAATGCCACATAAAGGGGAAAAATAAGACTATAGAAGGTTATTTTCTTAGTAAGCACATATTTTCTTCCATCTTTTTGGAAGAGAAACAAAACAGTGCATACCATCAGAGGAAGACCTAAAAGTCAACACTTCTGCATTCAAAACCTCCAAAAAAATATGCATTGGTCTCAGGTCATGGAAGAGCTCAAAAGGGATTTTGAGGTAGTTTAGGGGAAGGATTGAGGAAATTAGAATTCAGTTGGATCTGACAAGAGCAAAGGATATCTGCCTTTATCTTATTAGTAGTACTTGTGAATAATTTCTTCAGTTATTTATAGTATATAGCATAAGATATAGTAATTTGTTTCTATTATTGAAACATAGGAATACATAGGAAAACAAAGATAATTGTGGAAGACTCCTACAACACAAGGGGGACAGGGAAGGGCAAAGAGATTCATTTTTGAGATTATACTGTAGGGTTAAAGAGAGGGGCGCTTTAAATTTCATCATCTACAAAGTATTGATCAATTCATTGCACTTCCTATTTGCTTCTTTGGGTAATCTTTGAGCTTCAGCATTGCCTTCAATTTTTGAATGAGGATGTATTTTCTTCCACTCAGCATTCATGTCCAGAGTCATATTATCCAGCTTAGTGAATTGGTCTTTGTGGACAGCATCTTTATTTTTACTTGTTTTCCAGCCATTTTATTTCCACTTGCCAATTCAGTCATTCATACCTTTGGTGATATGTTGAATATTTGTGTACACACTAAGTCTGTCCTTATTTTGGGTCTTTACTTGCTCAACCCATTTGGTAGCTATTTCTAATGATGCTATATAATTTTTCTGTTGCATAGAATGCATACCACTTATGTTTAGATCATGGTCTGGTCCCTAGTAGACACCAACACCTCTTTGTGCTCCTCCTCTTCTATTATATTTTTTAGTACATAATATATTTATTTTCAGTTTTCAACATTCACTTCCATAAGATTTGGAATTCCAAATTTTCTCCCCATATCTCCTCTACCTCCCACCCCAGAACGGCATGCATCCATTTACCTCTTCCCCTAATCTACCCTCCCTTCTATCAACTGCCCCTCTCACATCCTTCTCCCTTCTATTTTCCTGTAGGGCAAGATAGATTTCTATACCCCATTGCGTGGTACACTTTATTTCAAAGCTGCATGCAAAACAATCTCTAGTATTCATTTTTAAAGTTTTGAGATCCACATTCTCTCCCTTCTTCCCTTCCCACCCACCCTAATTGAGAAAGCAAGCAATTTCATATAGGTTATACATGTGTAACCATGCAAAACACTTCCAAAACAGTCATGTTGCAAAAGACTAACCATATTTCCCTATATCCTCTCCTGCCCTCCATTGATTCCATTCTCTCCCTTGACTCATCAGTATTTTCTTCTGATTGCCCCCTTCCTCCAGTCCACCACCCTTTCTATTGTCCTCCCTCTCCTATTCTCTCCTCTGTGCCTTCCTGCAGGATAAGATAGATTTCCATACCCAGTTGAGTGTTTGTTATTGCTTCTTGAAGCTGAATCTGATAAGAGTAAGGCTCGCTTTTTCACTTTCACCCCCCTCTTCTTCCTCTCTATTTTAAAAGCTATTTCTTATTTCTTTAATATGAGATGATTTACTCCATTCTTCCTCTCTATTTTTTTCCTCCCAACACATTCCTCTAAACACTTAATTTTATCTTTTAGGGACCCTCCCTTCATATTCAGATCACACTGTGCCCTCTGTCTATATTTACACTTATATCATTTACACATTCATATGCATGCATATATATATATAATACATATAATATATATAATACATATATGTAATACATATAAAATAAAAATGTGTAAATAACATTACATATAATGTATAATATACATACATATATAAAATAAAATAAAATGTGTAAATAAAATTATATATAATGTATAATATACATACATATATATACATATATACATGTGTGTGTATGTATGTGTGTGAGGGTGTATACACCCTCTAACAGCTATAACACTGAGAAAGGTCTCCTCAGTTACAAATATCATCTTTCCATGTAGGAATGGAAACAGTTCAACTTCAATTAATCCATTATGGTTTCTTTTTCATGTTTCTCTTGATTCTTTCATTTGAAAATCAAATTTTCTTTTCAGCTCTGGTCTTTTCCACAAGAATGCTTAAAATCCTCTATTTCATTGAAATTCCATTTTTTACCTGAAGTATTATAATTGTTTTTGTTGGCAAATGATTCTTGGTTTTATCCCTACCTATTCTGACTTCTGGAATATCATATTCAAAGCTCTTCAGTCCCTTAGTGTAGAAGCTGCTAAATCCTGTGTTACCCTGATTTTGTTTCCACAGCACTTGAATTGCTTCATTATACCTCCTTGTAATATTTTCTCCTTGACCTGGGAACTCTGAAATTTGTCTTCAATATTCCTAGGAGTTTTCCTTTGGGGATCTCTTTCAGGAGGTTATAAGTGGATTTCCCTTTCTATTTTACTCCTTGGTTCTACAATATCAGAGCAGTTTTCCTTGATAATTTTTTGATAGATGATGTCTAGGCACTTTTTATGATCATGTTTTTCAGGTAGACCAATATTTTTAAAATTCTCTCTCCTGGATCTATTTTGCAGGTAAGTTGTTTTTTTTTTCCAATGAGATATTTTGCATTTTCTATTTTTTTCCTTCCTTTGCTTTGTTTTATAATTGCTTGATTTCTCATAAAGTCATTAACTTCCATTTGTTCCATTTTAATTTTTAAGGAATTATTTTTCTCAGTGAACTTTTGGATCTCTTTTTCCATTTGACCAATTCTGCTTTTTAAGATATTCTTCTCCTCCCTGGTGTTCCTTTATGGATCTCTTTTGCCATTTGGGTTAGTCTATTTTTAAAGTTCTTACTTTCTTCAGCATTTTGGGGTCTGCTTTAGCAAGTTGTTGACTAGTTTTTCATGACTTTCTTGCATAACTCTTATTTCTCTTCCCATTTTTCTCTGTTTCTTTTACTTGATTTTCAAAATTCTTTTTGAGCTCTTCTATTGCCTGAGATCATTTCATATTTTTCTTGAAGGCTTTAGATGTACAAGCCTCAACTTTCCTGTCTTCCTATGGTTTTATGCTTTGATATTCCTGGTCCCCAAGGACATACGGAAATACCTTTTCACCAAAAAAGTAACCTTTTTTTCTTATTTTTCTCCTGTTTGCTCATTTTCCCATGCAATTACTTGACTTTTGAGCTCTTTGTTAAGTGGAAGGTGGGGTGACCTAAATTTTAGGGGTTTTGTTGTAGCTGTTTGCAGAGATATCTCTAGGGGCCTGTAAATTCTCAGTTCCTCTAAAGTGGCATGATCAAAAGAGAGGTGTTTACTTCTCTCCTGGCCTGCACTCTCGTCTTGAGCAACCACAAGCACTCTTTGTTACCCTGGAACTGTGAGTAGGATTTCCTCTCCACAGCTGCCATCAGCTCTGTCATGCCAGTGTTCTTCCTTGCCCCAGGACTGCAACCCAGTACTACAATTCAGATCAGTTACTTGATTCCCCCATCATCTGCCTTTTGAGAGCTCCAGAAGCAACCACCTCTGTGGCAGTGGCTGCTGCTACCTTGGGGTGGAGGACTTTCTTCTCTCCCCCAAATGAGAGAGCTTTACCTTTGAAGCTGTGTTTGGCATTTGGGAAGTCTGGAAACAGCTCCAGCTGCCAGTGACTGAGCACACTTAGGCCTACTACAGATCCTGTCTGTACTGGCAGCAACACATTCTGTGCTTCCCTCCACCCTGAGCCTGGTGAAACTGATGCTTCCTGTTGGCCTCCTAGATTGTCTTGGGCTGGAAATTTGTTTCATTCTGGCATTCTGTGGCTTCTACTGCTCTAGAATTTGTTTAGAGTCATTGTTAAGGGTATTTTGACCTGTTTGTGGTGAGAGCTCAGGCAGGTCCCTGCTCCTTCTCCGCTATCTTGGTCCTACCCCTCTTTCATTACTTTTGCAGGCACCCTTGACATACACAGTGTTAAGATCTAATGCCTGATGTGGTTGCCTGTACCAATCTTCAGAGCCTCTGGTCTTCCAGAAATAGTCATAGTTCCTTGGACTGTGTTTCCAACTCATTTCTAGTCTCTCTAAAAGCTTGGAGAAAAATAAAGTCTGGCTTTAGAGATGGTCTGCCACACTTTAAAAAAATAAAATCACTCATGTGGATAATATGTACATCATTTAAATGCTTAGTGAAATTCTGCATTTATATTAACTCCAAAATCAGGAATCTAAGATTTGAAAAGAGGAGAAGACAAGCAAATAATTCAAAATAAATTCTTGTATATATTTGCTTATTTCTACTGTCCCAGGTCAGTACTAACCTAGGTTGTCAGGTATCATTGTGCCCCACATTTTCATTTAGGTTTTATTAAATTTGCATATGGAAACAGACTGAAATTTTTATTTTAGAAAATCTTTCATTTTATAAGCTAAAAACACATTCACATGAGCTATGCATTTTAAGATTAAAGTGCTTGTCATAATTCTTGACACGTCAGTGAGATACAATAATTAATGAATGTTAGTTGCTTTTAATGCTGCACAGTTTAGTGATATACAACTTTCAGCTTTTCAGACTCTTTTAGAGTTGTGCCTAGATGAGCAGTCATCTGATATATGACTTCTTTGGTAAGGATAAAATAGCCAAAGAACAATTACTTGCTTTGGGAAGATGGCATTTTATCAATGGAACTTCCATTAAGTAAGTCTTCCATCTTGTTAATGTCATGCTCTTTTTTCAAGACCTTGACATCATTATAATGTGTCACTGCAGGGGGAAAAAATGTAATTTTTAAGTGCCACAGATAGAGATGTGTATGCTTTTGTGTGTGTTAAATTAACATTGGGAATTTTCTTGGGCAATAATAGTAAGGATGGTAAAAAAGGAAATGCAGTAGCAGAACATGTCACTTTGACAAGCCCATGTTCTAGCTACACAAGTATGTATGAATATTTGCTCTTTAAGATGTTATCCTAGACAGTAAACTAAAAATAATTCATATGATATTGTTACACTCTCTGTAAGACTTTCCCAATAATTGACCATGAGATTTCATATGAACTCTCAGTAACCCAGACAATTCTCCCTTGGAATTTCTAATACTGATGGAGGAGGAAAAGGCAGATGAGGAAGAGAAAGAGAAGCAAAATGAGAAAATAACCATAAAATGATAATAAACAAGAATTTTCTTTGTTCCTAATCTCACATTAAAAATGACATTAGAGTCACAGTACATTTGGGTTTTTATTTTGTTTTTTAATTGTTACTGTTGAGTCCTGTCCAACTCTTTGTGATCTCATTTGGGTTTTTCTTGGTAGAGATGCTACAGTGTTTTGCCATGTCTTTTTCCAGTTCAGATGAGTAAACTGAGGAAAATGGGGTTAAGTGACACCCCAGGTCACACAGCTAAGTATCTGAGGCTGGATTTGAACTCATGAGGATGAGTCTTCCTGACTCTCAGGACACTGTCTATCCACTCCCCCACCTAGCTGCCATCAGATATGTTCTCTACCAGCTAGCAGCACACCATCCATATGTGGAATCACCATTTACAGAAAATAGAGAAGTTTTGAATATTGTGGATAAGTTAACTTGGAAATATACTTTCCAGGCATTGATAATGAGGTTGACACACACTGCCAGCGTTAGCTCAGTGTTTTGGAGGTTCCAAAAGACAGTGTGGGAGAGAAAAGGTATTAAACTGACTACCAAACTGAGGGTCTACCTAGCCATTGTACTTTTTTTTTTTAAGACACCATAGACATCTAACTAGGAAAAGTGTGTTCAAATCTTACATGTTCAGAGTGTCTCTTAGCTATGCCAGATTCTTTATTGTATTACTCTTTTTTTTTATTAATTAATTTATTTATTTAATTTTTTTTACATTCATTTTCACAAATTTTTGGGTTCCAAATTTTCTCCCCTTTTCTCCCCTGCCCCCACCCCAATACCCCAAGCAATCTAATTTTCCCTATCTCCAATCTGCCCTCTCTTCTGTCATCTCTCCCTTCTCTTGTCTCCATCTTCTCTTTTCTCCTGTACGGCCAGATGATTTTCTATTCCTCCTTAACTGTATGTCTTCTTTCCTAGTTGCAACAACAATACTAAACAGTTGTTCCTAAAACTTTGAGTTCCAAATTCTCCCCATCCCTCCCTCCCCACCCATTCCCTTTGGGACAGCAGGCAATTCAATATAGGCCATATCTGTGTAGTTTTGCCAATGACCTCCCTGATGGTGGGGTTCTGTAAGACTAACTGGATTATCATCCCTCCTAACCTGCCCCTCATTGTTTCTCTTCTGTCTTTTGATCCCCCTCCCCAAGTGTTGACTTCAAATTGCTCCCTCCTCCCTTTGCCCTCCCTTCCATCATCCCCCCCTTGCAATATCTCTTTCTCCCCCACCTTCTTATACTGTTAAATAGGTTTTCATACCAAAATGAGTGTGCATTTCACTCCTTCGTTTAGTCAAATGTGATGAGGGTAAACTTCTTGTTTTTTGTTTTTTGTTTTTCTCAGTTCTCCTCTTTTTCCCTCCACTAAGAAAAACTCCTACCTGCCTCTTAAATGACATATAGTTACCCCCTTCCCTTTCCCTCTCTTTCCTCCCCCTACATTTCTCTCTCACCATTTACCCTAGTTTCTTTTAAGGTATGGTCCCATCCTATTCAGTTCAATCTGTGCTCTCTATCTCTGTATGTGTGTGCATGTGTGTATGTGTGTGCATGCGTGTACATGTGTGTGTGTGGTCCCACCAACTACCCAGATACTGAAAAGTTTTAAGAGTTACAAATATTGTCTTTCCCTCTATGAGTGTAAACAGTTCACTTCTGGTAAGTCCCTTAAGATTTCTCTTTGCTGTTTACTTTTTCATGCTTCTTCTCATTCTTGTGTTTGAAAGTCAAATTTTCTTTTCAGCTCTGGTTTTTTCATCAAGAATGATTGAAAGTCCTCTGTTTTATTGAAAGACCATATTTTCCCTTGAAGTATTATACTCAATTTAGCTGGGTAGGTGATTCTTGGTTTGAGTCCTAGTTCCTTTGCCTTCTGGAATATCCTATTCCACGCCCTTCGATCCCTTAATGTAGAAGCTGCTAGATCTTGGGTTATCCTGATTGTATTTCCACAGTACTGGAATTGTTTCTTTCTAGCTGCTTGTAAGATTTTTTCCTTGAGCTGGGAGTTCTGGAATTTGGCCACAATGTTCCTAGGAGTTTCTCTTTTTGGATCTCTTTCAGGTGGTGATCGATGGATTCTTTCAATACTTATTTTGCCCTCTGGTTCTAGAATGTCAGGGCAGTTTTCCTTGATAATTTCATGAAAGATGATGTCTAGGCTCTTTTTTTGATCATGGCTTTCAGGTAGTCCCATAATTTTTAAATTGTCTCTCCTGGATCTATTTTCCAGGTTAGTTGTTTTTCCCATGAGATATTTCACATTCTCTTCCATTTTTTCGTTCTTTTGGTTTTGTTTGGTGATTTCTTGGTTTCTCGTAAAGTCATTAGACTCCATCTGTTCCATTCTAATTTTGAGAGAACTATTAAATTCAGTGAGCTTTTGAGCCTCTTTTTCCATTTGGCTCATTCTGCTTTTGAAAGCATTCTTCTCCTCATTGGCTTTTTGAACCTCCTTTGCCAATTGGGTGAGCCTATTTTTCAAGGTGTTAATTTCCTCAGCATTTTTTTGGGTCTCCTTTACCAAGGTATTGACCTGTTTTTCATACTTTTGTTGCATCTCTGACATTTCTCTTCCCAGTTTTTCCTCCACCTGTCTAACTTGCTTTTCAAAATCCTTTTTGAGCTCTTCCAGGGCCTGAGCCCACCCACCAGCCCCCTGGGGTGTCTGGGGTACTGAGGCCCCGCCCTCCACGTCTTTCCCTGATGGCAAGGATACGTCCTCATCATCAGATCCGAAGGTCGGGATCATTTGCATTTGTTGGAAAAAACTCTCTAAAGTCTTATTTTTCTTCCCTTTTCTAGGCATTTTCCCAGCCAGTTACTTGACTTCTGAGATTCCTTTCCACCCCCGCCTGGATCCACCCAGCTAGTGCTTGGCCTCTGAGATTTAAATGGGCTTTCCTCCTGCAGGCTGTCAATCAGTGAGCTTTAGTTCAGGTGCTGGAGTGGGGCCAGGGCCGCCTCCGAGACTCTGATCCCTTGGGGGCTTTATGCAGAGACTTTCAGGAATGGAACGGGTGGGGGCGGGGTGGGGGGCCCGCCTCCCAAACCCCGCTCCCTTGGGGGCTTTAAGCAGAAGCCTTCAGTAACAGAGCGGGGTGGGGGCAGGGCCGTCTCCCAGGCTCAGCTCCGTCAGGTTTTATGCGGGAATCTTCCGTAATGAAGATCCTACCTGCTGTTGGGGGATTCTTGAGTCTTGGGCCGCTGCCGCCTCAGCCGCCGCACACACCTCTGCCTCCGCCGCTTCCTCCCGAGGGGGCCCGAGTCACGGAGATGCCCAGCTTCCCCTCTCCTCCAGCCAGTCCTTCTTTCTCACTGACCTGTAGCTTCTGTGGGCGGAGGGACTTTCCCAGCTGCCGGAGCTTCCGTCTCTGAAGCCTGCTCGGATCAGCTTCTCTGGGGCCTCGGCCAGGGCAGCGCTGGGGGTCGGGTCCACTTTCCGGGGCGCGCCGGACCCTGGGGACGGGTCTTCAGGGCTCCCTGGAACGGAAATCTCTTCCACTCTGCTTCTGCACACCTTGTATTGACCCAGAAGTTATGGGGGACTCTTTTTACATTAATTCTATGGGCTTTTGGTTTCAGAGCTCATAAACGTGCGTCCTTCTACTCCGCCATCTTGGCTCCGCCCCCCCTAGCCATTGTACTGACCTCATTATTGTTTGCCTGTGAAACCTGGGCAGTTTACCAGTACCATGTCAGGTAACTGAATGGCTTCCATTTGTCTTGTCTTTGGAAAATTCTGAAGATCATCAGGCATTCAAACTGTACTACAGAGAGCACTACTCTGACACCCTGGCCACACTGTTCAAATGCCAAACGTAAACTTGCCTAAAAGACTATCTTATGGAGAATTCACACAGGGAAGGCACTCACATGGTGGTCAGAAGAAGTAATATAAGGACATTCTCAAGGTCTCTCTGATGAACTTTGGAATTGATTGTGTAACATGCTTAATGCTGACAAAGGACCACCCAGCATGGCATGCCCACATCAAAGAAAGCACCGTGCACTGTGAGAAAAGCAGAATTACAATGGCTCAAAAAAAAAAGTGAGAAGTGCAAATCAAGAGAAATTTCTACCCCAATGTAGAGTAAACAATGTACTATTTGTGCCTGACCTGTAGTAGACATTCTGAACTTTTATTGTTCTGATCAACCTCAGTCTGATGCACAGTACTTTAAGATAGTGATGTTATGACGTTGAATGATCACATTTAGGTTTGTGACCTAAGATGCCAAGGGAAGAAATCAGGAATGTGATGAAAACAATTTTCCTTAGGTGCTTATTCTTTCTTAGGACCATTCTTGCAATGAAATTATATATTATGTATTATATGCATTATACATATATAATATATACACATATACATACATAAATATATGTGTGTATGTAAATATATATAAATCTTAATATGTTTATATACATGTAATATTTTTCTGAGCATATTGATTCATTAATCAATGAATGCCAATTGATGAAAAAAATTAGGACTATGCCCCTCAGAAAGGCACTGGACCCTAAATTCCAGGGGAAATGGATTTTTATGCATTAAAAAAGCAAATAATTAACAGAATATAAATTAGGATGCAAGATTTGGTAATTATACATAATATTAACAGAAATGATTTGTAAGTGTATAAAAAAATATTTAATTTCTTATTTTCCTCTTACAAAACTGACCATGAGGTTTATTTTTTTATTTACTTATTTATTTTAACATTTCAACATTCACTTCCACAAAATCCTGAGTTCCTAATTTTCTCCCCATCTTTCCCCTACCCTACCCCCAAAACACCTTGCATTCTGATTGCCCCTTCCACCAATGTGCCCTCCCTATTCACTTCCCTCCCTTCATTTATCCCCATCTTCTCTCTTGTCTTGTAGGTCAAAATAAGTTTCTATACTCCATTACATATATTTCTTATTTCCCCCTTATAGGCAAAAACAATTCTCAATATGTGTTCCTAAAACCTTGAGTTCCAACTTCTCTTCCTTCCTCCCTCCCCACCCATCCCTACTGAGAAGGCAAGTAATTCAATATAGGCTATATATGTGTAGTTTTGCAAATGATTTTCATATTAGTCATGTTGTGTAAGACTACTTATATTTCCCTCCATCCTATCCTGCCCCCATTTCTTCTATTGTCTTTTTTGACCTTGTCCCTCCCCAAGAGTATTGACTTCTAATTGCTTCCTCTTCCCATTTACTCTCCTTCCCATCATGCCCCCAGCCTGCTAATCCCCTTCTCCCCTACTTTCCTGTAGTGTAAGATGCATTTTCATACCAAATTGAGCGTGGATGTTATTCCTTCCTTGAGCCAAATTTGATGAGAGTAAGCTTCACTTTTTCTCTCTCACTTCCCCCATTTTCCCCTCCACTGGAAAAGCTTTTCTTACCTCTTCTGTGAGAGATGATTTGTCCCATTCCATTTCTCCCTTTGTCCTTCCAATGTATTCTTCTCTTACCCATTAATTTTAGATATGATCCCTTCCTATTCAACTCACCCTGTGCACTATGTCTCTCTGTCTCTGTCTCTCTGTCTCTGTCTCTCTTCCTCTGTGTATGCATGTGCATGTGTGCATGGATGTGTGACTGTGTATAATCCCTCCAACTACTCAGATACTGAGAAAAGTTTCAAGAGTTACAAATATTATCTTTCCATTTAGAAATTAAACAGTTCAACTTTAATAAATCCCTTATGAATTCTCTTTCCTTTTTACCTTTTCATGCTCCTCTTGATTTTTGTGTTTGAAAGTCAAATTCTCTTTTCAGCTCTGGTCTTTTCATCAAGAATGCTTGAAAGTCTTCTATTTCATTGAATAACCATTGTCCCCCCTGAAGTATTATACTTAGCTTTACTGAGTAGGTGATTCTTGGTTTTAATCCTACTTCCTTTGACTTTTGGAATATCACATTCCAAGCCCTTCAATCCCTTAATGTAGAAGCTGCTAGATCTTGTGTTATCCTGAATGTAGTTCCACAATATTCGAATTGTTTCTTTTTAGCTGCTTGTAGTATTTTCTCCTTGACCTGGGAACTCTTGAATATGGCTACAATGTTCTTAGGAGTTTCTCTTTTTGGATCTCTTTCAGAAAGTGATCAGTGGATTCTTTCAATACTTATTTTTCCCTCTCATTCTACAATATCAGGACAGTTTTCCTTGATAATTTCGTGAGAGATGATGTCTAGGCTCTCTTTTTGATCGTGGCTTTCAGATAGTCCCATAATTTTGAAATTGTCTCTCCTGGATCTATTTTCTAGGTCACTTGCTTTTCAAATGAGATATTTCACATTATCTTCCATTTTTTTCATTCTTTTGGTTTTCTTTTGTAATTTCTTGTTTTCTCATAAAGTTATTAGCTTCCATTCTAGTTTAAAAAAAAACCTTTTCTTCAGTGAGGTTTTGAATCTTCTTTTCAATTTGACTAATTCTGCTTTTGAAAGCATTCTTCTCTTCATTGGCTTTTTGGACCTCTTTTGCCAATTGAGTTAGCCGATTTTTAAAAGTGTTATTTTCTTCAGCATTTTTTGGGTCTCCTTTAGCAAGCTGTTGACCCACTTTTCATGATTTTCTTGCATCTCTCTCATTTATCTTCTCAATTTTTCCTCCACCTCTCTTTCTTGATTTTCAGAGTCCTTTTTGAGCTCTTCCATGGCCTGGGGATCATTGCATATTTATTTTGGAGATTTTCGGATGCAGAAACCTTGACGTTTATGTCTTGTCCTAATGGTAAACATTGTTCTTTGTCATCTGAAAGGATGGGAGAGAATACCTGTTCACCAAGAAAGTAACCTTCTATAGTCTTATTTTTTTCCTTTTTTTTTTTTTGGCATTTTCCAACCAGTTACTTGATTTTTGAGTCCTTTGTCAAGAGTAGGGTATACTCTGGGGACCTGTAAGTTCTCAGTTCCTTCAAGGTTGCACAGTCAAGGGAGAGGAGTTACTCCCTTACCTGGCTCCTGGCTGAGATTCATACAGCTGCTCAATTCCCCCAGGGTCTTTAGATGGGCGGGGCCATTACTCAGGTCTGAGGTTCAGATCAGCTTCTCAGTTTCCCCAGGGGATTTGGTGAGATCTCCAACAGTGGATGCTAGCCACTGCCTGCTGGGGCCACAGCCAGCCACTGTTGCTGCTATCTCGGATCCGGGCTAGGGGAGGACCCATTCCCTTGTCATGTAGGTGAATAAGCCCTCTTACTGGCCTTTGAAGCTGCCTTTGGTGCCTGTGAGCTTAGGGATCTACAAACCTCTGCTGCTGGGGATTCTGCACCCAAGGCTCCTCCCAGAACTCTGCTGCCCAGGCTGGGCTGGGCTCCTCTCAGCATCCAGCATGACAGACCCTTTCTCCCAGCCCTCCAGGTCACCCTGGGCTGAATATCTCCTCCACTTCGTGACTCTGAAGCTTCTGCTGTTCCAGAATCCATTACGAGTCTTTCTTCCCAGGTGTTTTATGAGCTGTGGGGGAAGAGCTAGAGTATGTGCCTCTTTCTACTCCACCATCTTGGGTCTGTCCCCCTTCCCCTCCAATATGACTATGAGGTTCTTATTCACTACTTAAGCTTTTTTAGACTTTTAATGAAAAAACATTTCCTTAAACATGATTATGAATAAAGCTACAAAGGCAGTAGTACTTATATTTATATATTAGTTCAACTCAAATATTAAAAAAAAGAAACAAACAAACAAAAAATCCTCACAATACACGATCTTCCATTTGTAGTAATTTTGTCTTAATTCACCATAGAGTCACAGAAACTCAGGGGACTCAAAATTCATATAGTCCAAATAATGCCTATACAGGAATTCCCTTTATAGCTTCTCTTACAAGTCATAATCCACATTTTGCTTGAAATGGGTGATGAGACAGCCACTAGCTTTATGGTAGTCTGTTCTAGTTTTGGACACTTCTAAATGTTATTTCATTCATTCATTCACTCATTTGTTTTTAGTTTTCATCAAGTTATTATCTATTTCTCCACAATTTTTACCCATTCCTACAATTTGAGTCTTCTGGTACAACCAAAGTTTAATCACTCTTCCATGTGATGCCTTTGAAAACTGATAGTTATCTTATCTCCATCTTTTTTTTTTGTTCTCCACAAAATAAATCCTGTATCCTTTGTGTTGTGGCATGTCTCTCAGGGCTGCCATCATCTTGACTGCCTCCCTTCACATGTTCTCCTGTTTAGGTTGATAAATCTAGTATCCAGAAGTAAATAAAGTACTCCAGATACTCCAGAAATCATCTTCTTTAATCTGGATGTAATATCCCTACTAAAACATAGCATCATATTGGCTTTCCTGGTTGCTATTTCATACTGTTGATTTACTTTTCACTGCAGTGTGCCGACATCTCTATATCATTGTTTTTTACATGAACTATTATATCCCACATACTGTACTTGTCTTATTCATGTAAAATAATTTCATTGATATGTTTTGTTTTACATTCCCTTCATTTTTCCTCCTACAGAACATTTATATATATATATATATATATATATATATATATATATATATATATATATATTAAATAAAAAGAGGAAGAAAAAATAGAAAAAAGTGATCAATGCCGTCATAATGTCTGACTTCATATATAGGTTTAAAAATAGGGAGTGGAGCTGTGATTTCACTAATCTTGGAAATTTTTTGTAAAAATTTGCCTTTTCCAATGCAGGTCAGCCCTTTGATTGCAACTTACAGTCTAAAAGAATTGCTTAAAGAACTAAGTGCTGAAGTATTTTGGTCAGCATCTCATAGCAAGTATGTATGAAAAACAAAACTTGAATCCAGGTATCCTAATTAAACATTATCTTGATTGATTCAATCCACTTCTTATGGTCTAATGAAATATTCTTGGATCCTGACTCCAGCATTTGTGCTAATTCTTCATTCAAGATTTATGTCATTGGCAAATCTGAGAAACATATAATCTCTGATTTTGTCCAAGTCATTGATTTAAGAAAAGGCACAGAACCTAGAGTCAAGGCTTCATTCCAGGGGTGTCCCTCAAGAGAATTCCAGATAGGTTGTCATCAATCCACTAATAGCCAGTCTCTATATTTTGTCATTTGCTTGGGTCAATATCCATCTAACAGTATTATTAGCTAACCCTTATTTCTACATCTTGGCCACTCATTGGGTTGATTTATTATAATGTCATTACAGACTCCTTTTTTCCACTCAGCATTAATTCCTCCTCTCTTTCCACAAACTTATTCAGTACTTCCCTTTCATCAACATTCTTTCCTTTGGCCTGGCTACTGCATTGAGCTTCTAGTCTATTATTTCTTTTCTTTCATTCTTCGTTTTAAAAAAAGTCATACATGCTAAGTGACCATACTTGATCAAATTATTCATTCATCAATGACTTCTCCACATGGGTCTTCAAACGATTCCCTTCAAAGGTGGCACTGAAAATTCAATGACTTTTCTCAGTCCTTACTTTTTTTGTTAATATTTATCCCTGTTAATGCCCACTTCCTTTTCTGAATTCTTTCCTTCCTTGATTTACATGACTAACACCTATCTCACTTCTCCACTCATTCATCTCATTCATCAATTTCTATTTCCTTTTCTGACTCATCATCTTCAGCTTACATTCTATTCCTAAGCATTCTCCAAGTTTTTACCTTTGATCTATCTACCTTCACTCCCTATGTTTTCTTTATTTTCTTGATAACATTCACATAATCAACTGCCTGCTAAACATTTCTACTCATAAGGTCATCAAGTCCAAAGTGGAACTAATCTTACCCTTATTATGAGCTTCTCCTCCTGATTTTCCTATTTCTATTAATGACAGATTTATAAGATCAATGTAAATTTAAAAGTGTGAGCCAATTGTCTTTTTTTCTAATGCCTGATCCATGTAATCAAACCCACAGCCTTATTGATTCAACTCTTGCATGGTGCCTGGCCCTATGGTACCTTACTCAAATATTATTTTACCTTCACATATTCTATACTGTTGCCTGACATTCACTTTAAAAGGTCGTGTACTCTTCTCCTTCTATATTTGTACTTTGTATGGGAAGACCCTTGGCAGAGGATAGTTTCAACCTCCCCCTTCCTTCATTTACACTAATTGAAATCTTATCCATTCTTAGACTAGGTGTAAAAGCCTTTCCTTCATAAAGCTTTCCCTGGTCTCCCAGTTGAAAGAGATGTCCCATTTGTTCAGCCACAAGCATATAACATTTTAGGAACCAATTTGACAGTAGAGAAAGAATGTTTTCATTACAAGAACAATAGACAATTCCGCAAATATTTATAGAGTGGTCTTCAATTGCTTTTCAGTCATGTCTGAATTTTATAACCCTATTTGGGGTTTTCTTGACAAAGACCCTGGAGAAATTTGCCATTTTCTTCTCCAGTTAATTTTACATGTGATTAAACTGAAGCAAACAGGATTGTGACTTGCCAAGATCACACAGCTAGTAAGTGTTGGAAGCCAGATTAGAACTCAGGTAGATGAAACTTTCTGATTCCAGGTTCAGTACTCTATCCATTGAACCACCTAGATGCCCTTGTAGAGTGGTGGGGTGGGAGAACTCTACCCCATGAAAGCTAGAATAGTTTATTTTCTTTTTTTATTCAAATTAAATTATTTTACTTGTTTTCAGGGTTCAATAATTGCTTCCATATATCTTAGATTTTTTTTCCTCTCTTCCTGTCATTCCAACTCAATCCATGAGATGGCATACAATCTTATATAGGTTCTACATGTACTTTCCTATTAAATACATGTTGCATAAAAGAATTAAAATGAATGGGAGAAACCAAAAAAGAAGCAAAGCATAATACAAAAGAAAATTGTTTCTTTCCATCTGCTATTAAATTCCACAGTTCTTTCTCTGGATGTGGAGGGCATTTTGCCTCGAGTCCACTGGAATTTCTTTAAGTCCATGCATTGCAATGAAGTACTAAGTCTACCAAAAAATTTCCTTGCACACTGTGGTTGTTGCTATGTATAAAGTTCTCCTCGTTCTGCTCCTTTCACTCAGCATCAGTTCATATAAGCTATTATAAATATTTTTACACATATGGGGACCCTTTCCCATTTCTATTATTTCTTTGGAATAGAGTCCCAGAAGAGGTAATGCTGGGTCAAAGTATATGCCCATTTTTGTTGCCCTTTGGGCATAGTTGCAAATTGCTCTCCAGAATGGTTATATCAGCTCAAAGCTCCGTCAACAGTGAATTAGTGTTCCAAATCTCCCACATCTTCTCCAGCATTTGTCATCTTCCTGATTTGTCATGTTAGCCAATATATGTGTGACATGGTAGCTCAGAGTTGTTTTGATTTGCATCTCTATAATCAATAGTGATTTAGAACATTTTTTCATATGATCAGAAATAACTTTAATTTCTTCCTCTGAAAACTCCCTGTTCATATCCTCTGACCATTTATCAGTTGGGGAATGACATGTATTCTTGTACATTTGACTCAGTTCCCTATATATTTTAGAACTGAGGCTTTTATTACAGACAGTAGTTGCAAAAATTCTTTCCCAGTTTTCTGCTTTCCTCCTAATCTTGGTTGCATTGGGTTTGTTTGTGCAAAAACTTTTCAATTTAATGTAAACAAAATTATCCATTTTATGCTTTATAATGTTCTCTACCTCTAGTTGGATCATACATTTCTCCATTCTTCATAAATCTGATAAATACAACTATTCCTTGGTCCTATAATTTGTTTACAATATCAATGTTTATACCTAGATCATGTATCCATTTGCACTTTATTCTTGTGAATGGTGTCAGGCATTGTTCTATGCTCAGTTTCTGCCATGCTGTTATCCAGTTTTCCCAGCAATTTTTGTCAAACAGTGAGTTTTTATCCCAAAACCTGGGGTCTTTGGGCTTACCAGACAGTAGATTGCTACATTCATTGACTACTGTGTCTTGGGTACCTAACCTATTTCCCTGGTCTAGCCCTCTGTTTCTTAGGCAGTACCAAGTGGTTTTGATGATTGCTGCTTTATAATACAATTTGAGGTCTGGTAGGGCTAGGCCACCTTCCCTAGCATTTCTTTTCCTTAGTTCTCTTGATATTCTGGACCTTTTCTTCTTCCAGATGAACTTTGATATTATTTTTTTCTAGCTCTGAAACCACCTTAGTGTCTTTGCTGAGAAAACCTCATGGATAGTATGCCCAAAAGATTACAATGAGTCAGACTCAGCTGAACACCTGAATAGTAAAAATATAGTTTCCATTGTGTTGGCATGACCTAGCCATGAGCATTAAATGATTCTCTGTAGGAATTCATTTCTGGAAAAATAGTATGGACTTATATATACACATTTCTCCTGTTAGAGAAATTCTAAATAAATATATTTAAAAGCTACTAAATATCCATACACAAAACAAAATTTCTTAATAATCATTTATATGTAATACTTTTTAATGTACAGATATCATAAAATTTCATCCTTTTTGTATGTCATCTAATTGGGACTCTTAATTTTTTGTTGTCTTTTTTAAGTGAGTTATTTAGGTCATGCCTGATTTTTTTTTTGATTTGTTTGTTTAGCAAAGATACTGGCATAATTTGCCATTTCCTTCTTCAGCTCCTTTACAGATGCAGAAATGGGAAAATAGAGTTAAGTGACTTGTCCAGGATGATGTAGCTAGCAAGTAGCTGAGGCTGGATTTGAACTCAAGTCTTTCTGATTCAGGCCTGATGTTCTATCCACTGCACCATGTAGCTGCCCCTGAGGCTAGTAATAATTTCACTTTAAAAATCGTTTTTCTGATAGACTTTTTAAAGGAAACTCATGTATTTAAATGTCATTTTGTCTATTCACTGTCACTGCTTGGTACATTAACTTTTCCCTTCATATTATTTTTTCATTTAAGCATTTTTACAACTATGCCAAATGACAGCTGATAATGGAGCAATATTCATTTTATCCCCAGACTTCTTTGGGAAGTTCTTAATGGTTCACCAATTTAAAAAATACCACTTGCTAATACATTTTTTCATCATATTCAAGATGAGTTTTTCTATAGCAATATTTTTTAACGTTTTTAATACAAATAAGAATTGCATTTTTTGGAACCATTATTCTACATCTATTAATGAACTTGCTTTATTTTACATTATTCACTATGTTAAAAATTTTCTAATATTGAGTCTTCTATGCATAACTATGCATAATTCCAAGTCAAGTCAAGACAACAAATATTTATTAAGTATGACCATGTGCAGGTAATGTGCTAAGTTCTGAGAATACACACATGCACACACACAACATTCAATTGAATTAACTTATTGGTGCGCATGTCTTGAAACAGTATTTCAGCTACATGTTAGATTAGATACATTTTTTTCTGTGTTGTATTGGGAAATTAACTGTCATTGTTATTCCTTTCCATTGGAAAATGCATTCAAATTCCAAAAAAATGCTTTGGAAACGTTTTTTGAACACACTCTGTCTATACTTTTTGGACTTATGTCAGTTATTTCCTTTTTATTATCTCATTTGTAGAATATGGTCATATTGATATTTATAACGTATTGGATGTTTGTGAGAAGACAGATTACAATTCCTTTAGTTTTTACCATTTCCAACCAGTGAATTTGTTGAGTGAACCTTTAATCTTTAAAATATTAGACTATCCATACTACAGTTTTTACAGTTATTACAGTTATTAACTACAGTTAATAAAGTTCCACAAATTTCAACATCATAATAATTTCCTATTTTTAAATTGATTTCTAAAGCATTTCCTATAATTAAATCAAACATTCTTGATTTTTTCCTACTCTTAAAGGACAAAGCAAGCACTGAAATTCATAGACAAACCTAATTAATTACTTATTTTACTAAGGAGGAAAATTATATGTTTTCTGAGGGAATCTATCATAGTTATCATGATATTTTCCTGGAGGTCAAAAGGTGTTGATTCTCTACAAAGTTTCTGAGTACTTTCCATACAACTATGGATTGGGCTTTTTAGACATCATTCTTTTTTATGAGGTTCAACCTAAATATTCAGTCGTATGGGAGTCATGAAAATTTGGTAAAAGAATGAGTACCCCAAGTGTAAAACATGCAAGAAGAGTATATGGATTAGGTTATTCTATTATTAGCTATTATTATTAACTGCAAGAAGAACAGAACTATTTTGATGTATTTCTTAGTGAATTTCATCTTGTACTTCATAGATTTAATCTCTTTGGGTCTCTTATACATGGGCCTCTTGAGAATCTCAGTGGCTCAGAAACTAACAGAGTAATGAAGCAGATTCCTTTCATATATTATGAGAAATGGATGATAAAATAAAATGCTTAATTTAGAAAATTAAGTAATTCTGTATATCCTTTGTATATCACACTAAAATACTAATACAATAAGAATATGGCTATTAAAATTAAGCACATAAACCCTTTTTAGTTACCTACAAAAGGTAAGGCACCATCCTAGATAACGTTTAAACAAAGTTAAATTGATTAAGTAATCATGAGTAAATGGAATTGGGAAGACCAGAGAGAGTAATATACACACAGGCCTATCTGTAATCCTTCCCAGAAGTAGTTTCCTTTTAATAAGTAACTTGAAAGGACAGTATAAAGAACAAAGAGCCCTATTTTTCTCAAGAAGTAGTCCCACTCCTTGATTAGTGGTATTACATAGTATTGAATTTTAAGTATAACTGCAATTATGTAATAAAATGCTTTTTTGTTTTTGCTTTTGTTTCTTTTTTTCTTAAATTTAGAAGATTAGAAGTATTATGATGTAATTATATAAGTTTTATTAATTTATTTTAAATATAAATTTGATATAATTATTACAAATTATAAAAATGACATATGATATGCTATGTGAATTGTAAGTTGATAGAAAATGTGAATTATTATTATTGTTTTTATTGCTTTATCATAAATATTTAGGAATTAGCATGATATAAAGGTCTTAGAGCCAGGAAAATCTGGTTCCAACCTTTCCTCTGGCACATACTGTCTTTTACTGAACCTCACAGAACTCCATACTACTTTTTAAGGTCATGAGTTGCAGGGAAATGCCAATCTGCATTGGTGTAGGGTTTCTCTTCAAAGAATTTCCCCATGCTAGTCAAATTCCTAGTCCCTATATCTATAATGAGATTTTAACAGGATTCTAAATGGATGGTTGTACTTTTGTTGAATATTTATTTTTTGAATTACATGTAAAATTTAACATTAGTTTAAAAAATGAATTCCAAATTCCCTTCCTCCCTTTCTCACATCACTTTACCCTGAGATGGTAAATAATGAAAAATATATTTTCATATTAGTCATGGTGTGAAAGGAAACACATCAAAAACACACAAAAAATAAAGTGAAAAAAGAGTCTTTAAATGTGCATTTAGACTCCAGTTCTTTCTCTGGAGATAGATAGCAGTTTTCATCATGAGTACTTTGGAATGGTCTCAGATCACTGTATTGCTGAGAATATCTGTCATTCCCAGTTGATCACTGAACAACATTGATATTACTGTGAATAAAGTTGCCCCGGTTCTACTCACTTTAGTAACATCATTTCATCTGTCCACGATTGTCTGAAAGCATCTTTCTCATCATTTTTGATAGCACGATAATATTTCATTACAACCACAACCCACAACTTGTTTAGAAAGTCTCCAAATAATGGACATCACCTTAGTTTCTAACTCTTTGCCAACAGCGAGGTGGGAAGGAGGGGGTGGAATGGGCTGTAAATACTTTTGTACAATTGGATTCTTTTCTTTTTTTTATATATTTCTTTGAGATAGAGACCTAGTAGTTATATGGGTAGTTCAAAATGCAAGTATGCACAAATTTATAGCTCTTTGAACATAGTTTCAAATTCCTGCCCAGAATGGTTGATTTAATTTACAATTCTACCAAGACTGCTTTAGTGTCCCAGTTTTCCCACATCCCCTCCAAAATTTATTATTTTCCTTTTTGTCATATTAGTGACTATAATAGGTGTCAGGTGATATCACAAAGCAGTTTTAATTTGCATTTCTCTATTCAATAGATATTTAGAGCATTGTTTTTCTTGTGATCATAGACACCTTTGATTCCTTCAAAAATTCCTCTTCATATCTTTTGATCATTTATGAATCAGGGAATGACTTGCATTCTTATAAATTTAACCCTATGTATATGGATATATGTGTGGGTATATACACATATACTCACATGTACATCCATATACATACACACATATATGTTGCATATATGTATGTGTGTCTATACATTTAATATACATATATTCACATATGTACATGCACACATATCTTATATATATATATATATATATATATATATATATATATATATATATATATATATATATATATATATATAGAGTTTCTAATGAAGTGGGAAAGGGCTAAAAATGTGGGGAGTTCTAATTTGAAGATAACTCTAGGTTAGAAAATCTCAAGCCTTCAGAGATGGCTGAGAACAGCCTTCTTCCACTTTGGAAAAATCAACTCCTGCTGATTCAGTCCTTTCAAAGAAGGAACAGAGTTGAGCCAATGAAGGATTTGCAGTAAGGGACCAGTTTGTATAGTTACACTTATCTTGAAGGAAAGAGAATTGAAATCCAGATATGACAGTTCCATTTCCATAGATTGCACAAGATAGATATACAAGTCTGTGAATCATTTCTTCTCCTAACTAAGGAAACTGAAGCAGCCTGGCAGGGATGATAAGGGAATGTGCCTACCTACAAAAAGTAAAGAGCCAGAAAGGGAATGATAGGTGAATATTTTTTTAAATAAATTTAAAAAATGAAATAACAAAATTTCAAGAGGAATATCCTCAAAAAAAATCCAGAACTCAAGCAGATAAATCATATGAGGAGAGACTAAAAATAGAATGAATGATGAGTTTTGCAAAGGAATACATTGCTTTCTTAAATATGACAAGATATAGAAAAGTGACTTAAATGCCTAATGAAAAACAAAATCCTGTAGAAACTCAAGTGAGCATGAAAAAATAAATTCCAGAATATTTCAAAAGAGATGCATAATCTGTAAAATAAATTTAAAATGAATATAGGTTAGAACAATGAATGAGGAAATGAATGGAGGAACAAGGTTAATGAAGAAATAAGTTTAAAACAGTATAAAAGCCGTTTAGAAGAATTTGCATTCACCCTGAAGAGCGTTTATCAATACATAGGTGAGAGATTAACAAATTGAAACACAAAAAATATTGAAGTGGAGAAAGCAGTGGTAAAAAAAAAAAGGAAAATGCAGCAATAAAATAAAAACCAAAACTTTTGACCTTCAGGACTGGATAGTTTAATATTCATAGGATTCCTAGTAAAACAACATGAGGAATAAAAAAATCTGAATATCCTAGTACAGGAAATGATAACAGAAAACTGTATAGAACTTTTGAATTTTGAGAAAATAGTACCAATCAAGATATTGCCTGTAGAATAACATAGTACATAAAATATATATGAGTTAACTTAAGGAGTCACTAAAGAAATAGTTATAGCTACAAAATACTCTTTAAAGAAGTAAATAATTTGAGAGATATTGCTTATTCATGGCTAGTCACTGCAATGTAATAAAAGTATTGATAGTGCCTTCTAGTTTAGTGTTTTCCAAACACATTTCCACATAATAAGTTTTTGGAAGGGGATAAGATAACTTTCATTCAGAAGAACAAGACATCTATAACTTCAAGGGAATTTCAAAAGTGTCTGCCATTTCACATCTTAAATTATATTCTGTTAAACTTATTTGAAAACATTGGACAACAAAGCTTTTGAGAGAGCTGGTTAAAAGATATCAATTCTATCACAAGGGAAAGAAAAAGATATATGAGCCTCAGGAGAGAGACTTATTAGCCACACAATGACTTATTATGGTTTTCTGGTAATATGGAAAGAATGAGAACTTAAAACATAGTGGGGCAAAGGACCCAAGAGGAGAGGTCAGTGTAAGATTAATGCTTTCTCTTCAATATCCATCAGATTTGTCCCCACACTGTTCTTCCTGCCATCCTATCTATAAGTGGCTTCATAACAAACCTTATAAATTACTGCAACTTGGACTATTCCATACGGGTCTTCCCAACTCAGCTCTTTGCCAACCAACCCCTGAGAGAATCATTTCTTAGGGATATAAATAGTTGTTTATTCCATTACTCAAAAATCTTAGATTACTCCAAAGTTCAAACTCATTTTAACAGTATCCTCCCTTTCCAACCTGACATCATATTGTTCTTTTTCTACTCCCTCCATTTTCTTATTAAACTGGTTTCCCAGCTATATATTGTGATTTTACACATCTGGACCTTTGCTCAGACTACATTTTATGTGTAAAATGCTCTCCTTTTCAACTTTTGATTTTTGAAATTCTACCTATCCTTGGGGCAGCTAGGTGGTGCAGTAGATAGAGCACCAGTACAGGAGTCAGGAGGACTAGAGTTCAAATCTCACCTCAGACACTTGACACTCACTAGCTGTGTTTCCTTGGGCAAGTCACTTAACCACAATTACCTCATCCTGAATATCTGGTCACTGGATTCAGATGGCTGTGGAGAGGTAGTGAGACTGGTGACCTGCACAGCCCTCCCTCACTCAAAACAAAGTCAAGTACAAGTCATGTCATCATCTCTCCAATGGCATGGTCTTCTTCAGCAACAAAAGATGAACACACCTACCTATCCTTAGAAGCCCAAACCAAATGCTGCTTCTCACAATGTCTATTACCATTGAAGCTTGACTTTATCATAATGATGTCATTTTGATCCTCTTGGAGAATGAAGGAAAATAACCAACTAAGCAACAAACCATGTCTATTCCCCCAATCTATCATAAATTTTTTTAGTCTTCACAACTCATATTGCATTTGTTTTGTAACTTACTAATGACTTACTATTTATAATTATGTGTTGTAGTAATTTATTTTGGCTTGCTATGAATACCTTGAGTTACAGGGGCCATTTTTCCGCTAAATGTTATGTCTCTAGCATCTAGCACAGTTCTTTCATCACAACAGAGAATTAACTCTAGGAGTGACTTTTCTGTGTGTCTGTCTACTCTTCTTTTGGAAGATATTCACAAACACAGACTTAACCATGTGTCTTTCATTATTGTTTTGTTATTGTATCATTATTTAACCTTGACAATTTGGTAAATTATCTTTCAAACTTGCTAAATTCCTGGAGGCAGGAATGGACTTCTTTGTTTGACTTCCCCCAAGTACCCAGCAGAGTGCTTTGTACAGGTTAGTCACATATACATACATGTGTATATATGTGTGTATGTACATATATAAATATGTTTTATGTATGTATATATCCACATGCATGCATGTATATCGACATATACACAAACGTATGTGCTTATATTTGATTTCACTGGAATTACTACAAGTGATGGGCAGCCAAATGGATAGAGTGGTGGGCCTGGAGTCAGGAAGACACATCTTTTCAAATCTGCCCTCAGACAATTACTAGTTGTGTGACCCTGGGCAAGTTACTAAACCCAGTTGGCCTCATTTCCTTATATGGAAAATGAGCTGGAGAAGGAAGTGACAAATCAATCTAGTGGTTCTACCAAGAAAACCCCAAATGAGATCAAAAAGAGTCAGTCACAACTGAAACGATTAAACAACAATTACAAGCTATACAATTGTATAGTTTTTCTCATAGAGGGACTTTTTAATGTCTCTAGTGCAGCATGAAAAGTGGCAATTGAGGCAAAAATCCAGATACTTAAATCAGAGAAGTGAGAAGAGGAAGTTAGAAAAGAAGAGATCCAAAATCTCAGGATAAAAGTATAAAAACAGAAAATGAAAATGGCATTTACCCATCTAGTGCCAGGGTATCTTGTCAATCACCAAACAAGACAATTTTGGCTTTGATAGGCAGTGAAGGATGATAAAAGAGGGTCAGAAATTCTGACCTGAACAGAGATAACAAAGAAGCAAAAATTTAGAGGCTTGGCCTGTACTTTTACAAGATTGACCCTTATTTTTAGTCATTAATGGAATAGTATAAAACTTAGACCAATTTCTGCGCTGAACTTGGTAGTTGAGGATGTCATCAATTTATCTTTCTGTTCTTAGTGGAAGCCATGGGATAAGTTCAGCAAAAATGAACCAAGTTTGTGGCTCATATGTGTATAGAAATCCTGATGTGTATATAGAGAGGTAAAACCTAGGTCTCTTCAGAAGTTAGAGGCAAAAAAAAAAAATCCACATTCCTCTGAGTTATATCTGACATTATTACCACTTCCTGGTAACATATTTTTTATTGCTCCTCTCAATTTCCTTAATTCTGAAACCAGGGAAAGGAATGCTATTCAGTTCCTTTCAAGATTATTATATTTGACTCCATTATCAGGGAAATAAAATACAGTATTTTAAATGCAAGCTATCTGATAGCCTGCTGAGCCAGAAGAAAGACTGATACTAAGAATAACCAGCACACATTTTACATTTAAAAATAATGTATACTATTAAAATAGCGTGCTAATAGTGGCCAATGTGACACAATTAAAACATTTTAATCCATTATCTGACATTTTCAACCATGAAGTTCTTTCGCATTTGTGATAATTTGCTCTCTTTTGAAGTGAGGACTTTTTTCTTTATTGTGATTCACTTGGGCTGAATGAATTGTGACTGGTTTCAATTTGGAGTGTTGAATCCTTCATGCATATATTCGCATCTGATTAACAGTTGGAGATTGGTTCTGCAAAATCTGAAGTTCAAAGCTAGCAAAAGGGGAACTGTGATGATGCCGCTTTTACTTGTTGGTGACGGTTGTCCTTCATTCTCAGAGAGGATCAAAATGACATCCCTCTGCTAGAGTCAAGTTTCAGTGTATCCGACTATGGCTGATGAGGCCAATATGAGCTCTGAATGTTCTTCTACAGGTCAGGCACAAATACTCCCCGTGAACATTTAGGGTACATTCTCTAAATTTGCACATCCCGTGTTTCCTTTGAACTATTTCAATTCTGCTTTGCTCATAGAGCATAGTACCTTCTCTAAAACGCCATGCTAAGCAGTCATCTGTCAGTGTCTCCTATATCATCCAATCAATTCCAAAATTATATTTTAAATTAAATTATTTTATCTGTTTTCAGTGTTTTACAGTTACTTCCATATATCTTAGATTTTTCCCCTCCCTCTCCCTCTTTCACCACTCCCTCCCTGAGACAGTATACAATTTTATATAGATTTTACACATACATTCCTATTAAATACATTTTCACCTTAGTCATGTTGCATAGAAGAACTAAAATGAATGGGAAGAATCATAAAACAAAACATAAAACAAAAGAAAATAGTCTGCTTCATTCTGCAATCCAATTCCATAGTTCTTTCTCAGGATGTGGAAAGCATTTTATCTCAAGAGTCCATTGGGAATGTTTTAAAGTTCTTGCATTCCAATGAAGTATTAAATCTACCAGAAAAATTCCTCACACACTGTGGTTGTTGCTGTGTACAAAGTTCTCCTGGTTCTGCTCCTTTCACTTATGATCAGTTCATATAAGTCTTTCCAGGTCTCTCTGAAGTGTTCCTGTTCATCATTTCTCACAACATAATAATATTCCATTACATTCATATACCACAACTTGTACAGTTATTCTTCATTTGATGGATTTCCCCTTGATTTTCAGTTTTTGGCTACTACAAAGAGAGCTGCTATCAATATTTTTGTACATGTGGAACCCTTTCCCATTTTTATGATCACTTAGGGATACAGTCCTAGAAACAGTGTTTCTGGGTCAAAGGGTATGCACATTTTTGTAGTCCTTTGGGCATAGTTCCAAATTGCTCTCCAGAATGGTTGGATCAGCTCACAGCTCCACCAACAATGAATTGGTGTTCCAACTCTCCCACATCTTCTCCAACATTTATCATCTTCCTGTTTCATCATGTTAGTCAATATGATAGATGTGGTACCTCAGAGTTGTTTTGATTTACATCTCTCTAATCAATAGTGATTTAAAGCATTTTTTCATATGATTATAGTTTTAATTTCTTCCTCTGAAAATTCCCTTTTCATATCCTTTGACCATTCATCAATTGAGGAATGACAATTCCAAAGTTTTTAAGAGAGATCTTGCAAGTGTCCTTGTATTGTTTCTTCTTACCACCATGTGAGCACTTGCCCTGTATTTGTTCTCCATAAAATAGTCTTTTGGTAAGAGTACATTTTGCATTCAAACAATATGACCAACCAATCATAGTTGTGCTCTCTGATATAGAGTTTGAATACTTGGAAGTTTGGTTTGAGAAAGGCCCTCAGTATTCATACTATTCTACAATTCCATAGCATGGCTATATCTTTGGTGAGGTCACATAGGAGCTGAAAATTCTTTTTCAAGGGCTAACATATCAAAATTTAATTCAACATAGATGGATTTTTTTCCTCTGGGCAAAATGTTTACTAGCCCTCCATGTCACCCACTCCCTGAATATATACTGGAAAAGCTTCCCTCTTGTAGAAGGGTTAAAGGAATAAGAGGAGGAAACATTTTGTTCATATCCAGGAGACCATGATAATACTTATAGCAATACATAATCATAATTTTACTTGAATGCTTCTTTCTCATTCAAAATTCAGTTGTATGAAAAGAATTTTATTAATGTCCCTTTGGTATTTTCTAGTTATTTCTTTAACAAGTGGACAACAAACAACCCAATATCCATAATGATACAGGTCATAGATAAAGCCTGAGGATGGAGACATGAGAATTAGGAAGGTCACAGAATGGATTCTGGGACTCTGTAGACCCTGTCAGTGGTAAGGACAATTATATTACCCCAACATTTCCCAGGCTATTACCACTGAGTAAAGTACAAATCATAAAGTCTTATTGATTATCACATTGCTTTCTTATGAGTCCTAATGATCTTCCATAAAATCGCTAACTTCCAACTCCCTAGAGAGCTTCTAGTGGCATTTCTTGGATTCTAAGGCTTTAATTGTTTGCTGTTTGATGAAAAAACAAATACACGTTTTTCTACCTTGGGTTTGTTTCTCAGTCAAGACATATGTCAAATTATCTCTTTCATAATATCAGAATTCCTAATTGAGATGATAAATTCTTTGGCCTTTAATGGTGTCTCTTTCCTTTTCCTGTCTGTGCATTTTAGCTCATGAAAAATGTATATGATGGAGAAGAGTATGTAGCAATTATTTTTGAATGTACAGTGATAAACCTCTAGTTTGGACTACAGACTGAAACCCAAAGTAAAGCATTTTCTTTCTCTGTTTATTTTATAAATTTAGTTGATTCATCTATAGTCTCCTTCAAAATTTTGTCTATTTTTTACTGATTCTGATTTGATAGAAATCATAAACTTCATTCTGGAGGCTAGGCTAATCTTTACTATGTTAAAGAATTAGTCAGTGTTAACTGTATTTATTGTTCTCTGTCTTCTGGGAATACACACACACACATACACACACACACACACACACACACACACACACACACCTCCTCCACCCATAGAATTCAAGCTCTTTGAGGGCAATAACCATTTCATTTTGTCTTTGTATTCCAAAGTCCTAGAACAGTGCCTGACACCAGTAGTTTCTTAATGGATGGGGATATAAAGAAGAATTATGTTACTTAAAGGAAATACTAACTGTTCTTCTTTTAGGAATTGACTCATAGCAATCACTGCCTCTGATAGAATACATTCCTTTTGACTAGAGTGGACCAAAAATAGCATTGCTGTCAAAGAACTTCACATTTCATTACTCTAGTCTACAGGATTCTGTGGCTAATGTATGTAGCAAGCACTGGCATCTTTGCCTTTCTCTCCCTTTCATCAAGAGCTTTGGGAGTTGAAATGTATTCACTGGAAGAAATGCAGTATGGATGATGGGCCTAGTAACTGGTAGAGACATCTGTAAGGTTTTATTTTTTTTAAAATTGGAAGCAGAGCTACCAGTAGCATCTGGGAAAGGATACACATATACACATGTATGTAACATGCATTTATATGTTTTACATTATATATATATTTATGTATTTGGATATGTGTAAATAGATAGGTAGGCATATAGACAGATACATAGATACATAGATGATAGCTAGATAGAAAGATAGATAAATAGATAGACAGATTTGAGAAAGCAAATATACAGTAAAGGAAAAAATGATGGATGGCAGAGAAGCAAAGTCATTGACTCTATAGGTATCTGGAGATTAAAGACTGAGGGAAAATTCATGAAAAGGTCAGCTCCTTCCCTCCCCATGTTTGACTATACACAGATGCTATAGCATAAGCTAAAGTTTGAATCCATCACAAAGAGATCAAGGCTTAACTAGAATTACCTGCAAATATAAAATTATATAGCGAGCCCAATCTCCCTCTAGATGTTAGGACTTTTCCAAAACTAGGGGCTCAGTGCAATTGTGACTACTCTTAGAACTTTTCAGTTAAAAAAAGTCCCTAAATCTGAAAAGAAGGGAACCCCCTAGACTTTTGGATTTGTTTCTTTTTCTTTGCCTCCATGCTTAAATTTACCTAATTATTATAACTATTACAATTGAGGAACTTATCCAAGAGCAGACATTTTATGCCTAATGACAGGACATGTTGCAGTAAAACATAGAAAAGTGTATACCTACATTAAATGTATATGTGTATGCATTTACATGTATTCATACGTGCATGTGTATATTTAACAGGATTGATATATGTACAATGTGCCACTGATGCAACACTTCTCTTGGAGGAAGCCATAGTCTATGCTTCTAGGAAAGTTGTTATGACATGTAATGGAAGTACATTGGGAGCATGCATACACATGTTGTAGTTGACTTTTAGTTTGCAAACATGGTGACTAGGTGTTTACATTTTATCCTAAAGGTGAAAGGGACCCAGTGTAATTTATTTAATAGGCAAATGACATGGTCACACCAGTAGTTAAATGAAAATAAATTATCTTTGGATGATGGATTGGAATGGAGAAAAATGAGGGTAGGAAGGGAGTGATCATGCCTGTAGAAGAATCATGGCAGTGTAAGTAGAGAGAAGAAATGAGCGATATTGTAGAGGAAGAATCAACAGCATTGATAAAATTGAGCGAGACATAAAGGATGACTTCCAGTACTCTTTGAAATTGGGTTTCATGAGAGTGCTCTTGAAAGAAATAATGGAGTTGAGTAATTGTATGTGTAGCGGGGAGACAAAAAATTCTTCTTTGGACATATTGAGTTTGGTATGTGTAAGTGACAACCAAAAAGAAATGTTGAAGAGGCAGTTTGTGAAGTGAGAATAGATGTCCTCTAAACTACAAGTTAAGTCTCATTAATTGTAGTGATTTATATGTTGATAAGTGTATAATTAACTTGTGTAACCACTGTAAAGCTATTTGCCAATCATTGTAAACAATGGCTAGCTTCAGAGAGGCATTGTGCAATTTTTGGCAAAGAAAAATTGGGAAAAATATTCCTCATCCAGATTTAGATGAGTCATGAAATCAGCTAAATATATGTAATAGTTTTGTAACATTTTCTGAAACCATAAGCATTCTTGAATGGTCTGTTGCTGCCCATTGGCATTTCCTTGAGGGAAAGACCATATTTTTAAAGATAGATTTCATTTAAGTATCATCTTCAGGATCCCTGATTCAGTGTTATGCGTGAGAATACATTTTATGCTGTTACCTTTGATAACTAAACCACATAAGATAGTATCTAAAATACAGCTGAGTTATATCAAAATGTGATTATTTTGTATTACATTGGAGAGGTACTGTAAATATACTTCTTTGATATCTTTCCATTAAATCTAGAATATACTCAGTTTCATCTGTTGATTGAATTCCTGAAACTTATTGCCATAAAAATTCCATTAACTCATACAATCCACTTCAATAGAACAACTTGAAACTTTCTGCTTTAGTATAGTGAAGTATATCTATGTAACTCTGATGGCAATAGTCAGAAAGTACTTGATTTTTCTTGTCTTGAATCAGGTACTTTATTCCACTTCACTGTCATTTTCAAACAATGAGTCTATATATTTTAAATTATTTATATCAGCTCTCTTTGTGGTGGCAAGAAATTGGAAATTGTGGGGATGTCCATCAGTAGGGGAATGGATGGGAAAGTTGAGTTGTATGATAGCAATGGAATACTTCTGTGCTATAAGTAATGATGAGCTTGATAATATTAGAAAAACATGGATAGATTTACATGAAAGAAGGGCAGAAATAAGAGTGTTATGTACAGTAACAGTAATATTGTTTTAAGAACAACTTTGAATGCCTAAGTCATTTTGACTATTATAAATACTCAAATTAGCTACAAAAGGCTGTATGAAAGAAGAAACTATCATCATTCAGAGAAAGAATTGATAAATACAAGTATGTATTTATTGGTAAACAGAAGTATAGACAGAATGGTTTTAGATACACACACACACACACACACACACATTTGTTTCCAATAATAACCATCTCTAGGGCAGGGAAGGAAGGTAAAAATAAAGTTATATGATTACTTTTATTACATATTTAAAAGCACAGCAAGTTGTACATACTAGATTTGCAGTTTCATGTTGTCATCTTTATTTTTCTATTCTATTATATTATGGAAATACTTGTTTTATTTAGTAAATTCAGAAAAAAACAAATTAAATTTAAAAATTGCAAACCATGTACTCTTGCCACCTTTTCAAAGGAACTCAGAATTCACCCTTAGACGTTGTTTTTATGGTTGTTCCGTCATTTTTTTCAGTTCTGTCTGACTCTTGATGACCCTAATTGAGATTTTCTTGGTAAAGATACTGGAGTGATTTGCTATTTCCTTCTCTGGGTATTTTTGTTACAAACAAGGAAACTGAGGCAGGCAATGTTAAGCAACTTCCCCAGGGTCACACAGCTAGTAAATATCTGAGACCAGACTTGCAGTAAAGGAAGATGCCTCTTCCTGACTCCAGGCATGGTGCACTATGTACTGCATTGCCCAACTGTCCCTGGGGACTCTGATAACCGAGTATATTTTTTTTAACATATCTTGCCCAAAAGCAGGTCATCAAACTATTTTCTGGACATTTCCAAATTTTTACACCTCATGTGTACCTGTCTCCTTGTAATGTTAATAGAATAGGAAGATCTTTCCCGCCCATTAATAGGTCTAACACATAGAACCAGGGTCACATGGAGACATAGAGCTAAGAGTGGGAGAAGCTTCTCCAAGGAGGACAGAGAGAGAAAGAGCACAAACAGAGAGTGAGAGCAGGCAGAGCAGAGAGAGAAAAGCAAGCTGTGAGTGGGAGCAACAGGCCCAAGGAGCAGAGAAAGAGAAACAAGTTGTGAGAGGTTGGAGGGAAGGATTTGTCTAGCAGAGTTTGTTTTTAGGGGGTGGTCAGGCATAAAGATGTCAGCACTCCCCAGATTAGTGACAAGTACCCTGTTAAAACTTACCTCCTGGTATTCTAATGTCCCAAATAAATATTTTGGTTTTGCCTTTGAGGAAGAGAGTTATTTAGATTTTGTGAATTTACCCTGCAAATACACATGCATATTCATGGGTTTCACAATGGCATCACACTCCTTTCTAATTCTTACCCTATATGTATTATCGTCTCTCTTCAGAATGTTACTGGTTTAAGGTCAACGACTCTTTTGCTTGTTTCTATTTATATTATATATTATATTTATATCCTCAGTAGTGTCTGAAACATAATAAACAATTAGCAAATGCTATTTTTGTTCATTTATTGATTTCTATTCTGTAATGAACTTATTGCGAGCATCAGCAACTAGAGTTCAAGGCTCAGAATGATTAGCACAGCTATATAGACTTCCTTGACTAGGGGTTCATGATCTTTGTTTAATATTTTAATAACTGCATTTAGTGTAAGTTTTTGCCTTCCTAGTAGGTATGTGATCAAAGGGTAGTAGCAAATAGTTATTAAAAAAGGATTAACAACCATATGAACATTTTACACCATAACAACAATATTGTTTTAATAACAACTTTGAGTGACTGTCATTTTGACTATTATAAATACCCAAAGTAACAACAAAGAATATATGAAGGAAAGCATTATCTATATCCAATGAAGCAACTGGTGAATAGAAGTATGGATAGAATGGTTTTATGTGTCATACACATACATACATACATATATACATACACATATGTGTGTATTTATGTTTAATGATAGCCATCTCCAGGGCAAGGGGTGGTGAAGGAAGAAAAATAGATGAAAAAAGAAAGATACAAACATTTATTATTTAGAATTTCTTGACAAACTACCTAACATTTATTTGCAATATTTCACTTAGGAACCTATTTTAAAACTGTTTGTATGGGATTGAAAGAATAATTCCTCATTCATGACTGGGCTATGGCCTTTGTTTTACAGACAGTAAAGTCTCCTAATCTCCAAGACCAGTATAAACTTACTGACTGTTCTAAGCAATGTTTTGTTCTATTTAGTTTTTCTCTTTCCATCCATACACATTCATAATACCAATAATTACTTAAAGAACATATCACTTTGGCTAAATTAGTGCTGGTTTTGTGGAAATTAGTCACTATTTAAAATGAATAATCAATAAGCAAGCATCAGGATTATGTCATTTTTATTTTAGTTTTTGAATAATTTTAATGCCTATTCACAAAGGCATATTGAATGCTTGTTCAACAAAAATAATAGGTGTTCCCTAAATTTTTATATATCATTTATTTATTTTTAGTTTTTGACATTCACCTCCATAAGATTTTCGGTTTTGAGTTTTTTCCCTCACCTTCTCCTGCCCCCTCCCTATGACAGTGTGCAATCTGATAAAAGCTCTACTTGCATATTCATATTAATCATTTTCACATTAGTAATGATGTAATGGAGTTAGAACTAATGGAAGGAACCACAAGAAAGAAGAAAGCAACAAAAGAAAAGGAAAGCAAATAATAGATTTTCATCAGCATGCAGACTCTAAAGTTCTTTTTCTGAATACAGATAGAATTTTTGATTTTGAAACTTTTGGAATTGTCTTAGATCTTTGCATTGCTGAGAAGAGATAAGTTGGGGGTGGGGGGAGCCAAGATGGCAGAGTAGAAAGACAGAAAAGCTCTAGTTCTCCACCTCCATGATACTTAAAATACCTGAAAAAATGACTGTAAACAAATTCTAGAGCAGCAGAAGCCACAAAACAACAGAGTGAAAGAGATTTTCAGACCAAGATAGCCTGGAAGGCTAACAGGAAAGGTCTTTAACACTGGGCTCAGAGCTCAGCATAGCCCAGCCTAGGCCACATGGCATGGACAAGACTGGAGCAGGCTTCAGGGCAAAGAATCACAGGTAGCAACAATGGCTCCCAGATATTTCAACACAAATGCCAAAGATAGCTTCAAAGGTCAGTGACAAAGCTCTTTCACCTGGGTGAATAAGGAGCATGGTCTGGCCCTATCCATGGGCCCAGGGATGCGTGGCCCTTGCCCTAAAGACCTTGGGAGGAATCAAGCAGCTGATCTGAATCTCAACCCTGAGTGGTGGCACTGGGTTAAGGAAGAGCATTGGAGTGATGGAGCTGGTGGAGGCTCTGAAGAGGGAATTCTACTAGGCAGAATAGCTTCTAGTTGCTTCCAGACCAGAGCACAGACCAGGAAAGGAGTAAACTAATCTCCCTTGACTGTACCACCTTGGAGGAATTGAGAATTAATAGATCCATAGAGTATACTGTCCACTTGACAAAGGACTCAAAAGTCAAGTAACAGATGGGAAAATACCCCTAACATGATAAAAATAAGACTATAGAAGGTTACTTTCTTGCCAAACAGGCATTTTCTTCCTTTCAGATGAGGAAGAACAAAGCATACCGTCAGAGGAACACACAGAAGTCATAGTTTCTGCATTCAAAACCTCCAAAACAAAATATGCAATGGTCTCAGGCCTTGGAGGAGATCAAAAAGGATTTTGAAAATCAGGTAAAAGAGGTGGAGGAAAAATTGGGAAGAAAAGTGAGAGTGATGCAAGAATATCATGAAAAGGGAGTCAACAGCTTACTAAAGGAGACCCCAAAATTCTGAAGAAAATAACACCTTAAAAATAGACTAACCCAAATGGCAAAAGAGGTCCAAAAGTTAATGAGGAGAAGAATGCTTTAAAAAGCAAAATTAGCCAAATGGAAAAGGAGGTTCAAAAGATTACTGAAGAAAACAGTTCTTTAAAAATTAGAATGGAGCAAATGGAACTAATGGCTTTATGAGAAACCAAGAAATTACAAAACAAAACAAAAGAATAAAAAAATAGAGACAATGTGAAATATCTCATTGGAAAAACAACTGACATGGAAAATATGTCCAAGAGAGATAACTTTAAAATTTTGGGACTACCTGAATGCCATGATCAAAAAAAAGCACCTAGACATTATCTTTCATGGAATTATCCAGGAAAACTGCCCTGATGTTCTAGAATCAGAGGGTAAAATAAATATTGAAAGACTGCATTGATCACCTCCTGAAAAAGATCCAAAAAGATAAACACCTAGGAATATTGTAGCCAAATTCCATAGTTCCCAAGTCACAGAGAAAATATTGCAAGCATCCAGAAAGAAAAAATTCGAATATTGTGGAAATACAGTCAGGATAACACAAAATCTAGCAGCTTCTACATTAAGGAACTGAAGGGCTTGGAATATGATATTCCAGAAGTCAAAGGAACTCGGATTAAAACCAAGAATCACCTACACAGCAAAACTGAGTATAATAATTAAGGGGAAAATATGATCATTCAATGAAATAGAGGACTTTAAAGCATTTTTGATGAAAAGAGCATAGCTCAATAGAATATTTGTTTTTCAAACATAAGACTCAAGAGAAACATGAAAAGGTAAACAGGAAACAGAAATCATAGGGACATACTAAAATTGAACTTATACATTCCTACCTGGAAAGACAATATTTGTAACAATTGAAACTTTTCTCAGTATTTGGGAATAATTGGAGGGATTGTACATACATACATACATACATGCATGCATACATGCATATATATACATGTATGTGTATATGTATGTATGTGTATAGATAGAGAGATAAGATAGATAGATATAGATATGGGCAGAGGGCACAGAGTGAGTTGAATAGGAATGGATGATATCTAAAAAAATAAAATCAGGTGGTGAGAGGAATATGTTGGAAGGAGAAAGGGAGAAATGGAATAGGGCAAATTATCTGTCATAAAACAGGCCAGAAAAAACTTTTTCAATGGAGGGTAAAAGGGGAGAGATGAGAGTAAACAAGTGAAATTTACTCTCATCAAATGTGGCTTAAGGAGGGAATAACATGCACACTCAATTTGCTATGAAAATCTATCTTCCACTACAGGAAAGTATGGGAGAAGGGGATTAGTATGGTGAGAGGGATGATAGAAGGGAGGGCAAATAGGAGGAGGAAGTAATTAGAAGTAAACACTTTTGGGGAGGGACAAGTCAAAAGAGAGAATAGGATAAATAGGGGGCAGGATGGGATAGAGGAAAATATAGTTAGTCTTTCACAATATGACTATTATGGAAGTCTTTTGCATTACTAAACATGTATAGCCTATATTGAATTTCTTGCCTTTTCAGTGGGGATGAGTGGGGAGGGAGAGAGGGAGGGAGAGAAGTTGGAACTCAAAATTTTTAGGAACAAATGTTGAGAATTGTTTTTCCATGCAACTGGTAAATAAGAAATACAGGTAATGGAGTATAGGAATCTATTTTGTCCTACAAAAAAAAGTGAGAATATGGGGATAAAGGAGGGGTGTGGTAGAAGGGAGGACAGATTGGGGGAAGAGGTAATCACAATTCATAGTGTTTGGCAAGCAAGAGGAGAAATGGGAAGAAAATTTGGAACTCAAAATCTTGTGGAAATGAATTTTGAAAACGAAAAATAAATTAAAAAAAGAAAAGACAATTCAGACAACACACACAAAAAAGAAGAGCTAAGTCTATCAAAGTTAGTCGTCACATAATGTATGTGGTACTGTGTATAATGTTGTTCTGATTCTGCTCATTTCACTAAGCATTATTTCACATAAGTCTTTCCAGGTTTTTCTAAAGTCCACCTGCTCATCAATTCTTATAGCACAATAGAATTTCATTGTATTCATACAATACAACTTGTTTCAGTCATTCCCCAATTGATTGACTTTCCCTCAATTTCCAATTCTTTACACAACAAAAAGAGCTACTATATTTTTATACATGTGGGATTTTTGATCTCTTTGAGATACAAACCTAGAAGTGGTATTGCTGTGTCAAAGGATATCAACAATTTTATAACCCATTGAATATAGTACCAAATTGCTCTCCAGAATGGTTTGATCAGAGTTTTCATTGGAGGAGAAGCCAAGATGGCGGAGTGAGAGCAATGACTCACCTCTTGGACAACCTCCTTCAGACACCTCTGAAAGGAGAATCTGACCAAATTTTGGAGGTGCGGCATCCAGTGGGAGACAGACTGTGATGGATTTGGAGCCCAGGTTAGACTGGAAGGTCCACAGGAAGGATCTGTTCCGCGGGGGTGAGCCCCCAGTGCACAGTGCAACCAGCCAGTGCAGCAGGATGGAAGGGTCCTGAGAAAACTGAGAGTGGTGAGCGAACTGGCAGAGTGGCACTGAGGGTGGGAGCCAAGCTGAACTGAGCCAGTGAGAACCGCCAAGCACCAGATATCAGCACAGCAGCTCGTGAGACCTTCGACCTGAAGATTAAACTTTGGCAAGTCACCTACTTGAACTTCTGGGAGCCAGGATGGGGGAGTGATCAGTCAATGCTCTCTCCTCCCCCCTTGATGACCCTGAAAGAACCATAAAATAGTTCCCCAGAAAAATCCGGGATCAGCGGAAACAGCAAAAGGGCCAATAGTCTCATAACACCTGAGGCTAGGAAAATAGCTAAGGGGGATCCCTCCTACTGTGGCATAGGCAAACAAGAAGGACAGAGGACCCAGGGCAGAGAAAATTCACACTAGGACACAGGCAAGCCTCAGCACCAGGAGAGGAGCACCAGGAGGGGTGGGAACACGCATAAGCATCTAGGCATGCCTCAGCTGTCCAGGGGAATCAGAAAGACAATAGGGCAGGTGGGATCACCAGCCCCTGAGCTTGCCTTTGCCTCAGTTCAGCTGAGGAGATCTCCTATGACCAGACCACCCCTCTCCCACACTTAACAAGCTAACCCCAGAGCTGATCTGGGAAACACAAAACAAAAACCTGCTTTTAGCTTTTTCACACATCAGCTCAGCACAAAGTTCTGTAACTTCCGACTGAAAGAACCAGAAGCCACAACACTCAATCAACATCATGAACGAGAAAAAGCAGAAGGGAGAAAAAATCATAGAATTTTTCTATGGGGATAAGGACCGAAACAGAAAAACCAAAGAGGTCAGGCAGAATGGTTCCATCAGTTCACATCCTCTACTGACGATGCATTAATGTTCTATTTTTCCCACATCATCTCCAACATACATCATTTTTCTGTTTTTGTCATGTTAGCCAATCTGATAGGTGTGATGTGGTTTCTCAGAGTAATTTTGATTTGTATATCCCTAATCAGTAGTGATTCAGATAATTTTTTCATGTGACTATCAATAACATTATTTTCTTACTTTGAAAATTGCCTGTTCATATTCTTTGATTATCAATTGGGGAATGACTTGTATTCTTATAAATTTAACTCTGTTCTCTATGTATTTTAGAAATGAGACGTTTATCAGAGACACTTGTAAAAAATTGTTTCCCAGCTTGTTGCTTCTTTTCTAATCTTGGTTTCATTGGTTTGGTTTTTGCAAAGACTTTTCAATTTAAATATAATCAACATCATCCATTTTGTATTTCATAATGTTCTCTCTCTCTCTTGTTTGGTAATAAATTCTTCCCTTCTCCATAATTCTGACAGATAAACTATTCCATGATTTCCTAGTTTTCTCATGAACCACTCTTTATATCTAAATCATGTGGGGTTTCTGCTTTTGATGACTGTGTTGCTGTTTAGTTCCAAATCATAACTGATATATTGTTTAAAAAATAACTTGTTCCAAATGCTCCTGAATTTCAAAAATGAGTAATTTCAAAAGTGATTTGCGAGTCTGTCATTGTTTATCACCCATATCATTGAGTAACTTAAGTAGCAAGGGATTTAGGGAGGAAAATTCTTAGAAATTATCTTCAGTCTCCCTGGAATAATGAATCTTTAAAATTATCACCTTCATTTGCTTGTCCAGGCTCATTCCAAACTCTTTGTGAAAATTTTAGTTACATCGAGGGGGGCGGAGCCAAGATGGCGGAGTAGAAGGATGCACATTTACGAGCTCTGAAACCAAAGCCCATAGAATTAATGTAAAAAGAGTCCCGCATAGCTTCTGGGTGAATACAAGGTGTGCAGAAGCAGAGTGGAAGAGATTTCCGTTCCAGGGAGCCCTGAAGACCCGTCCCCAGGGGTCCGGCGCACCCCGGAAAGTAAACCCGACCCCCAGCGCTGCCCTGGCTGAGGCCGCAGAGAAGCTGATCCGAGCAGGCTTCAGAGACAGAAGCTCCAGCAGCTGGGAAAGTCCCTTCGCCCACAGAAGCTACAGGTCAGTGAGAAAGAAAGCCGGGCTGAAGGAGAGGGGAAGCGGGGCGTCTCCGTGACTCGGGCCCCCTCGGGAGGAAGCGGCGGAGGCAGAAGTGTGAGCAGCGGCTGAGGCGGGCAGCGGCCCAAGACTCAGGAATCCCCCAACAGCAGGCAGGATCTTCATTACTGAAGATTCCCGCATAAAACCTGACGGAGCTGAGCCTGGGAGACAGCCCTGCCCCCCACCCTGCTCTGTTACTGAAGGCTTCTGCTTAAAGCCCCCAAGGGAGCGGGATTTGGGAGGCGGGCCCCCCACCCCCGCCCCCACCCGTTCCATTCCTGAAAGTCTCTGCATAAAGCCCCCGAGGGATCAGAGGTCTCGGAGGCAGCCCTGGCCCCACCCCAGCACCTGAACTAAAGCTCACTGATTGACAGCCAGCAGGAGGAAAGCCCATTTAAAATCTCAGAGGCCAAGCACTAGCTGGGCGGATCCAGGCGGGGGTGGAAAGGAATCTCAGAAGTCAAGTAACTGGCTGGGAAAATGCCTAGAAAAGGGAAGAAAAATAAGACTTTAGAGAGTTTTTTCCAACAAATGCAAATGATGCCGACCTTCGGATCTGACGAAGATGAGGACATATTCTTGCCATCAGGGAAAGACGTGGAGGGCGGGACTTCAGTACCCCAGACACCCCAGGGGGGTGGTGGGTTGGCTCAGGCCCTGGAAGAGCTCAAAAAGGATTTTGAAAAGCAAGTTAGACAGGTGGAGGAAAAACTGGGAAGAGAAATGTCAGAGATGCAACAAAAGTATGAAAAAACAGGCCAATACCTTGGTAAAGGAGACCCAAAAAAATGCTGAGGAAATTAACACCTTGAAAAATAGGCTCACCCAATTGGCAAAGGAGGTTCAAAAAGCCAATGAGGAGAAGAATGCTTTCAAAAGCAGAATGAGCCAAATGGAAAAAGAGGCTCAAAAGCTCACTGAATTTAATAGCTCTCTCAAAATTAGAATGGAACAGATGGAGTCTAATGACTTTATGAGAAACCAAGAAATCACAAAACAAAACCAAAAGAATGAAAAAATGGAAGAGAATGTGAAATATCTCATGGGAAAAACAACTGACCTGGAAAATAGATCCAGGAGAGACAATTTAAAAATTATGGGACTACCTGAAACTCATGATCAAAAAAAGAGCCTAGACATCATCTTCCATGAAATTATCAAGGAAAACTGCCCTGACATTCTAGAACCAGAGGACAAAATAAATATTGAAAGAATCCATCGATCACCACCTGAAAGAGATCCAAAAAGAGAAACTCCTAGGAACATTGTGGCCAAATTCCAGAACTCCCAGCTCAAGGAAAAAATCTTACAAGCAGCTAGAAAGAAACAATTCCAGTACTGTGGAAATACAATCAGGATAACCCAAGATCTAGCAGCTTCTACATTAAGGGATCGAAGGGCATGGAATAGGATATTCCAGAAGGCAAAGGAACTAGGACTCAAACCAAGAATCACCTACCCAGCTAAACTGAGTATAATACTTCAAGGGAAAATATGGTCTTTCAATGAAACAGAGGACTTTCAATCATTCTTGATGAAAAAACCAGAGCTGAAAAGAAAATTTGACTTTCAAACACAAGAATGAGAAGAAGCATGAAAAAGTAAACAGCAAAGAGAAGTCATAAGGGACTTACCAGAAGTGAACTGTTTACATTCCTACATGGAAAGACAATATTTGTAACTCTTAAAACTTTTCAGTATCTGGGTAGTTGGTGGGACCACACATACACATGTACACGCATGCACACACATACACACATGCACACACATACAGAGATAGAGAGCACAGATTGAACTGAATAGGATGGGACCATACCTTAAAAGAAACTAGGGTAAATGATGAGAGAGAAATGTAGGGGGAGGGAAATGGAAGGGGGCAACTATATGTCATTTAAGAGGCAGGTAGGAGTTTTTCTTAGTGGAGGGAAAAAGAGGAGAGCTGAGAAAAAAAAAAAAAAAAAACAAGAAGTTTACCCTCATCACATTTGACTAAACGAAGGAGTGAAATGCACACTCATTTTGGTATGAAAACCTATCTTACAGTATAAGAAAGGGGGGGAGAAAGAGATATTGCAAGGGGGGGGGATGATGGAAGGGAGGGCAAAGGGAGGAGGGAGCAATTTGAAGTCAACACTTGGGGCAGGACAGGATCAAAGACAGAAGAGAAACAATGAGGGGCAGGTTAGGAGGGATGGTAATCCAGTTAGTCTTACACAACACGACTATCAGGGAGGTCATTGGCAAAATTACACAGATATGGCCTATATTGAATTGCCTACTGTCCCAAAGGGAATGGGTGGGGAGGGAGGGATGAGGAGAATTTGGAACTCAAAGTTTTAGGAACAAATGTTTAGTATTGTTGTTGCAACTAGGAAAGAAGACATACAGTTAAGGAGGAATAGAAAGTCATCTGGCCCTACAGGAGAAAAGAGAAGATGGAGACAAGAGAAGGGAGAGATGACAGAAGAGAGAGCAGATTGGAGATAGGGAAAATTAGATTGCTTGGGGTATTGGGGTGGGGGGAGGGGATAAAAGGGGAGAAAATTTGGAACCCAAAAATTTGTGAAAATGAATGTAAAAAATTTTAAATAAATAAATAAATTAAAAAATAAAAAAAAAATTTTAGTTACATCTCAGAATATCATTAACTCCATGAGTTTTCCCTGTAATATTGTTTTTCAATTCTTTTCTTACCTGCAAAGGGAAGAAATGAAAGAAAAACTTCAGGATAACTGGGTCATATTATTGTAAATTAAATCTTAAATACAATGTTTAGGATTTTTTTATTTGTCATTGCTAAACTTTATATAAAATCTTGATAATAAAAATGCCAATAATATAAATACTTTACATGGTATTGAAATATGTAAAGTTACAGATTTTTTTAAAAAAATAATTATTACTATCATTCTAGAATTATTTTAATTTTTAAGAAACTTCAAGGCTGGGAGAGGTGGAGCAAGATGGTGGAGAAAGGGCAAAGACACACCTGAGTTCTCCCAAATTCCCCTCCAAACAACACTAAAAACATCTCAAAACAAATTTTGGAACTACAAAAACCACAAAAGAATGTAGAGAAGCAATTTTCCAGCCAGAGATAACTTAGAAGGTGGGCAAGAAAGATCTGTCTGGGGTGAGAGTAAAGTCCAGCCAGCAGCAGGCCTTGGCAAAGACAAATATTTCTGTAGTTCTCAACCCACAAATCATGAGGGAGTTGAATAACTGATGAGAAGGAAATCATAGGGGTCCCTTTGCTGGAATTTGGTGCAGAACTCTTGCATTGCCCATATAGAGATCCAGGTTGAAGTCTTGGGTCATAGTTCCAGGATAAGGAGGAATAATAGCACACTTGAGTTTGTGGCTGCTTGCAGGTAATATGGCCATAGTTACAAGGTGGAAAAGAGTGATTTTGATTCCTCAGATCAATGCTTAGGCCAGGACAGCAGTAAATACACATTTCCTTAGATAATACCATCTAGTTAGAAAGGAAAGCCTACAGAACCCTGTAAATAGCTCTAAAAGCTGCACAAAAATCCTGAATTTTTGAACAGTGTCACCTTCACCATAGGTGCAGAGTCCAACTATAAAATTAAATTTAAAATCATGAAATAGTCAGGGGAAAAAATGAACAAAAACAGTAACAAAAGACCTCAACATAGGAAGTTACTATGATGACAAGGAGGCTTAAAATGCAAAATCAAAAGAAGACAACAAAATAAACTTAAAAAAAAAAAAAAAAACCTATTATATCCAAAACCTCAAAGAAAAATGTGAATTCACCACAGGCTCCAAAAGAATTCCTGAAAGATCACAAAAATTATTTTAAAAATACAATAAGAGAGGTAGAGTAAAAATTGGGAAAAGAAATGAGAGTGGTGTAAGAGATTCAAGATAAAAAAAAAAGACCAAGCATCCTTTGTAAAGGAGGCACAAAATAACACCTCAAAAGACAGCACCTTAAAAAAATAAGCTAAATGGTAAAAAGATGCGCGCACACAAAGTGTAAAAAAAAAAAAAAGTTATACAAAACTTCACTGAAGAGAATTCCTTAAAAAGTAGAATTGGCCAAATGGAAAAAAAGAAGGTATAAAAACTCACTGGAAATTATTCCGTAAAAATTGTAATTGGGTATATGGAAGGTGTTGACTCCATGAGACATCAAGAAACAATAAAACAAAATCAAAAGAACTTTTAAAAATAGAAGAAAATGTGAAATGTTTTTTTTAATAAAAATTTATTTATTTAACTTTTTACATTCATTTTCACAAAATTTTGGGTTCCAAATTTTCTCCCCTTTTCTCCCCTCCCCCCCACCCCAATACACCAAGCAATCTAATTTTCTCTATCTCCAATCTGCCCTCTCTTCTGTCATCCCTCCCTTCTCTTGTCCCCATCTTCTCTTTTGTCCTGTAGGGCCAGATGACTTTCTATTCCCCATTAACTGTATTTCTTATTTCCTAGTAGCAACAACAATACTCAACAGTTGTTCCTAAAACTTTGAATTCCACATTCTCCCCTTCCCTCCCTACCTACCCATTCCCTTTGGGAAGGCAGGCAATTCAATATAGGCCCTATCTGTGTAGTTTTGCAAATGACTTCGATAATACTCATGTTGTGAAAGACTAACTGCATTTCCCTCCATCCTATCCGGCCCCCCATTGTTTCTATTCTGTCTTTTGATCCTGTCCCTCCCCAAGAGTGTTAACTTCAAATTGCTCCCTCCTCCCATTGCCCTCCCTTCCATCATCTGCCCCCCTTGCTTATCTCCTTCTCCTCCACTTTCCTGTATTGTAAGATAGGTTTTCATACCAAAGTGAGTGTGCATTTTATTCCTTCCTTTAGTCATATGTGATGAGGGTAAACTTCTTGTTTTTTTCTCAGCTCTCCTCTTTTTCCCTCCACTAAAAAGTCTCCTGCTTGCCTCTTGAATGAGATATAATCTACCCCATTCCATTTCACCCTCTTTCCTCCCACTACATTTCTCTCTCACCATTTACCTTAATTTCTTTTCAGATATGGTCCCATCCTATTCAATACACTTTACGCTCTCTGTCTCTGTGTGTGCGTGCATGTGTGTATATGTGTGTGCATGCACGTGTGTACATGTGTGTGTGTGTATGCATGTGTGTGGTCCCACCAACTACCCAGATACTGAAAAGTTTTAAGAGGTACAAATATTGTCTTTCCATGTAGGAATGTAAACAGTTCACTTTTGGTAAGTCCCTTATGACTTCTCTTTGCTGTTCACTTTTACATGCTTCTTCTCATTCTTGTGTTTGAACATCAAATTTTCTTTTCAGCTCTGCTCTTTTCATCAAGAATGCTTGAAAGTCCTCTGTTTCATTGAAAGACCATATTTTCCCCTGAAGTATTTTACTCAGTATTGCTGGGTAGGTGATTCTTGGTTTGAGCCCTAGTTCCTTTGACTTCTGGAATACCCTATTTCACGCCCTTCGATCCCTTAATGTAGAAGCTGCTAGATCTTGTGTTATCCTGATTGTATTTCCACAATCCTGGAATTGTTTCTTTCTAGCTGCTTGCAATATTTTCTCCTTGACCTGGGAATTCTGGAATTTGGCCACAATGTTCCTAGGAATTTCTCTTTTTGGATCTCTTTCAGGTGGTGATCAATGGATTCTTTCAATACTTATTTTGCCCTCTGGTTGTAGAATATCAGGGCAGTTTTCCTTGATAATTTCATGGAAGATGATGTCTAGGCTCTCTTTTTGATCATGACTTTCAGGTAGTCCCATAATTTTCAAATTGTCTCTCCTGGATCTATTTTCTAGGTCACTTGTTTTTCCAATGAGATATTTCACATTCTCTTCCATTTTTTCATTTTTTGGTTTTGTTTTGTGATTTCTTGGTTTCTCATAAAGTCATTAGACTCCATCTGTTCCATTCTAATTTTGAGGGAACTATTCTCTTCAGTGAGGTTTTGAACCTCTTTTTACATTTGGCTAATTCTGCTTTTGAAAGCATTCTTCTCCTCATTGGCTTTTTGAACCTCTTTTGCCAATTGAGTGAGCCTATATTTCAAGGTGTTATTTTCTTGAGCATTTTTTGGGGTCTCCTTTAACAAACTATTGACCCGTTTTTCATGCTTTTCTTGCATTTCTCTCATTTCTCTTCCCAGTTTTTCCTCCACCTGTCTAAGTTGATTTTCAAAATCCTTTTTGAGCTCTTCCATGGCATGTGCCCACCGGACATCCCCCCAGGATGTCTGGAATACCAAGGGCCCAAACTCCACGTCTTTGCTTGATGGTAAGAATATTTCCTCGTCATCAGAATTATAAGGCGGGAACATCTGTACCCCATCAAAGTAGCTCTCTATGGTCTTATTTTGCTTCCTTTTTCTGGGCATTTTCCAGCCAGTTACTTGACTTCTGAGATTCCTCTCCACCCCTGCCTAGATCTGCCCAGCTAGTGCTTGGGATCTGAGATTCAAATTGGCTTTCCCGTGGCAGGCATGGCTGCTATTCAATGTGAGCTTAAGTTCTGGTACTGGAGTGGGGGCAGGGCCACCTCCCAGGCTTACTTCCCTCAGGAGCTTTATGCAGGGACCTTCACTAATGGGACAGGTGGGGGCAGGACCATCTCCCAGGCTTAGTTCCCTGATGGGGTTTATGCAGAGACCTTCCCTAATGGCTCTGAACTTCTGTCTGCTTGGGGAGTCCCGGGCCTCCCAAGGGGGCCTGAGTCACGTAGACACCCCGTCCCCCTCTCAGCCAGCTCAGATGTTTCTGTCACTGACCTGTAGCGCCTGTGGGCGGAGGGACCTTCCCAACTGCCGGAGGTTCCGTCCCTGAAGCCTGCTCAGATATGCTCCTCTGGGGCTGCGGTCAAGGGCAGCTCAGGTGTGGACTCTGCTTTCTGGGGTGCAATGGACCCCTGGGACAACTCTCCAGGGCTCTCTGGAACAGAGATCTTTTCCATTGTGTTTCTGCACGCCTTGTAGTGATCCAGAATTTGTGGGGTGTTCTTCTTGCAGGAAATATATGGGCTGTGGGTTCGGAGCTAGCATACGTGAGTCTTTCTACTCCACCATCTTGGCTCCACCCCAATGTGAAATATTTTATGGGAAAATCAATTGACTGAAAAAAATAGATGACGGAGAGGTAATTTTAAAATTACTGGACTCACAGGAAGTCATGAAAAAAAGGAAAAGAGCCTAGAAACAATTTTTCAAGAAATTATGTAGGGAAATTCTCCTAAGATTCTTGAACAAGAAGGTAAAACTGAAATTGAAAGAATCCATTGATAGCCTCCTGGAAGAGATAACCCAAATTCCAGGAATATCATAGCAAAATTCCAGAGTTTCCAGGTCAAGGAGAAAATATTGCCAACATTCAGAAAGAAATAATTTGAATATCATGGAGCCACTGATAGGATAACACTAGTTTTACCACCTGTATATTAAAGTACAGCAGGATTTGGAACATAGTATTCCAGAGGATAAGGGAACTAGGATAAAAACTAAGAATCATCCACTCAGCAATACTGAGTATAATCTTTAAGGCAGGGAAATGAATACTCAATGAAACAGAATACTTTCAAACGTTCCTAATGAAAAGACCAGAGCTGAATAGAAAACTTGATTTTCAAATAGAACATTCAAGAGAAGTTGAAAAAAAGGTAAAGAGGAAAGAGAAAACAAAAGGCATTCCACAGTGTTAAATGGTTTACATGTCTACATGGAAGTATGATAGTTATATCTTCTAAGAACTTTATTATCATTAAGACAGTTAGAAGCTACAGACAGACAGAGGGCCTAGGCGTAAATTTAACACCATGGGTTGATTCCTTAAAGAAGAAAAAAAAAAGCAGAATTTAAGGTTGAGAAAAATGGAGTGCACAGAAAGGAAAAAGGAGAGTTAGAATGTGGTAAATTTTTTCACATTACAGGCTCAGAGGAGCTTTTACCTTGTGGGGAAATATGGGAATGCTGGGGAGGAGCACGTGACACATCCTGTCTTCCTAATTGACTCAGAGAGGGAATAACATAGATACTCAGCTGGTTAGAAATCCCTATTACTCTTTAGGAAAGGAGGAGGGCAAGGGTACAAGAGAAGGTGGATGGGGAACTGATAAATGAGAGGGCTATTTGGAACAGAAAATAGAAACAAAGCACTTTGGAGGATGGGCAGGGCAAAAGTAGAGAGAAAATAAGTTAAGGAGATAACAGGATGGAGTGAAATTAAACAGTAACCATGACTGTGAAAAAAAATTTTGCCAAAAGTTTCTCTGATGAGGGCCTCATTTCTCACATATATAGAGAATGGGGTCAAAGGATATGAACAAGCAATTGTTGGATGATCCATAATGATACAAAAATTCTCTGAATTACTGTTGACAAGAGAAATGCAAATTAGAATGCTTCTGAGGTACTACACCACACTCAGACTGGCTAATGATGACAGAAAATGACAAATGTTGAAAGAGATATAGGAAAATTGATACACTAATGCATTGCTGCTGATGCTGTGAACTGATTCAACCAATCTGGAGAGCATTTTGGAATTATAGGCAAAGAGTCAAAAAAACATGAATTGTCTTGAACAAGAGCACTTAGGGTTAGGCCTAAGGTTATACCACCACTGGGTCTACATCTCAAAAAGATAAAAAAAATCCCAAACAGACAAAAATAGAGAAAAAATCACGTGTGTATGTGTATTCACATACACACATATATTTAAAACAGCTTGTTTAGTGGTGCCAAAAAATTAGAAATTGATCATATGCCCACTAATTGGAGGATGACTGGAGAATCACACACCAATTTCTGGTGTATGATTTTGATGTAATACTATTGTACTATAAGAGATGATCAGCAGGATACTCTCAAAACATCCTTTACATGAAAGTATACTGAAAGTGAAATGAGCAGAACCGGCAGAATACTATTCACATGAACAATGATGTTATATGATATCACCTGTGAATAACAGATATTATTAGAAATACAATGATCCAACACAATCCAGAAAAACTTATAATAAAAAATACTATCCATTGTCAGAGAAAGAGCTGATGGAATCTTAATAGTAATTAAAATATTCTTTTTTTAACTTTAATTTTCTTGGGTCTTTTGGTCTATATTTTCATTCACAGCATGACTAATATGGAAATATGTTTTGGATGATTGTACATATGTAACCTATATCAAATTGTTTGCCTTCTCAATGAGTTGGGAGGAAAGGGAATGAAGGAGAGAATTTAGAACTCATAATTTAAAAATGTTGAAATCATTTTTTCATTTGTTTGGTGAACATAAGTATTAACTGTAAGATGTAAAAAAAGAAACTTCAGGGTTTGGGAAATAAAATTTATTACATAATACTTACAAAATGAACAGCATTGAGAAGAATGTAATAGGGATTGATTAGGCAAAGCCCTTTCAGTTTAATGATCTTCAAAATATTTAAATCTTTGTTATAATGTATCATCTTCCAAGGAGAGAGAGAGAGAGAGAGAGAGAGAGAGAGAGAGAGAGAGAGAGAGAGAGAGAGAGAGAGAGAGAGAGAGAGAGAGAGATGAACCCTTATCCCCTTAAAAAGATGACGGAAATCATTTGATAAATCCTCATGTCTTGGGCTGCCACTTGTTGATTGGTTGATGGAAACCCAGGAGAATTCAAGAGTGACAGTGGGGAACTGGAATGTATTAGTGCTAGATTGAAACAGTTAAGTAGCCAACCAAAGAGACACGCAACTTTTAAAAGATTCACTTGATCTGAAAATGGATATTATGGATATTATTGAATGAATTTTAGTTACAGAGGTGGTCCAACACAGCCATTGGATAATAAATATGTACCAAGAGTATGCATTCCTTGATTCTAATAAGTTCTTTTGCTCTTGGGGTGGGGATGATGCAGGAGAGGAATATTTTGCAGACTGTTCTGGCCTATTTAGATCTCTAGTCATGTTCATCAGGAACACCTGCAACCAAGCCATTTATTCTTAGAGACAAATATTATCCTTTAATAATTGACTATTTTAGGGGAATGAGACACAGCTTTTTATTTTTTATTCTGTTGAGGTGTTCTCAAAGGATATACACACGTATTCATATATTGTGTATGTATATGTGTATATATATGTAATTGTGTATAGATGTATGTATATATACATATATGCATATAGATGTATGTGTGTATATATATATAAATATATACACACTTCACTAACACCTTAGAATAAAAAAAACCAACACACTCATATTTATCTAATCAAAGGACAGTTGTTCGACAGTTTCTTTTGTGACTTTTCTCCTCTGTCCAAGGGCTGTGTTACTTTTGTTATGTACTCAATATTTTTGTCACTTGCTCACCTTGAAGACATGGTCCAGTGGAGAGTCACATTAGTGTTCCAGTTCTCTAAACATACACAATTAAAAAAGAACACACACAAGAAGGAGCTCAGTGACAAAGAGAAGAGACTACGCCGAAGATGCCAAACCCTTAGGGGAAGAAGAATATTATCATTGAGCTGAGGAGATAATATTGGATGGTAATATGAGTAGACAGATGGGTCTAAGTGAAATTGGTCAGAGAGGAAAATGTCCTAGAGTAGAAGGTCAAGGTTGGCCAGCATGATTATTGAGAAAGGCAAAAGAAGGCATAGGAACAGGCATTGTTTGGGTTTACCTTCTGTCTCCTGCTTAGGGCAGGGAGCATGGCATGAAATTGAAGGACAAAAAAAATATGAAATGGTTTGTGAGGGGAATGCAAATACAGTAAGTAACAGTGAAAATGATTCAAATTGGAGTTCAGATGAGTCAATCACAGGATTACTCACGATAGAGAAGGGATATAGTTCTTTATCACTTTGTCATAGCTCAACTTTCACTTTTGCAACTATAGAATTAATTTGGATCAATAACAGGATCATATAAAAATAAAGATGCTGAAAAAATGTGATAAAATAAAAGGGGGAGAATCCTTAGTGGAGGTCGTTGCACTTTTTTTTTTCAGGACAATGCTTGTGGCTACTGTATGCATGACTATAGACATATAGACTAGACACTTATAGAAGTTTTCAAAAGTCAACGCATTTTTAAGGCAATGAAGCTTACAAGCATACTGAGACTTTTGGAATACCTTATATAACACTATAGCTTCAAAAGCCTTATAGGAAATGTCCAATTGTGACTTGGCAATCTTTTCTGTTTATTTGTATTTGCCATAATGCATATGATTTTCATGTCCTCCTTTTGCAGTATTCATGTTGGAAAACATTTTTATGTTTCTCCTGAGGGACTAGCTTATCAAGAAAAGTAATGGTTTTATGTTTATAGATTATTTTATTGATGATGAGGCAGATGCAAAGATAATATAATTTCATTTATATTTCATTTAACTGATATTTAAAATTCTTCTAAGAATTTAAATTCCTTGAATTGGGGTTCCATAGACTTACAATTTCTTTTTTACATTTTGAATACTCTTCTTTTTTTTTCAAGTTGGTTGCTCAATAAATATTTATTAAATTCCTACTATATAACACACACTGTGTTATTTACCAAGGGATACAAAGGAAAGCAAAAGATGTTACCTGCTCTCAAGGAGCTCACAGTATAATGGGGAGACAACATGAAAATAGCTGCATATAAACAAGATACACGTAGCATAAATTAGAGATAATCAACAGAGAGAAGGCATTAAGTGGAGTTACAAAAGACATCTCATAGAATATGGGGTTTTCACTGTGACTTGAAAGAAGCTAGGGAGAAGAGATGAGGAGATAAAATATTCCAGGGATGGGAAATTATCTGGTTTGGGTTTGGAGAAAAAGAGAATGTTTATTAAAGATCGCTGGTGGGGGAGTGAAACCAAGAAGTTCCTGAAGAGGGATCCCAGGGGCTAGAAAGGTAGATAAAGTTTTCCAGGTATGGGAAATGGACAGTGAAAATGTCTATGGTCTACAGATAGAGTGTTTTATTCAAGAAAACAACAATGAGAACAACGTAATAGGATTATAGAATATATGGAGAAAAGTAAAATATAAAGAGATGAAAGGCAGGAGGGAGGTGATGAGTTTTTAATTCCAAACAAACAATTTTTATTTTAGGGAGCCATTGGAGATAGTTGAATGGAGGAGTGGGAAAGGTGGCATCATCAAACTGTGTAATTTAAGAAGACTGATTTGACCCCTAAATTGAAGATGGATTAGTGTGAAGAGAAACTTGTGCCTGGGAGAACAACATTCAGGCAATCATAATATTCCAGATTTGGGTTGAAGAGGATGTGCATAAAAATGGAGGCAACATCAGAGGAAGGAAGGGAACATTTGTAAATGATATTATGCTGATAATACTGATGAGACCTGGAAGCAGATTGGATATGTGAAGTATGGGAAGATTGAGGAACCAATGATGAGTCCAAGGTTGAGAACCTTAGATGACTTGTAGGAGGGAAATTAGGAACAGGAGAGTTGGGGGGAGAGATAATGAATTCAGTTTTGGACAAGTTGAGTTTAACATGTCTACAGGATAAATAATTCTTGATGTCTAACAGGCAGCTAGAGGTAGACATGAAAATCATCAACATAAAGATGATACCTTATCCTACATGTGCTGTTGAGATCATCAAGTGAAATAATAAAGAGAGAGAAGAGTGGAGGGTCCCACATAAAATCCTATGAGGAACTCATGGTTACCAGGCATTATATGGACGAAATAAGCAAAGGAGTCTGAGAAGAAATACACAGATAGGGAAAGATCCATGATGAAGTAATCTCATGCAAACCTAGAACATAGTAGATATCAGTAAGAAGAGGGTAATCAACTATGTCAGTGTCTACAGAGAAGGCAAGAAATATGAGGACTGAAAAAGGCCACTAGATTCTTCAAGTAAGAAATCTTTAGTAACTCAATATCAAATTTTAATAGTTGCTCGAATTAGAAATATTATCCCTTCATTTACATCTTTTCCTTCATTTACATATTGTCTTTAATTTTGTGAAGTAAAATTTGATTTTGGAATATTTCTAATTTTCTGAAAATGATAAATGTATTTATTTTAGATTGCTTTAGGCTAATAATATATTGTCATCTAACTTACCTCTTTCGTACATTGCATCTGAAGACTTCTTTTCAAGTCTTCCCATTTTTCCCCTTAACTCCAATCCACTTCCATAATTGCAAAGTAAGTAAAATATTTAATATTTGAAGAACATTTGATAATACTTACATGTATCCACCATCATTTGATCCTTCTGACTACCTATAAGATAGGCAAGGTAGATATTTGTCATGATCTATTACTGGAATAAAAGAAACTTGAAAGAAAAATTAATCAGGTCAGACAATGATGAAAGCAAATATTCATTTTTCCTCAGTATATTTAAAGTAAGACCATATGGCTTAACTGAAGATACTCCAGGGGCAGGGCAGGTACTAGGGAAACTCAAAGAGCTGTGCACACTCACATCCACAAACTGGGCCAGCCAGATTTCATTACACTGGAATTGTGGATGGAGAAAGAAAGGAGTAGAGCCTCTGTGTTTTACCAGGGAGAATTACACAGGACAATTTTCAGACTAAAACAAGAAGAGGGAGCCCTCTATGGTCCAGGACTGCTAGGGCTGGATTGTGAGATACCATGTATTAGATATTACTACAAAGTATTACCTACTGCTGTTGAGATACCATATTATATGGTATTTGGGGCAGTTCTAGGTTCAGGCAATCTCTTGTATCAGAACTGGTCAGATGTTTTTCAAGGAAGAGAGGGGTCCTGTTTAGATGAATATGATTGGCTTCCCACCTCTGAGGTTATAGTCAAGAAGCCACTAATAACTAAAACTGGAAGTTCCTAGGTAGAATATTGTAAGTATAGTAGTTTCCACATATTATAGAATCATGATAATAGGTACAGTAGAATGAATAGCATTCCAAAGGAAAAAAAGTAGACCAGAACTCTTTCTCCACACAAATACACACACAAATATATGTATATATATGTATATATAATATATAATATATATATACATACGTATGCATGTCCATATATAGATATATAATAGATCAGTAAAATGGGATTCAGAGAAGCTAAATGAGAATTAAAAAAAATCAAGAAATTAGCATAAATGAAACCACCACCCATTCAAATTCTACTTCACTGTTCTTTTTACCACAACATGGTTCTTTCCAGCACTGGACTGAATGCTATATGTGATGGACACAATAAAAAAGAGCAAAAATATATTCCTTTTGTTCATTAGGCAAGAAAGAGAAAATGACATATCTGAAGAACAAATTAAAGAAAGATTAAGATCATCAGACTTATTGAAGATGATGAGGAAATGACAACAAAATAATTCCCCATTACTTGAAAATGAGGGAATGATGGAATCTATGTAGATCTCACAGCAGTCAAATGAAGAGTGAAATGGACAAAATTAATCTCATTCTTCATAATTGCCAAGCATCAAGACCACAGTGATGTGGGATCCTACAAGATCATAGGAAGAAAAATCCTTACTAAAAAAAAAAGACTATTAAAATTTCACAAGATCTTTTTAGAAAGATGAAAAATTAAAGATGTCTTCCTGTTTTCAGAATATACTATCTCCAATATATCTTAATATTTCTAAAATAGATCTATCTGTAGCATTATCTTATTCAAAAATCTCCAATGGCTCCCAAGATCTTATAATTTGAAATTTAAAAAAAAAATCACTTTGGCATTTATGTCCTCTACAATTTATTACCTCCCTCTTCAGAATTATTTCATATTATTCTCCTTCACTAAATGTCAGTTTCAGTCTAATTAGACTATGTGATAATTTCTAAACACAATATTACATCTTCCATCACATTTGTATATACAAATAATCCTCCATACTTGTAATATACTGTCTCCTCATGTTCATTTTGTAAAATCCCTAGCTTCCTTCCAAAAAGAGTTTGCTGCCATCTTCACCAGATTTGTCTTCATCTTCTCACCCCCATTGTTAGTTATCTTTCTATTTTGGTATATTTTTTTATGTGTGTGCCTGTGTGCATGTGTGTGTGTGTGCGCATGTGTGTCTATGTGTATCAGTAAGCACCCCTAACATCTATGGGGAGTGGGGCTGCTATCACAGGTTCTTAGAACTGCATCCATAAAAGGAAAGGTAACTTGTGTGGAGTTAAAAATGTCCTTTGACCAAGTACATATATCATTCACTTAGTTCAGGAGATCAACAGACAGGTCTTCCAAACTGTCTGACATAAGCAATACATATAAAGCAACAGACAGGTTACCAGAGAAGGAAGCACCAACATCTGGGTTTTCAAAGCTGGGGGGCTCCTTAGTTGCTTCTCAGTGTCTTGTCTGGCACACAAAGCTTCTTCCAGAAACTAAGCCCCAAAGTACAACCTTACCCTCAGAGTATTTATATCTTTTTTAGAGTCAGAGGTCATCCCAACCCTTGGGAACTAGTACCTCATTAGCAAAAGGTATGGGCCTTCCTACAAATCTTCCTTAATCAAACTCCCCTTAATGGGCAGGCCCATTAATGCGTGGGAAAGGCCTTTAATCACATTAATGACACAAATACATTTACAAATTCAATATTGTTTGTAGTAAAGAAACTCTTGTTTTTGTACTTTACTCCTAGTAAGGACTTTTCGTTGATAAAGGCAAGATTCAATCAGAGGCAATATACTTCTTGATTGTAGTGACAAAAACAGCAAAAGATCCCACTTTGCTTGCCCTTACATTGTACATACACATATATACACATATACTTATATATGTATATGCTACATATAGTATTACATACCATAGAATTATATATATTATATTATACATGTCCCATTATATTATTATATGTGATATAATATTATAGCATGTATATACTATAGTCTTGTATATACTTTATTCCACAGTTTAGTACTGTTATATAGTACTATATATACTATCATCTTATATATTATATATGTGTGCATATGCATATGTATATCCGTGTATGTGTATGTGTTCTGTACCCTTTTATCTAATCTCCTAATCCCCTAAGCAACCCAAACCCCATCTCAGTCAGGAGGAAAAAGTGACAAAACTGCTCACAATCTTTGGATTATCTGGAAATCAACTCCTGAAAGCATTCTAGTGAGATGGAGGAGAACCAGACCTTACCATCTGTCCTCCCGTTGCCTCCTCTTGTTCTCTGGACTTTCTTGTCATCCGCTCTCCCTGCTCCCAGTCTCTGAGCTGCCCATATGAGCTCTGCCCATGTGTGCCCATCTGAGCACACATCTTGAGGGCCCCTTAGGCCTTACCATCTGCCCTGGTAATGAACCTCTCAGACTTCTTGACTTTTTCAGTTACTTTGCAGTTGAATGCTCTCATGTGTTGTCTCCTACATTAAGTATGAGCTCTTTGAACTTGAGGATTGTCAAGCTTTTTACATTTCTGTCTTCAGTATTTAGCATACATCTTGGCACACAGCACTTAATAAATGTTCTCCCTTCCCTTCTTCCTTCCTTCCTTGCCTCCTTCTTTCTCTTTTCTCCTTTCCTTTCCCTTACTTTCTTTTTCTTTCTTCCTTTCTTTCTTCCTCCCAATTTGAAAACAGAATGTATATTTCTTGAGAGTAAGAGCTGTGTCCTTTTTACTTGATATCACTAGTACCTAGAACATTATCCAATAAAGATCAGGCAATTAATATACTTTAAACAGATAATTACTATTTAGTATGTTGTTCAGTCATTTCAGTTGAGTTCCACTCTTTGTGACCTCATTTGTACTTTTCTTGGTAAAGATACTGGAGTGGTTTGCCAATTCCTTCTCTAATTCATTTTACAAATGAGAAAAATGAAGGAAACAGGGTTAAGTGACTTGCTCAGCTAGTGTCTGAGGCTGGATTTGAACTCAACAAGATGAGTCTTCCTGACTCCAGATCTGGCACTCTATCCATTTTGTTACCTGCTTAGCCCCACTTTTTAATATAGAATAGAAATATTAAAATATGTCCATAATGGAAAATCTATAAAAGTCAGAGATAGACAGGATTTTTCTGTAGAAAGGGGGATATTTGATAAATATACATACATACATACATACATTGCTACAATGGTTATTTATGTGAAAAAAAATCCTAAAGTATTTGCAAATATAATGACAAAAATTATAAAGCAATTTCCCTTATTTTGTTGAAGTTAATATGTAGATTTGAAAAATAGGTAATGAATAGCTTTGGATTTTTAATTTCTATGTGATCTATTTTAGTGTTTTGTGTATTTGACTATTTGTTATCATTTAAAAGACAGCGTCAGTAAGAGAATAAGGAGTATGAGTTAATTGCTCTAAATTTAGCTCATGGCTTGGCTAAACTGAAATCTAGCATACATTTAAATTGCATTCTGAACATTTTCTAATTAACTGCTCTATTGTTTCTAATATTTTATAGAAGTTAATTTTTTTAAGAATTTAACTTTCTTCATTTAAAATTAAAATTAAATTTAAAATTCTACCAGTGTAAAGGAAAACACTAAAAATGCAATATTCATATCAAATACTCACAATTAAAAAAAAAAAAACTTCTTTCTCCTATACACTGCTAAAACTATGAGCTAACATGAAAGAGTTCACTTTGCTACCTTGAACTATCAACAAAGGTTTCTCAACATTGCTGTATAGTTTCATTTTTATACCGTCATAATTTCCACTTAAGTATCTTGTAATGTCTGCGGGGTGCTGAAATTATTGAGTTACCTCAGCAGCTTTTGAAAAGAAAATTAAACTAATAACTAAGAATTAGTGCAAGAGATATCAGGGTCCTTATAAGGTTAACAAATTTTGTAAGCTAGGGCTCAAGGCTCTACAAGCTGTCGCTCAGAGTATAGGCAACTACTCCCTTTTTTATTATCTCTTGCATGGATTACCTCTGGGGCTCTTAGCATTCTGCCTGCCTTTTCCTCACTCCCTTGCATGCCTGCTAATTTGTTGTGGATATTTTCAGCACAGTACACAATTGCTGCTGATGATAATGAGGCCTATACACCTAATTTCTCTATCCCCTGCACTCTAAATTGAACTGTCTCCAGCATAGTTCTTAAAAAGAGAAACTTATGAGGAGACTGAGGCAATGACATGTGGCTAAGATGGGAAAAAAACAGAATGACTATTAGTTTGAAGGATCAGACCACAGAAAAGATGACATTTACTCCTCCTGAACCTGCTGTCTAAGGATTGTATATGATCCGACTAGTTTATTCTCTTGCGATATATGAACCACAGAGAATATCCTGCCTCTACAAAGCAAACTTTATCAATGAAGTAATAAAATAAATTAATATGAATAAATTCAAACTTCTTTGAATGGCCTGGCAAGCTAGGTCACGTTTGGATTTTTCTATAACATCTGGAGTCAAAATGTATAGCTGAAAGTGTCAGAAATATTTCTTGGGCCTTTAGTGAATACAGGGTGTGCCTTGAATTTAAATTCTATGAGTCAAGTGGCTTTAAATGAAATTAATTAATAAAATATGTTGCAGAAATATCAACATCCAAAGTGGATAAGATGATTTTAATCAGCCTTACTTAATAATCTCCCTTGGGTTTTTGATAAGAATGAAGATTTATCAGTTCCTAGAGCAATGCCTAGCATGTAGTGGCACTTAAGAAATACCCGTTTATCGATTGATAGATTATAAAGGAAATAGGGAGGTGTAAGTAAGGTGGATTTTTGCTATTCTTTCTTATAGTTTCATCCCAGGATCTATGACCATAACAATCTCTAGTTCCCAGGTTCATGACTTGTAAACATCTCCACCATGGTGCACAGCATTATATAATGATAATACAGATATTTGTGCTTAAATTGTAGATATCAGGAGGAGCCAAGATGGCAGAGTAGAAAGACTCACATATGCTAGCTCTGAACCCAGAGCACATAAATTTCCTGTAAGAAGAACTTCCCACAAATTCTGGATCACTGCAAGGTGCACAGAAACACAGTGGAAGAGATTTGCATTCCAGAGAGCCCTGGAGAGTGGTCCCCAGGTGTCTGTCATGCCCCGAAAAGTGGAGCCCACCCCCTGTGCTGCCCTGGCCGCAGGGTCCCAGAGGAGCAGACCCGAGCAGGTTTCAGGGAGTAAACCTCTGGCGGCCACGAAAGTCCCTCCACCCACAGGCGCTACAGGTCAGTGAGAGAGTCATCTGGGCTGGCTGAGAGGGGAGCAGGGTGTCTCCATGAATCGGGCCCCCTCAGGAGGCAGCAGCGGAGGGAGTGGCAGAGGCAGCAGTGGTAGGCCAGAACTCCCCGAGCAGGCAGGCAGAAGTTCAGCTCTCTGCATAAAGCCCCTGAGGGAGCTGAGCATGGGAAGCGGCCCTGCCCCCACCCAAGCACCAGAACTTAAACTCACAAAGAATAGCAGCCACGCCCACAGCGGATAGCCCTGAGACTGGGAAGCAGCATTTGAATCTCAGATCCCAAGCACTAGCTGGGCAGATCTAGGCAGGGGTGGAGAGTAATCTCAGAAGTAAGATAACTGGCTGGGAAAATGCCCAGAAAAAGGAAGCAGAATAAAACCATAGGAAGCTACTTTATTGGGGAAGAGATGTTCCTTCCCCCCTTCATTTCTGATGATGAAGTACAATGCCTGCCATCGGAGAAAGACGGGGAGGTCGAGGCCTCTCTATTCCAGACATCCCAGGTGGATGTCCGGCGGGCTCAGGCCATGGAATAGCTCAAAAAGGATTTTGAAAATCAAGTTAGACAGGTGGAGGAAAAACTGGGAAGAGAAATGAGAGAGATGTAAGAAAAGCATGAAAAATGGGTCAATACCTTGGTAATGGAGACCCCAAAAAATGCTGAAGAAAATAACACCTTGAAAAATAGGCTCACTCAATTGGCAAAAGAGGTTCAAAAAGCCAATGAGGAGAAGAATGCTTTCAAAAGCAAAATTAGCCAAATGGAAAAAGAGGTTCAAAAGTTCACTGAAGAAAATAGTTCTCTCAAGATTAGAATGGAACAGATGGAGTCTAATAACTTTCTGAAAAATGAGGAAATCATAAAACAAAACCAAAAAAAAAAAAAGGAAAAGAATGAAAAAATGGAAGAGAATGTGAAACATCTCATTGGAAAAACAGCTGACCTGGAAAATAGATCCAGGAGAGACAATTTAAAAATTATGGGACTACCTGGAAGCCATGATCAAAAAAAGAGCCTAGACATCATCTTTCATGAAATTATCAAGGAAAACTGCCCTGAGATTCTAGAACCAGAGGGCAAAATAAGTATTGAAGGAATCCATCGATCACCACCTGAAAGAGATCCAAAAAGAGAAACTCCTAGGAACATTGTGGCCAAATTCCAGAGTTCCCAGGTCAAGGAGAAAATATTGCAAGCAGCTAGAAAGAAACAATTCCAGTACTGTGGAAATAAAATCAGGATAACACAAGATCTAGCAGCTTCTACATTAAGGGATCGAAGGGCGTGGAATAGGATATTCCGGAAGTCAAAGGAACTAGGACTCAAACCAAGAATCACCTACCCAGCAAAACTGAGTATAATACTTCAGGGGAAAATATGGTCTTTCAACGAAACAGAGGACTTTCAAGCATTCTTGATGAAAAGACCAGAGCTGAAAAGAAAATTTGACTTTCAAACACAAGAATGAGAAGAAGCATGAAATAGTAAACAGCAAAGGGAAGTCATAAGGGACTTACCAAAGGTGAACTGCCTACATTCCTACATGGAAAGACAATATTTGTAACTCTTAAAATTTTTCAGTATCTGGGTAGTTGGTGGGACCACACACAGATGTACAGACACACACATGTACATGCTTGCATGCACATACAGAGACAGAGGGCACAGAGTGAATTGAATAGGATGGGACCATATCTTAAAAGAAATTAAGGTAAATGGTGAGAGAGAAATGTAGTGGGAGGAGAGAGGGTGAAATGGAATGGGGTAAATTATCTCTCATTCAAGAGGCAAGCAGGAGACTTTAGTGGAGGGAAAAAGAGAAGAGCTAAAAAAAAAAAAAAAAAACAAGTAGTTTACCCTCATCACATACGACTAAAGGAAGGAGTAAAATGCACACTCATTTTGGTATGAAAACCTATCTTACAGTACAGAAAGATGGGGAAGAAGGAGATAAGCAGGGAGGGAGGAATGATGGAAGGGAGGGCAATGGAAGAAGGGAGCAATTTGAGATCAACACTCTTGGGGAGGGACAGGATCAAAAGACAGAATAGAAACAAAGGGGGGGGGGCAGAATAGGATGGAGGGAAATACAGTTAGTCTTATACAACACAACTGTTATCGAAGTCATTTGCAAAACTACACAGATATGGCCTATACTGAATTGCCTGCCTTCCCAAAGGGAATGGGTGGAGAGGGAGGGATGGGGAGAATTTGGAACTCAACGTTTTAGGAACAACTGTTGAGTATTGTTCTTGCTACTAGGAAATAAGGAATACAGTGAATGGGGAATAGAAAGTCATCTGGCCCTACAGGACAAAAGAGAAGATGGGGACAAAAAAGGGAGGGATGTTAGAAGAGAGGGCAGATTGGTGATAGTGAAAATTAGAATGCTTGGTGTATTGGGGTGGGGGGAGGGGACAAATGGGGAGAAAATTTGGAACCCAAAATTTTTTGAAAATGAATGTAAAAAGTTAAATAAATAAATAAATTTTAAAAAAAATGTAGATATCCACTGTGACTGTGTAGTGCAATACAATGGTAAGGTAATGTAAACTTTTGAGGCCAATGCTGGCAATACGCCTTCTTTATATGATGCCCTATGAAGCAGGTGGGCGTCAGTGAATGGGGAACCTATAGCGTTGAACGTCCAAGTTGCTGTGTATTCCTTGATTAGCCCCTATCAAGGCTTGAGGGAAAATCTGGGTTTGCCTCAACTGGCTCCCACTCTGGCTTGTAGGGATTTAGGGGAGCACACAAACTGTGCCTGTCTCAATTGTCTTCCACTGAGACATAAGGATAGTTGCCCCCTTCTTGCCAGCCCCTGCCAGAAGAGTGATTAGGAAATATTCTAGAAGTTGGTGCTCCCATTATTAGCAAGGCTCTTGAAAAGAGTAAACTAGAATAAAATAAGATTATTAACCCCTATGAAGCTGTCTTCCTGTCTGACCAAATCAAGAATGAACCTGTGCTAGCAGCCCTCTTGTGTGCTAGGGGTAACCTACAGGAGGTAGCAAAGTTGAGTAAGAAAAGAAAAAATAAAGTTGTCAGAAAAATTGAGCTCTAGTCTGTGATGCTGATCTTGGGCAAATGGTTTTTCTTCCCTAGACTTTTTTCCTTATCTGAAGGATGAGGGGTTTGGGCTCACTGACATCTGAGGAAGTCCCTTTCATCAGTAATATGTTATGACACATGATCTTTGACTTCCATGAGTTTTTGATTCATGTCATATAGGACTTTCAACATATTTCAAATACATCAAAATATTTTGAGATTGTAAAGAAAACAATTTCATGATTGTTGCTATTCTGAGGTGGATGTTACATTCTTCACAAAAATATCTTTTAGTAGATGTCCATGGCTCCCTGAGTCTGTTGTCATTATATCTGAGAAAGTTAAACCTTATAAAGGATCCACTTCCAGATTTACTAAGGAAGAGAATTCAGTTCTTCATTGAAAAAAAGACAAGGAGGAAAAATGAAACAAAAACAATAAATAATGCAGTTGATCTATATTTTCTGAAACCTATCCTGAAAAAAATCAAGTATTCATCTTTTGGAGAATGTTAAATGGAACTGGATTGGAGTTACTTTCTGGATACCATTCTTATATCTGAAAGTCGGGGGGGTGGGGAATGATGACTCCATTTCTACTGGTGCCAAGTGCAAATGAATGTTGAATTGTCCTAAAAAGACAGATTGTCAGTCCGCAGGCTTTTAATGACTTCTGTGCTAGGGATTTTCAGGGAATCTGGTGGCACTAGAAAAGAAATGAAAATTTATTAAGTGCCTACTATGTGCCATAACTGTGATAAGTGCTTTAGAAATATTATTTTTTTTAATACCATAATGGCAAGCAAAGTGAGATATTTTTTTTTGCTGTTTTTGTTTTAGTATAATCAAATGCCTCTGATTGAATCTTGCCTTTATCAACCAAGAGTATTTTACTAGGAATAAAGTACAGAAACAAGAGTTACTGTACTAGAAACAGTATATGTATTTGTATTGCTAATGTGATAAAAGATCTTCCCCACCCATTAATGGGTCTGCACATTAAGGGGAATTTGATCAGGGAAGATATATAGGAAGATCCACACCTTTTGTTAAGGAGGTGCTAGTTCTCAAGGGTTGGGATGCCCTTTGGCTCTAAAAAAAGTATAAATACTCTGAGGGTGAGGCTTTACTTTGGGGTTTACTGGAAGTGTTTGCTTAGCCAGACTAGGACTCTGGGAAGGCACTAAGGACCACCTTGGCTCTGAAAACCCAGATATTGGTGCTTCCTTCTCTGGTAACTATGGTCAGACAGTTGGATTTGTCTGTTTATGGTCAGGCAGAGGAAGCCATGCCAGTCGATCCTTGATTTCTCTGTACTTTTTGAAGGTCAGGGTGCAGACTCCCCTGGACCAGGTGAATGATATATGCACTTGGTTAAAGTGATTACTAGCCCCTCAAAAATTGCCTTTCCTTCTATGAATGCATATCTAAGAACCTGTGGTAGCAGGTCCCCCTGTGTTTGTTGAGGTGCTTACTGTTACAAATACTTATAACCTGTTATCACTCCCATTTTTTATTTGAGAAAGAGGTAAGCATAGGTTAACTAACTTGCCTACAGAATCACCAGTAAATGTCCAAGACTGAATGTGCCCTCATCTTCCTGAATCCAGGTCTCTCCCTATGACTTTGATTATTATTATTATTTTTAATTTACTTATTTTTAGTATTCAACATTCACTTCCACAAAATTTTGAATTTCAAATTTTCTCCTCATTTCCCCCTCCCCAGGACAGTAAGCATTCTGATTACCCTTTCCTCCAATCTGCCCTCCCTTCTATCAACCCCCCCTTCTTATCCCCTTCCCTTATCTTTTCCTGTAGGGCAATATAGATTTCTATACCCCATTGCCTATATGTACATGCATGTGTGTGTTTGTGCATGTGTGTGTGTATGTGTAATTTCCTAGTTGAATGTAAAAAAAAAACAATTTTTAACATTCATTTTTAAAGCTTTCTTTCTCTTCCTCTTTCTCTCTCTTTTACCAGAGGGTTAGGGAGCCATCCCTACTTGTTGAGAAGGCAAAGAATTCTATATAGGTTATACATATGTAGTCATGCAAAACACTTCCCTAACAGTCATACTGTGAAAGACTATATTTCACTGTATCCTGTCCTGCCTTCCATTTATTCTATTTTCTTCTTTGACCTGTCCTCTACCAAAGTGTTTGCTTCTGGCTACCCCTTTCTCTAATCTACTGTCCCTTTCATTATCCCCCCCACACTTTTCTGTAGGGTATGATAAACTTCCATACCCAATTGAGTGTGTTTATTATTCCCTCCTGATGTCAAGTCTAATGGAAGGCTCACTTATTAACTCTCACCTTCCTGTCTATAATAAAAGCTCTTTCTTTGCTCTTTTATGTGAGATGACTTCCTACAGTCTACCTTTCCCTTTCTCTTTCTCCTAGTACATTCTTCTCAACACTTAATTTTCTTTTATAGATATCATCTGATTTTTTCAACAAGAATGGTTTTAGGGTGTGGAGCCAAGATGGCAGAGTAGAAAGACTCATGTATGCTAGCTCCGAACCCACAGCCCATATATTTCCTACAAGAAGAACTCCCCACAAATTCTGGATCACTTCAAGGCGTGCAGAGGCACAGTGGAGGAGATTTCTATTCCAGAGAGCCCGGAAGAGCCGTCCCCAGGGGTGCGTCATGCCCCGGAAAGCAGAGTCCACCCCTGCGCTGCCCAGGCCACGCCCAAGAGGAGCATATTCGAGCAGGCTTCAGGGACGGAATCTCCGGCGGCCGGGAAGGTTCCTCCACCCACAGGCACTACAGTTCAATGAGAAAGACATCTGGGCTGGCCAAGAGGGGAGCGGGGTGTCTCCATGACTCAGGGCCCCTTGGGAGGCAGAGGCAGCAGCAGAGGCAGCAGCGGCGGCCCCCGGGACTCCCTGAGCAGGCAGGATCTTGGTCTCTGCATAAACCACCCTGAAGGAAGTGAAACTGGGAGGAGGCCCTGCCCCCACCCCCTCCATTACTGAAAGTCTCTGCATAAAGCCCCTGAGAGAACTGGGCCTGGGAGGTGGCCCTGCCCTCACCCAAGCACCAGAACATAAGCTCACATTGAATAGCACCGGCTCCTGCTGCGGATAGTTCTGAGACTGGGAAGCAGCATTTGAATCTCAGACCCCAAGCACTAGCTGGGCAGATCTAGGCAGGGGTGCAGAGGAATCTCAGAAGTCAAGTAACTGGCTGGGAAAATGCCCAGAAAAGGGAAGCAAAATAAGACCATAGAGAGCTATTTTGATGGGGTGTAGATGTTCCCACTTTTCAATTCTGATGACTAGGAAATATTCTTACCAACAGGGAAAGATGTGGAGAGTGGGGCCTCTGTATCTCAGACACCTCAGGTGGATGTCCGGTGGACTCAGGCCATGGAAGAGCTCAAAAAGGATTTTGAAAAGCAAGTTAGACAGGTGGAGGAAAAACTGGGAAGAGAAATGAGAGAGATGCAAGAAAAGCATGAAAAACAGGTCAATACTTGGTAAAGGAGACCCAAAAAAATGCTGAAGAAAATAGCACCATGAAAAATAGGCTCACTCAATTGGCAAAAGAGGTTCAAAAAGCCAATGAGGAGAAGAATGCTTTCAAAATCAGAATTAGCCAAATGGAAAAAGAGGTTCAAAAGCTCACTGAAGAGAATAGTTCTCTCAAAATTAGAATGGAACAGATGGAGGCTAATGACTTTATGAGAAACCAAGAAATCACCAAACAAAACCAAAAGAATGAAAAAATGGAAGAAAATGTGAAATATCTCATGGGAAAAACAACTGACCTGGAAAATAGATCCAGGAGAGACAATTTAAAATTATGGGACTACCTGGAAGCCATGATCAAAAAAAGAGCCTAGACATCATCTTCCATGAAATTATCAAGGAAAACTGCCCTGAGATTCTACAGTCAGAGGGCAAAATAAGTATTGAAAGAATCCATCGATCACCACCTGAAAGAGATCCAAAAAGAGAAACTCCTAGGAACATTGTGGCCAAATTCCAGAATTCCCAGGTCAAAGAGAAAATATTGCAAGCAGCTAGAAACAATTCCAGTATTGTGGAAATACAATCAGGATACCTCAAGATCTAGCAGCTTCTACATTAAGGGATCAAAGGGCGTGGAATAGGATATTCCAGAAGTCAAAGGAACTAGGACTCAAACCAAGAATCACCTATCCAGCAAAACTGAGTATAATACTTCAGGGGAAAATATGGTCTTTCAACAAAACAGAGGACTTTCAAGCATTCTTGATGAAAAGACCAGAGCTGAAAAGAAAATTTGACTTTCAAACACAAGAATGAGAAGAAGCATGAGAAAGTAAACAGCAAGGAGAAGTCATAAGGGACTTACCAAAAGTGAACTGTTTACATTCCTACATGGAAAGACAATATTTGTAACTCTTAAAATTTTTCAGTATCTGGGTAGTTGGTGGGATTATACACACACACATACACACACATGTACATACATGCACGCACAAACACATACACACATGCATGCACACACAGAGACAGAGAGCACAGAGTGAATTGAACAGGATGGGACCATATATTAAAAGAAATTAAGGTAAATGATGAGAGAGAAATGTAGTGGGAGGAAAGAGGGTGAAATGGAATGGGGGTAAATTATCTCTCATTCAAGAGGCAAGCAGGAGACTTTTTAATGGAGGGGAAAAGAGGAGACTTGAGAAAAAAAAACAAGAAGTTTACCCTCATCACATTCAATTAAAGGAAGGAATAAAATGCACACTCATTTTGGTATGTAACCTATCTTACAATACAGGAAAGCTGGGGAGAAGGAGATAAGCAAGGGTGGGGGGGGTGATGATGGTAGGGAGAGCAATGGGAGGAGGGAGTAATTTGAAGTCAACACTTGGAGAGGGGGACAGGATCAAAAGACAGAATAGAAACAATGGCAAGCAGGATAAGATGGAAGGAAATACAGTTAGTCTTACACAACACGACTATTATGGAAGTCATTTGCAAAACTACACAGATAGGGCATATATTGAATTGTCTGCCTTCCCAAAGGAAATGGGTGGGGAGGGAGGGATGGGGAGAAGTTGGAACTCAAAGTTTTAGGAACAATCGTTTAGTCTTGTTGTTGCTACTAGGAAATAAGAAATATAGGTAATGGGGAATAGAAAGCCATCTGGCCCTACAGGACAAAAGAGAAGATGGGGACAAGAAAGGGAGGGATGATAGAAGAGAGGGCAGATTGGTGATAGGAAAAATTAGAGTGCTTGGTGTATTGTGGTGGGGGAGGGGAGAAAAGGGGAGAAAATTTGGAACCCAAAATTTGTGAAAATGCATGTGAAAAGTTAAATAAAAAAAAAAAAAAGAAAAGTGAGAGAGAGTAAGGAATCACGCACACAAAAAAGAATGCTTTTAAGTGCTCTATTTCATTGAACTTCCATTTTTCCCCTGACTTATTATACTCATTTTAGCTGAGTAGGTGAGTCTTTGTTTTAATCCTCTTTTGACCTCTGCAATACCATATTCCAAGTCCTTTAGTCCCTTAGTGTAGAAGTTGTTAAATCCTGTGTTTTCCTGATTGTGCTTCCAAAACCCTAGAATTGTTTCTTTCTGGCTGCTTATAATATTTTCTCCTTGACTTTGGATGTGGCTACAATATTCCTAAGAGTTTTCCTTTTGGACTTTCTTTTAGGAGGTGATTGGTGTATTCTTTCCATTGCTATTTTAATCTCCGGTTCTAGAATATGAGGGCAGTTTCCTTGATAATTTCTTAAAAGACGATATCTAGGCTCTTTTTAATCGTGGTTTTCAGGTAGTCCACTAATATATAAATTATCTCTCCTGAATCCATTTTGCAGGTCAGTTGTTTTTCCAATGAGATACTTCACATTGTCTTCTATTGTTTCATTCTTTTGGTTTTGTTTTATACTTTCTTGATTTCTCTTCCACTTGCCCCACTCTAATTTTTAAGGGATTATTTTCATCAATTTGTTTTGGACCTCTTTTTCCATTTGACCCATTCTTCTTTTTAGGGCATGCTTCCCCTTATTGGCGTTTTAACCTCTTTTGCCATTTGGGTTAGTCTAATTTTAAAGGTGCTATTTTCATCTGCATTTCTGGATTTTCTTGCACTCTCATTTCCCTTCCTAATTTTTCCTCTACTTCTCTTACTTGATTATCAAAATTCTTTTTTGAGCTCTTCTGTTGCCTGAGACCAATTCATATTTTTTTTGGAGGGTTTAGATGTAGGAGCTTTGACTTTGTTGTTTTCTGGTTCTATATTTTGATCTTCCTTTTCAGCAATGATATAAAAAAATACTTCTTCACTGAGAAAGTAAGAATCTATAGTCTGTTTCTTTTTCCTCTGTTTGCTCATTTTCCCTTGACTTTTGAACTCTTTGTTAAATGTAGGACTCCAGAAGCAGTCTCTGCTTCAGCAGTGATTGTGGCAGCCCTGGGGCTGGAGCCTGGGCTGGGGCTGGGGCTGTGTCCAGAGTCAGAGCTGGGGCTGGACCACAATCCTCTCTCAGCCCGGTGAGAGACCCTTCCACCTGTGTTTCTGAAACTATCTTTGGTGTTTGTGGGTTGAGAAGTCTGGAAACTGCACAGAAGGCAGTGATTTAGTCCCCTAAGACCTGCTGCAACTCTATCCATAATAGCATGGCCCAAGCTGGACTGCTTCCTGCTCCCAGCTAGGTTCAACTGACCCTTCCTGTGGACCTTCCAGATTGTTTTGGGCTAGAAATTTGCTGAAGTCTGTAATTTTGTAGCTTCCAATGCTCCAGAATTGGTTTAGAGTAATTTTTACAGTTTTTTGAGGGGTTTGGGAGGAAAGTGCTAACAGGTCTCTGCTTCTACTCTGTCCTCTTGGCACCCCATCACCCCCCTACCCACCCTGCTTTGATATTCTAAAACAAAATGTGTGTGTACTTTTTAAACTTCATTATGGTTGAGATGATATTAGCTATAGGCTCCACAGAATGATGTTTTTAGTATTAATCATATCTCATAGAAAAATACTGCCATCATGAATATATTCTCTCTCTGTCTCTGTCTCTCTCTCTCTCTCTTTCTCTCTCTCTCTCTTTCTCTGTCTCTCTCACACACACAAACACATGAAACTGAAAAGGGAGAATATTCAGAAGAAAGTAAATAAAAATGCTGAATGCTGCAGAGAGGTCAAGAGGGGTGAGGACTGAGGGAAAGTCACCAATTTTTCAATTAAGAGTACACTGGTAAATTTAGTGAGAGCAGTTTCTATTTCTGATCCTATATTGAGAGTGATCAACAGTGCTATAGCTGACGGAGGGAGCATTCCAGTCAATCTTTTCTAACATTCCCCTCCAACCAACTTCAAAATAACATGTCACGTTGAATTCCGTAGTGGCTAGCAACTCAAAGGTCAAGATAAGACTTTTTTTTTTCTAGCCCCCAGATAGGCAAAGTCAAAAGAAGAAATCTGTAACAGTGGAGAGAGGACTGTGGACCTTGAAGGTTGGTGTGGCAGTAAAAATAGCAGCAGATTCAGTACCTCTCAGTACAGAGAAAATAAGGACTTTGGACAAGTACTGTGCAAGATAATATAGGGAACCCTGTGCTACCAGTGGGCACAGGACTGGATGTTGGCTATCAATGACATTACCAGTTCTCAAGTTTTAGTTCATAGCACTAGGGCACAAGTGTAACATAATGTTCCGTGTCAGAAAATAGACTGTAAAATGAGCAAATAATAGCAACAAGAAAGGTATTTATGAATTATTGGGATACCTGAAGCCACGATCAAATAAAGATTTTAGATATCATATTTCAGGAAATGATAAGAGAAAACTGCTGATATCCTAGAATCATAGGGCAGAATAGAAAATGAGAGAATGCAATGATCTTTTCCTAAAAGAAATTCTTTTTTAAAAAAAAAATAAATTTACTTATTTAACTTTTTACATTCATTTTCAAAAAATTTTGGGTACCCAATTTTCTCCCTATTTGTCCCCTCCTCCCATCCCAATACACCGAGCATTCTAATTTCCCCTATCACTAATCTGCCCTCTCTTCTATCATCTCTCCCTTCCCTTGTCCCCATCTACTCTTTTGTCCTGTAGGGCCAGATAACTTTCTATTACCCATTAACTGTATTTCTTATTTCCTAGTAGCAAGAACAATACTCAACAGTTGTTCCTAAAACTTTGAGTTCCAACTTCTCCCCATCCCTCCCTCCCCACCCATTCCCTTTGGGAAGGCAGGCAATTCAGTATAGGCCATATCTGTGTAGTTTTATAAATGACTTCAATAATAGTCGTGTTGTGTAAGACTAACTGGAATTCCCTCCATCCTATCCTGTCTCCCATTGCTTCTATTCCCTCTTTTGATCCTGTCCCTCCCCAAGAGAGTTGACTTCAAATTGCTCCCCTCCTCCCATTGCCCTCCCTTCCATCATCCCCCCCCATCCTGCTTATTCCCTTCTCCCCAGCTTTCCTGTATTGTAAGATAGGTTTTATAGCAAAATAAGTGTGCATTTTATTCCTTCCTCTAGTCAAATGTGATGAGAGTAAATTTCATGTTTTTCTCTCAGGTCCCCTCTTTTTCCCTCCACTAAAAAGTCTCCTGCCTGCCTCTTCTATGAGAGATAATTTGCCCCATTCCATTTCACCCTCTCTCTTCCCAATACATTTCTCTCTCACTGTGTACCTTCATTTTTTAAAGATAAGGCCCCATCATATTAAATTCAACTCTGTTCTCTGTGTGTGTGTGTGTGCATATGTGTATGTGTGTGTGTGCACATGTGCGTGTGTGTGTGTGTGTGTAATCCCATCAACTACCCAGATACTGAAAAGTTTCAAGAGTTACAAATATTGTCTTTGCATGTAGGAATGTAAACAGTTCAACTTCGGTAAGTCCCTTTTGACTTCTCTTTGCTGTTTACTTTGCTGTTTACTTTTTCATGCTTCTTCTGATTCTTGTGTTTGAAAGTCAAATTTTCTTTTCAGCTCTGGTCTTTTCATCAAGAATGCTTGAAAGCCCTCTGTTTCATTGAAAGACCATATTTTTCCCTGAAGTATTATACTCAGTTTTGCTGGATAGGTGATTCTTGGTTTGAGTCCTAGTTCCTTTGACTTCTGGAATATCCTATTCCATGCCTTTTGATCCCTTAATGTAGAAGCTGCTAGATCTTGTGTTATCCTGATTGTATTTCCATAGTACTGGAATGGTTTCTTTCTAGCTGCTTGCAATATTTTCTCCTTGACCTGGGAATTCTGGAATTTGGCCACAATGTTCCTAGGAGTTTCTCCTTTTGGATCTCTTTCAGGCAGTGATCGGTGGATTCCTTGAATACTTATTTTGCCCTCTGGTTGTAGAATCTCAGGGCAGTTTTCCTTGATAATTTAATGAAAGATGACGTCTAGGCTATTTTTTTGATCATGGCTTTAAGGTAGTCCCCTAATTTTTAAATTGTCTCTCCTGGATCTCTTTTCCAGGTCAGTTGTTTTTCCAATGAGATATTTCACATTCTCTTCCACTTTTTCATTCTTTTGGTTTTGTTTTGTGATTTCTTGGTTTCTCATAAAGTCATTAGCCTCCATCTGTTCCATTCTAATTTTGAGAGAACTATTCTCTTCAGTGAGCTTTTGAATCTCTTTTTCCATTTGGCTAATTCTGCTTTTGAAAGCATTCTTCTCCTCATTGGGTTTTTGAACCTCTTTTGCCAGTTGAATTAGCCTATTTTTCAAGGTGTTATTTTCTTCACCATTTTTTTGGGTCTCCTTTACCAAGCTGTTGACCCGCTTTTCATGCTTTTCTTGCATCTCTCTCATTTCTCTTCCCAATTTTTCCTCCACCTGTCTAACTTGATTTTCAAAATCCTTTTTGAGCTCTTCCATGGCCTGAGACCATTGAATATTTATTTCAGATTTTTGGGATACAGAGGCCTTGACTTTTATGTCAGGGTAAGTATTGTTCTTTCTCATCAGAAAGGAAAGGAGGAAATATCTGTTCACCAAGAAAGTAACCTGCTATGGTCTTATTTTTTTTCCCTTTTCTGGACATTTTCCCAGCCAGTTACTTGACTTCAGAGATTCCTCTCCTCCCCTGCCTCACCTTCAGATCTGCCCAGCTAGTGCTTGGGGTCTGAGATTTAAATACTCTTTCCCAGCCTCACGGTTTTTGGCGGGGGGGGGGGGGCTGCTATTCAGTGAGAGATTAAGTTCAGGTGCTCAGGTGGGGGCAGGGCAGCCATATAGGGCTCAGTTCCCTCAGGGGATTTATGCAGAGACCTTCAACAATTGATCTGAGCTCCTGTCTGCTTTGGGAGCCCCTGTCCTCTGCTGCCTGTGCTGCTCCCTCCTGAGGGGTCCTGATTTATGGAGACACCCCACTCCCCTCTCGGCCAGCCCAGAAGGCTCTCTCACAGACCTGTAGTGCCTGTGGGTGGGGGACCTTTGTAGCCACCAGAAATTCCGTCCCTGAAGCCTGCTGAGATCTGCTTCTCTCGGTGCTGCGTGGCCAAGGCAACGCTGGGCTCTGCTTTGGTCTGGTGCGTGATGGACCTTGGGTGTCAGTTTTTCAGGATGCTCTGGAACAGAAATGTCCTCCCCTCTGCTGTTGTGCAGCTTCCACTGCTACAGAATTTGTTGGGAATTCCTCTTTACAGGTAATTTATGGGTTGTGGGTTCAGAGCTAGCATATGTGAATCTTTCTACCCCGCCATCTTGGCTTCTCCCCCCCAAAAGAAATTCTTAAGTAAAATCCTGAGGAATATTATAAGCAAACTCCAAAGCTCTGAGGTCAAGGAGAAAATACTGCAAGTAGATCTTACATTGCACCTTATTTTTAATAAACAAATAAGCGATGAATTTTATCTTAGCTTCTAGAGATGGCTTAATGAATACAATGCTAACCTAGGCGGTAAGAAGATCTTTGTTTATTCTATACTTTCTACACATACTGATTGTGTGACCCTGGGCCAGTTAAAAGCTCATGCAACTCTCTAATGTTATTTCTTGTTGGGTAGGTGATGATCTACATTGGTGGAGAGAGTTTTCTTCCTGGAGATTCCATACAAAAATAAATCAAAATACAAGTTAAAAAAAATGAAAAGATGATGTTCTATGGGGTCAAATGCTTTGTCTCCTCTAGAATTATATATTCTGTGTCTATATATCTACATACCTGAATTATATGTATTCACACACACAAACATATATACACATATATATATATTTACATATATATATATATATACATATAGATGGTTAGAAATACATATCCAGAGCAGAATATATTATATATAGCTATTCATATTATATTATACATGTATCTGAATTTAATCATTATTTTTGCTTTAGGCATAGATGCCTTAACAGATATCTACCTATCTACTCATCTATATATAGAGAGGGAGAAGATGCATTGCAGATAAACAATGCTTTTTTTTTAACTCAATCAGCTGTGAGAAATTTGAACTATAAGTGATAGCAAACTGAAGATCTAGTTACAAAATCATTTGAAAAAAGCCATTTGCTGAGATAATACTGAAAGATGTGCTGCAATTAACCAAATGGTATTAAACTGAGATAGAAATGATCCTATGTATAAGGGCTTCTTGCTTTCCTACAAAAGTGTATATACACACACATATATACATACATACACGTATACAATGCACACTATATTTATACATATGTATGTGAATATATGTATGTACACATATGCATACACACATATAAAATATATACACATAACCTACATGAAACTGAATATAAACCACATATGATTAGGGAGATTCTTCATGGTTCCATTTTAACTGACTAAAATTGTCATAGACTCTACAGTAGCAAGTGATAAAAGTAATGGAAAGAATATTTTGAAATATCAGATTTTAACAAGCTTTGAAGGATTTCTTTTTATATTAACACACTAGCAAACCTGAGGTGTTTACACAAGATTTTCCTAGGATCTTTCCTAGGATCATAAATTTAGAGCAAGCAAGAATCACAGAGCATACACAATCCAACGCAATTATTTTGTAGATGAGCAAACAAAGAAGTCACAAAATGAGCAAGTAATGGAAGCAAGATTTGATCCTATATTCCCTGATTCCAAAAATCAGCATTCTTTCTACTGTGTTCTGCCATCTCTCCTTTGGAGGATATAAGTTTAAAAGCTCAACATGAAATTATTTTCTTGAAGAATCTCATAGTCAGTGTGAGGACAGGGAGAGAAATGCCCTAAATAGAATCCTTTTCACCTTTCTTCCCTATTCTTCTCAAGGTTACATTTTTAACTAGCTACTCAAAACGCATTCTTTATAAACCTGAACCTCATCTTCTGTTCCTGAGAATTATATCCAGGAACTATAAAAAAACAGAATATCTCTATCAAGGCTACTCTACAATAAGCTTTTCTAATGAAGAAAGGCAAAAGGAGGTGATGAAAGAAATAGTATATATACTAACTACAATACATATGTGTATATGTGTGTGTATACATACATATGTATGTGTATATGTATATATACATATATATACACACACACACATATATGTATATATATATATATCTACATGGACAAGTGCATATATCTACATGGACATGCACATATACATATACACACGCACATCCATACACTCATAAACAGAATGGTTTCACAGTTGGTGATATTTGGAGACTCATGAAATCCAGCCTTAATTAATTTAGTTATAATTATTTTAAACTTTATGCAATCCTGTTATGAAAATGAAATAATTCTTATTGGAAACAGGGGAAAATCATACTTGAAACAATCCAAACATACAATTTGCATGAAGAGCTTGTCATCGTCTTTTGTACTTAAAGATTCTTTAACATAATTTAATCCAAAAACACTAGGATTAAAGTTATAGATAATATTTACTATTTACGAATTTTTATGAAGAATACATTTTTGTCTTCATTTTTCTTTGACCCAACAGAACATACATTTAAGAATTGATAGTTCTTTTTACTGCACCATGATAACTGTTAGAACAACTGTAACAAAAGGCTAATCATTTTCATATCCTTTGAAAAAAAATTCATGCATTTCAAATCAAAGTAATTTGAAGTGACTGCCCAGGAAGTCCAGTAATTCCAGCAGTATTAAAGTTGTTTTATAGTCTCTGCATGCCAATACTTCAATTATTTCAAAGGAAATACATTGTTTTTTATTTGGGACTTTGATTAGTTGCATCATTATCCGACCCTGAGTTTCTTGTGATGAACACGATACTAGATTAGTGCTACTAATGGAAGGAAAAGTCCTTCATGTATCTTCACAGGTTGCTGTTTTCTGTCTTCCTCTCCTGCCAATCATTTACTATCTAACCCAGAGCAATCCCTCCCTTGTTTGTCTCAGAGATTATTGATGATTCAGAGGCATTAATAAAAAAGAAAAATCTTTCTTGATCTTCTAAATTGCCCTCCTGGTTTCAAACACAGGAGAAATAACTTTTACCTTTTAGAGATTGGTTCTAAAGTAATAACAAATGATTTGAAATTCACGCAAATGAGACAGGAAAAAAATAAGAACTAAAAGGGAAACTTGTCAATTTGCTTGGACATACGGCAGATCATAGGAGGAAACCAATCACTAATAAGAAGCTTTACTGGTTAGAATGCTCATGGGAAGCCCTTTTGCTTGATTTGAAAGTCTTTTAAGCAACAGTCCCTAGACAGCAAGAGAA